>JAENPR010000900.1:0-263921 GCA_018135685.1 Themeda triandra | reverse complement strand
GGGTTCTACACAACCGATGTCACAACTTACTCGAAACATTCTCAATTTTTTTATCACAGCCTCCACATGCCATGGGATGACACCTCGCCAAGTTTCGTGATTTTCCGACTTCGTTTGCATTTTTTATATAATTAAAAACATTTCTTCTACAACTAAATAGTCATGTTTCGAATAATTTTTTTCAAACTTTGGGTGAGTGAATATAATTGGCCTTAATATACACTCTCCAACATAAATATAATTTTTTGAGTGGCTACATTCCATTATTTTGCTACACTTGTAGTTCAATTTTTGATTATCAAAAAAATTCAAGTAAATGAATTAAATGAGCTAAATATAGCAAAATGTCATAAAAAAGTCTCAAATTTGAATATGTGCTTGTAAACAATATACTTGGACAATAGAAAAGTTTGAATTTCAAAAAATTCATCTTCTCATGCTTTTGAATTTGAAAGATTTAAAAATAAAATAAAAAATAAAAACTTTGCCGATGGGCCTTAAGCCGATCGGCAAAATAGCACCCAATAAGGCCCAAGCACCAGCAGCCCCTCTCCCTATAAAATGCGCGGACTTAGGGTTTTCACTCCCCGACTCATCCCTCCCCACTCCTCCCCGCGCCTGCACCGCCTCCCTCCCACTCCTCCTCCTCCTCCACTCTCTCTCCCTCTCCACTCTCTCTCCCCGGCTCCCGAGATCCACGCGCTCTCCACTCGGGCGGGCCGTGCGCGCCTCCGGTCGGCGCCCGCCTCCCTCCGCGGCCTTCCTCCTCGGACCTCCGGGCGGCCGCCGCCTGGCCCGCTCTCCTCTCCCTCCTCTCCCATGGCCTCCCCGCCTCTCCCCCGTCTCCGGCGGGCGTAGCGGGCGCGGCGGCCCCCGCCGGCCTCTCCCTCCTTCTCCCCGCCTTCTCCGTGCTGGCGAAGGAAGGGCGGGCCTGCTCCTCCTCTCCGCCACCTTCTCTCGGCGGGCGCATGGCCGTTAGGCGCCGGGCTCCCGGCGGCGGGATCCGGAGAGGGAGGCTGGTAGGCAAGTGCGGCGCCCCCACGGGGCTCGGTCGAGGCGGTTGTCCCCCACTGGCGGCGAAGCGGTAGAGCGCACGGCCACCCGGCGAGGCGGGCTCGGAGATGGACTGCTGCCGCCCTCGTCGAGCACGCGTGCGCACCACGCCGGCGGGCCTCCGCCGAGGGTGGCCGCGGGCGCCCTACATCGCCGAGGGTGGGCGCGGCCCCGGCGGACCAGCCCAGGCGTGCTGGCAGCCAGATTCTGGACATGGCCTTGGCTGCGAAGGGGCGTCGATAGGCTCGCAAGGCCCTAGATGGGCTTGGAGGGCTCTTTTTTTATTTTTCTCAAAAATCTTTGCCGGCTCTTTAGCTGGGTAGGGCGGCTGAGGCAAAGGCCTTTGCCCCGATGCACGTGACAGCGATAAAGGCGGCCTTTGCCGCCTCCCCTTTGCCGCCGCCCGCGTGGATTGCGACGGCAAAGGCCTTTGCCGCATCCGGACGCTTTGCCGATTGCTTTGAAGCAGCGGCAAAGAACCCGATTCCAAAAGAGTGTGTGCAATTTGCTCCACCCACATTTCCCAGAAAACACGCTGTGTGTATACAAATCAAAATCCATCCGTTTGAACTGGGGGCACTGAAATACCATGTTGTTCCTATACACGGCAAACACTACAACAGTACTGTAGAAAGATGAAGATCAATGGTATGAAGCATATTGCGAAGAGGTTTGTGTCAGCTGTGTAACACCCTGTCCTCGTTGTGCATGGGCTTGCCCAAGGCGGCAGGGACCGGCACAAATTTCTTCAGATCGCGGCAAGATCAACATCTAGGGATGCATGTATGCATCTCTCTGTGATATTCATATTCCAGCTTATCTGACTGAAAATTATGCCCGGGAATTCACCCTTGATTTTGGTCCAACCAAAAGTCCCATTTAGTATCCTCTCATACCTACACATACAAGGGACAAATGTAAGCCAGAATGGCAGAAAGACTAGCTATAGCTCGTCACATCTTTTCCACCAGGCAATGCAGTTCTTTTTTTTTTTGAAAGGATCAGGAGGAGCCAGAGGCTCCTACTGTAAATTTATTAAACAAAGTACAGGTACAAATTACAAGTAAAGGAAAAGGAGAACAAGCTAGTAGAATAACGAAAAGAAAGAAAAGAAACAGCTAACAGAAGTCTAGGATGCTGACATCCATAGGTGGCAAGCGACTAAAAGGGGAGCTACAAACTGCTGAAACAGCAGAGGGAACAGATACTAGAGCCAACAGCAAAGACGAAGAGAAAACTGATAAGCTATAAGTTTGATAAGACCCAAGCTTCATACTGAGGGAGCAGGGCTGCCTTGATTCTGTGTTTTAGCAAAGAGAGTTCTAGACAGACATAGGCTTTGCATGCTTGAACTGTTGGAGCCCTGTTTCTGAAGATAACATCATTTCTGACCAGCCAAATACCCCAGCAAGTCGAGATAAAAACTTCTAGGCCGAACTTTACATTGACATGTGTTCTCCATTCTTCAAAGATTATGTTTACTGGCAAAGAGTCATCAAAATGAAAATTAAAGATGTCCCAGCATTGCCTTGAAAAAGGGCACTGAAAGAAAAGATGGTGTACTGTCTCTTCAGCTTGTTGCAAACAAAGGACACAGTGAGTGTCATCTATCCTCATGCCCCTTCTTCTCATCATATTCCTGGAGCTTAACTTGTCCCAAAGAAGAAGCCAAAAGAAAATTTTATGTTTTCCTTGGCAAGAACCCTTCCACATTTTTTTGAATATGCCATCCACTTGTTGGTGCCCAGCTAGGCGAGAGTAAGATTTTGAGGAGGAAAAAAGAACTTGTTCCCCAAATGTAAGTTCAAATATCATCATCAACAGTTAAGACAATTGAAGCCAATTCAGTTTGGAGATGCAGGAACTACTGATGAACTTCATTTGACAGAGGAAGATTGAAGAGATCGATGTAATCCACTGATTCCAGCACTTTACTTAAGATAGCCTTCTTGTTTTTAACAAAAGAGTGAAGTTCAGGGAACTACAGTTTTCTCACTGAACCATTCCGTAGGTCATCCCAAAGCAAACATGAACTCCCATTCTGAATATTAACACTAGCCAATCCTTTATACTTGTCCAGTAACTTAACATTGTCCCTCCACCGAAAGACCCTTTCCTATTGTTTGTATCAGGAAGCTTACCATTTACGCCGTAATGTTTATCCCAAATAAGATCAACCCAAGGCAGGGCCACCTTATTGAAAACTTGTGTAAATGCTTTAACATTAGAGCCTCATTGTGAGTCTGCAGGTTAAGAATCCCAAGACCTCCTTGTTCCTTTGAAATGCATACTAATGGCCATGCAGCCTTTGCCACCTTTTGTCAGTTAATTTTGCCCCTCTCCAAAGACAATGCCTCCTGTATTTGTCTATTTGCTTAATCACTGTTTTTGGCAAAGCTAGCGTGCACATCATAAAAGTTGGCAGGGCAGAAATAACATAATTAGTTAGCTCCAATCTCCCAGCTTGACTTAAGAAGGGGAGATGTAATTCAATCTCCTTTCACATTTTCTCATCGGGGGAGATAATCATCCACCTTTGGCCTTGAAACACCCAAGGGTAATCCCAAATATGTGAAGGGAAAAGTTCCAGTTTGGCAACCAAAAGTTCTTGACAAGTGGAGGAGTTTTTCATTACTTATATTTATAGGCAACATCATTGATTTTGCAAAGTTTACCTTTAATCCTGTTGAATCACCGAAGGTTTGTAACATACTTTTCAGGAAGACAAGCCGAGGGGCAGAGGCGTTTAGAGTATCATCTGCATACTTGGATTATTGGAAAGTCCGACTTGAGCAGGATTGGGAGCTTTAACAAGTTAAGTTGAACAGCCTTATTTAAGATAGATCAAGAAGATCTGCAGCTAGGACAAATAGAAGTGGGGAGAGAGGGTCACCCCGCCTTACTCCCCTTACTGCAGTGAAATGTCTTCCCTGGGACACCATTAAGCAGAACTTTTGAGGTGCCGAGCCAAAGATTGCTTGTATATCCAGGTAATCCACCTATGACCAAAACTTTTCTACCAGAATATCTAAGATTGCTTGATGCTCAATTCTATCAAAGGCCTTTTCAAAATCCAATTTCAACACCACAATTTCTTTTTTGAATGATGATACAAATGAAGATATTCAAAAGACCATGCAAGACAGTCCTGAATGGTTCTATTTCTGATGAAGTCATATTGATTTGTATGCACAAGGTGGAGAATTACCTTTTGCAATCTGTTTGCTAGAAGTTTTGTAATCAGCTTGATGGAGCCATTGAGCAAAGATATAGGCCTAAAATCCCCCACTGTGAGAGCCCCTCCACCTTAGGGACCAAAGTTTCATATGAGTCATTGATACTTGCAAGGCAAACTGTCCCATCATGAAAGCCATTACAAAGATTGTAGAAATCTTCTTTGATTAGATGCCAACAGGATTTTAAGAATTCATTGTTTATGCCATCAGGTCCTGGAGACTTATCCCTTGGGAGCTCTTTTTTACTACTGCATCAATTTCATCTTTAGAAAAAGGCTCTCTAACCATTCAAGACCATCATGTCTTTCAAGAAAAAAACTGAGATTGAACTTCATTCCAGAAAATTCTTATTTACCCAATCTGTCTTTAAAGGCATCCCAGAGTACTTTCTCCTTTTCCTCATGTGAAAGAACAATTTCCCCATTGCTTTTCTGCAGTTGAGCAATAAGGTTGCCTCTGTGTTTGATGGTGGCAGTAGCATGAAAAAGCTTGGCCCTGCATCTCCATCTTTGACCCATCTGATTTTACTTCTCTGTTTCCAATAAGTTCTCTGTTGATGAAGCAGAAAACTAAGTTGATCATTCAAGGCTTTCCTTGAGTGACCATTCTAGAATGGTCAAATCTCTATATTCCTCCAACTTTTCTAGAAAAGAAATGAAAATCTTGAGGTTTTCTATAGACGTTTTGAGGTTTGAAATGTTTCTCTGTCATTCCTTCAGCACCTTCCTCAGATTTTTACACTTTGCACTAACTGCTTTAACCGGGTCCATTTGGTTACTTTGATCATCCCAACCTTGCTGAACTGCTTCCAGGAAACCAGCCTGATGAAACCAGAAGTTTTCCATTCTAAAGACTTTGCCTTTGGGGATGTTTGTTGAGACAGTAATGTTACAGGGCCAATGATCAGATGTTTCAAGAGCAAGAGTACTGACAGTAGTGTTTGGATAGGACAGGGTCCAGGCACTTGAGGAGAAGAACCAATCTAACCTTTCTAGCAAAGGTGGAGTTTGCTTATTTGTCCAAGTGAATCTTTTCCCATAAAGAGGTAGTTTCTCGACTGAATTTATATTGCCGAACGATTCGCACTGTGCATGAATCAAGAGGTGCAAAACATCTAATAAAAGGTAGAGGTTCTCCTCTAGCACGTTCTTCTTGATTCCTGGAGAGCCGGCTCCTACCTAATTTAATTGGACTACATGACTAATGGGACATTCAGGACAGGCGTCCTCATCGATCTAAGCACCGGCTGCCGTCACTCCAGACATCATTTCCTTCCTGGAGGTCAACATCGGCAATAATAGCTGAAAGTTCTTATGCTTCACTGGGAAGTTGCAAATGAAAGAGGTCCAGTAAATTTTCAGGTTGGCAAACACTTTGTACTGACAAATGTTTATTTCTGACAAAGGAGATCAGTTCTAGCTGGGAACCTGTGATTAAGTGGAGCACCAGCCCAGAGATGACCAAGGTCCAAGGCTCCAAGCCTGAAAAACATGAAGAACCATCACTGATCATGGAAGGAAGCTAAACCCATGCTTGGCGTCGTCTATCTGTGACTATGAATTCCTCTGTGACGTTTCAGACGAATGCACACAACCAGTGAAAACAGCTCTCCCAATGCTTGTCATGCCTAGCTAGCTGTTTAATTATCACTTGGTACCTCATCTATCCAAAATGCATCATGTGCTTTTTTAAGTGCAATGGAGGAGTGTATATATATCTCTGCTACAGTACTACCGCCGTACTTATGGAACTATATATTTAAACAAGCATTAAAGGATCACCAGCCGGATACACCTTATAACTCGTGTAATATTAATCTGCAAACTGCAATTTGCCTATTTGTATTTGTAGGCCGCATCAGTCGGGCAATGTTCAAGTCAATGTACGAGGGATATTTGCTATGTCTCTTCAAAAATACTTTCTTGCGTATCACTTACCTTCAAATTTGCTACGAGATGTTATTTCAAAATTTTCTCTGGCATAAGAGATGATAACAATGCTGTAGGTTGTTAAGCGAGAGCAGTCAAAGTTCTTTTGAAACGTTTGATCGTCACTACTGTCTTTACACGCAGAGCTTGGACTGCGTGGAGGAGGCAACGTGGAGTACTCATAATTAGGAGCTATCTTAAATTTGTCAATTCCTCAAGGTGTACTTCTGTTTTGTATTAGATGCACTGCACGCCTGCACCTCTTGATTCATGGATAATGGAAATCGACAATTTTATAAATTCAGCAGCACCTGATGGCGTCAAAGAGGTGGCCATCCCAGCTAACAGGAGTCGTAGCTTGGATTTGCCCTTTGTGTAGTAGCAGTAGTAGGTACGGGAGGTTTCAGGATGGAAACTGGGCTACAGGAGCTTTGTCTATCGAAGCACAGGTTGGATCAGCACATGAGTACGCGGCTTACAACTTACGACTATTCTTTATCTTCCTGTCCTTTAGTATACTAGGAACGTCATTTTTTTTGGTGTCACATTTTTCTTCAATTAAGCTCTAGCTCTCCTATACTATGTACTATCAAGTATTAATATGCATTTGCAATATAACAGTTTGATATATATGTACTAGTTTACCTGCCACACTTGTATCCATAAACTTGACCACATGGGACGTTCAGCTGCATGCTGGACAGCATCCGACTCACGTTTTCCTGAAGTTTGGACAGCGTGATACGGGTGATCAAATAATGATTCACGTTTGATTGGACAAAATGTGGAAAAAATTTTTACCAAAGCTTTACCGAGTGCCAAGGGCCAGCACATTCGGCAAAGGTTGCCAGCCAGCAACTAGCTGCTCTCGACGGCAGTCGGCTGGAAAATTGAATTATAGAACCTTTGCTTAGTTTCGGAAGTGGGGCACTCGGCAAAGAGTGTTAAAAAAAGAGTAAAGTGCAAGACTGCATATCTAAACTATCGGATTTCCGGATAAAAAGATTTTCAACCAAAAAACGTAATGTTAGGTACTCAATCTTTTGTTCTTGCTCATCAACGGTACTGACGTGGCCACATAGGCGCTAGCAGCCGACGTGGACAGTCCACCTAGACAGGTCATTTTGTTGAAACCCCCCTGTGAAACAAGGCCCTCTCCTCTTTGTCCCTCCCTTCCGTCTCCCCATTCTGTCTCTCTGATTTTCCCCAAATCGATGATCCATCGATGACACCCGCCTCCCTGAGACCTCGCCACCGCCTGCCTTTCCCAAGCTCGCCGGCCTCGCCTCCCCCGAAGCTCGTTGTCCCTGCCCAAGGTCGTTGGTCCCGTCTCCCCAAGAACGCCAGCCCCGCCTCGCCCAAGGTCGCCGGACCCGTCTCCCCCAAGAACGCTAGCGCCGTCTCCCCCAAGCTCGCCGGCCCTGCCTCCCCAAGCTCGACGGCCCCATCTCCCCGAGAGGTCGCCGGCCCTCCCCAAGCTCACCCCGAAGCTCCCTGCCCACGCGTCATCAACCTTCAGCACAGGACAAACCTTGCTCGCTCGCGCCGGCGAGGCTGCGGCGGAGCCGCCCGCGCGCGTGCCCGCCAGGCAGTGACGGAGTGCCGCATCTCATCTGCAATCCCTGCATCCACTCCTTCCTCTGTGCGAGTTCGTTTCGTTTACGAGTACATCCTGTCGTGTGTGTGCCACCTTCGCTACGAGTACATCCACGCCAAGCAAGCCGGGAACGGAACAATGGCGATCCTGATTCCTGAAGAGGCGTTCTTCCATTAACAGCACCAAGAGATCTACGGCGGTCGAAGAGGCTAGTGCCGTGGCGGTGGCCAACCTAAGCGACGACATGCTAGCAGAGATCATCCTCCGGCTGCCCGTCGACTCGGTGGCGCTGTCCAAGTGCGTGCCCAAGACCTGGTGTGCCATCGTCTCCGACGGCTACCTCCGCCGCAGGCTCCCGCTGCAGCTCTCCGTCGTCTACTTTCCCGACGACGCCTCCGAACACGCCCGCGGCAAGGGGCTGCAGCCACGATTCGCGTGCGTGGATCCCGGAGCCAGCCGGCGAGATGCTCCGGGACCGCGACCTCGACTTCGGCTTCTTCCCGTTCCTCGACGTCTCCGTCGTCTGCGATGCCTGCAACGGCCTGCTCCTGCTCCGCGCCGCCCGTGGACCCCGTCACGAGGCGAGGTGGAGGTGTTCTCGTCGGAGACGCGGGCGTGGTCCCTGTGCGCGGCCTCGCTCTCGGGCTCTCCGAGCACTTCCACGCTGGCGCCGTCTACGTCCTCGCCTCCGACCCAGACTGCGTCGTGCGCATGGACGTCACCGAGCTCCCGAGATCGCGGACAGCGGCGTCGACGGGCGCCTCGCGCACTCCGCGCGGCGGCTGCACTACGTGGCCACTGACGCCTCGGGGCGGCAGCTCAGGCTGGGCGTGGGCGCCATGCGTCCGGGCTACGCCGACGCCAATGACATGCACGGCGGTGGCGGGTCCTCCTCGTTGGTCTCCTGGGCCTCGGCGGCGGCTGCTGCAAGACAGGGCCATTCCTGGGAAGGAGAATGCGGTGAGGAGGAGTTTCAGCGGGGGGTTTTCTGTAAAATAGCCAAGTCTTTAATCCAGGTGGCCAGTCCACCTCGGCTGCTGGCGCCTATGTGGCCTTGACAGTACCATTGATGAGCAAGAACAAAAGATCGAGTCACATCTGTTACGTTTTTGGTTAGATCTATCCTTAATCACCCAATAGTTTAGATCTTACGGTCTGCATTTACCCTAAAAATAATTAATGAGCCAAACCGGGTTGCTCTCGACGCCTCAGAAAGAAGTTTGAATTTTAGTCTTTGCCGATTCTCGGTCCTGCACTGGCAAAGTTTTTTTAAAAAAAAAATTCTTTACCGGAGTGTGGCAGTCGGCAACGAATAATTTTTTTTTAAAAAATAAATTTCTTTGCTGAGTGTGGCACTCGGAAAGTCCGTGACGGCATGACCTTCGGCGTGACGGGCGTGAATTTTTTGCCGAGTGCACGACTTCCGGACTCGGCAAAGAGGTCTTGCCGTGAAGGTCTATGCCGAGACCTCTTTGCCAAGTGCAGCACTCGGCCCTTTGCCAAGTGCACGATAAGACTCGACCAAGGACTGATAGTATCATCGTCCTTCGTCTCAACTCTCAATGAATTACCGAAACTAAGCACAAGCTATACTTAGGGGTTGATTGGTTGACTTAATTCATCAACCATAACAGACCCGCTAGATTTTTATTGAGCAACACCACACCCGTTAGATGCAATCTGTGTCTATGTTGATGAATGTCGTCTTAGTAGCTGGATCTAACCCTGCATGTAAAAGGTGCTTCCAAGACTAGTTTCCAAGATGTGGGTCGTATCATTTTTTCTTTCCCAAGATGTGGGTATCATTTGTGTTTCTCCACAGCTTGGAGATGTGGGTACAGCCGACACAAGGAGAGAGCTAAAAAAGACTGCCTCTCCTGGGAAAACAAAGATGTTGAAAAGGCCTGTCTGAATCTGCAGGAGGAGCCCTAGACTCAAACCAAATGGGAACCCTGCAAACAAGTGTCAAACTTGCTGCGCCATTCCACCAGACCTATCCATTGAACTTATAAGGGATTAAGGAGTGAAGCTGTGCAAGATTGATGAGAAAAGGCTGACTATTGCTGCCCTCAACAAGTGGAAGGTGCTCTCGGAAAGGGAACAAGAGTACTGCTTCAAGTACAACTGGCAAGTCAAAACCCGCTAGATCCTCAAACCCTAGCATTCCCAAGAACGCTAGCATGATTGGGACCAGAACTCTATCAAAGAACAACACCTCTTCCTCCTCCAAGCAGTCCCTAACAGAGAAGGCCAATGAAATGGCTAAAGCATCACCTCCAACCAACTCTTGCTTCTCTGATGGCCCAACTGGCAACAACAACCCTGCTGCTTTGCTGGGGGACCCTGCACCACTATCTGTTGAGAATACCTTCAGAACCTCTCACATGGAAGAAGATGCAACTCAGGAAGCCGACTTTCATGTTCAAGATGATGCTCCAGATGTTGACCCTGCTAGGGAAGCATCTGTCTCCGACATGAAGGAATGAAGAAGACAACACCCTCTAGGGATCTAGAGCTGTGATGGCCTCCCGATACCCTCCCATGCCCCTTGGCACATGTCGTGCTAGTTATCTTTATTAATATTTTATCTACTTTTTGCAAGTTTGGAGAGATGTTTGTAGCCTATCCTTTAACGGCTATCAGTTTTAAACTTTTAAGGTTTCCTTTGATGATGGTTGTAATCGAAAAACAGTGGATAACAATCGTTTGCTTTCCCGGTATGTTGTGGTTTATGCAGCCTGTGTTCTCACTTTGACAAATTATTTTTTATTCCAGTGTTAATTTCTTCTAGCAATGTTTACCTCCCCAATTCCACTATATGAATACTGCTCATAAAAAGTACTAGAAAGTCTTATACTGTAATGTAAGAGGAGTTAACACCGAAGCAAAATGGAACCCAATCAAGCACTACTATAGATGCTAAATGTGACATATTTTGCTTACAAGAAACAAAGAGACAAGACTTTGACACGGCTTTCCTCGGAAAATTTGTCCACCTTGCTTTGACTCTTTTGAATTGTCTCCCTCTATTGGAGCCTCGGGTGGGCTCCTTACAGCATGGAAGAGCAGTTGTTTTAGTAGACAACTGGTCTCTCGTATCAACTTTGCACACATAGTCAAATTCATCTCCAAACATAATGGAGATACCTGGTCCCTGATGAACATCTATGGCCCATGCAATGATGAAGGAATGAGACTTTACCATTTGGCTCAAGCACCTACCTGTAAACCATGATGAAAACATTCTGTTAGTAGGGGATTTCAATCTCATCAGAAAACCAGAGAACATAAACAAGCCTGGAGGTGACACAAATGAAATGCTAATGTTCAATGATGCTATTTGCAGTGCAGGACTAGTAGAGCTACCTCTATATAGCAGAAAATGTACTTGGATAAACAAGCAAGTACTCCTCTCATGGAAAGACTGGACTGGTTCTTCTCCTCTAGTGCATCGACAACAAACTACCCTGCCATCTCTGCAAGCTCCATGATCATGCAAACCTCTGACCACTAGCCCTGCAACATAACAATCTCCACCTCAATCCCAAAAGGAAAGATTTTCAGTTTCCTTCAAACTGTCCAACAGGGATGGATAGATGCTCCCAAGTTCTAGGACAAAGCAAAAGCTATAAATGAGAAAGTCAAGCACCTAAGGAAAATTCTAAGAACTTGGCATCAAAACCTTTCAAAGCTAAGAAAATTTTAGAAAATGTGAAAATCATCATTTCTTCACTGGAGAAGTTAGAAGAGTGTAGACACCGATAATCATGGAATGGAACTTCAAAGAGGAACTAACCCTCAAACTCAATGAACTACTAGAGTAACGAGAAGGTCTATTGGAAGTAGAGAGGAAGTTGAACTGGGTTAAGGATGGGGATGCCGATACTAAATTATTTCATGCTTCGGCCACTATCAGACACAGAAACAATCTCATATCTTGTTTGCGAAAGATTCTAAAGAAATTGTTGTCAATCATGCGGAAAGGAATAGATCATCTGGACTGCTTTCAAGGAAAGACTGGGGTTTTCTCGACTTCACCGCTATCTCTTTCAACTTGAGCCACTTTCTTCAAAGGGCTAGGGATGACCTTGGATGGCTAGATGACCCATTCACAAAAGATGAAATTGACCGATTGTCAAGCACTTGCTCAACAATAAAGCCCCAGGTCCTGATTGATTCAACAATGAATTCATCAAGAAATGTTGGTTCTTCATCAGAGAGGACTTTTATGAGCTCTGCACTGCTTTCCATGACAATGTTGTCTGCCTACAGAGTATCAATAATTCATACATTAGACTAACCTCAAAAATTGAAGGTGCCCAATTGGTTGGGATTTCAGACCAGTCTCCCTCCTGGATTGTTCCATGAAGCTGATTACCAATATTCTAGCCAACAGACTTCAGATGTTCATTCTAAATTAAGCTAATACACCAGAACCAATATGGTTTTATCAGAACAAGGACCATACAAGACTGCCTGGCCTAGTATTTTGAATATCTGCACCTTTTCCATCAATCTAAAAAGGAATTGGTTGTCCTAATATTAGACTTTGAGAAAGCCATTGACAGAATAGAGCACAAAGTAATCCTTGATATCCGTCTCGCAAAGACTTTGGACCTAAATGGGTTCCATGGATCAATTCAATATTGAGCACTGGTACCTATGCTATTCTGATGAATAGGATTGCTGGAAAAACATTGCAAAAGGGGAATGAAGCAGGGGGATCCTCTTTCCCCATTACTCTTTGTTCTGGCTGCTGATTTGCTCCAATCAATCATCAACGAAGTTGTCCATAATAGTCTCCTCAATCTGCCAATTCCTTCTCCAAGCTAAGACTTTCCCATCATATAATATGCTAATGTCACCCTAATAATTTTAGAAGCTTCGCAACATATATAACTCTTCTTTCTCAAAAGTGTGCTACAATCTTTCAATGACTCAACCGGTCTAAGAATCAACTTCAACAAGTACTTCATGGTACCAATCAACTTGACTCAGGAAAAGCTTCAACACCTAGCTAGAACCTTTGGATGTCAGATTGGAACCTTTCCCTTTACATACCTTGGGCTACCTTTGGGTCTGTTGACGGTCGATAAGTGTCAATTTTAACCGTCAACTAGACATGAGAAAGGACTAAAATATGTTCACCAACTAGATATAGGGGTTACACTAATAGAATTCCACGAGTTTTGGTGAATGTCTGTTTCTCGGGGTGTCACTTGAAAATACCCAAGGAAGGCCCACATGTCGGGTTTACATAGAGATAATCGGGAACCGGTGAAAATTCTGTAACTGGAAGGTTCGAGAAGGCTCTGGACCAAACAGAGCCCGAACGGGCTCGGTGGAGAGTCGGCCGACTCCCCACCTTGGTCGGCCGACTCACCGGTTCGGCCAATCCAACGTCGGCCTCGCGGATCCCTGTTCCACCGCCTTTGAGGATGAATAATAATCGTCCGTTTAGGTCGGTTTGATCCGAGGGCTGCGGTGCATCCTAGGGGGCTATATAAGGGGCCCCCGGCCCCCGGAGGAGGCATCCCATGAAACCCTAATTCATTATTTCCGAGAGAGGATCGGGTGAGAGGGGTCCCTTGAATGGATCTCCTCCCTAGAGCCTAGCATTCAAGATAGATAGAGAGAGTATAGGGTGGAGGTAGAGTTGGAGGAAGCCCGGCATGTCGGTGTCTCCTCTCCGGTTGTACTGCGGGATCAAGTCTCCTAACCCGAGGCTTGGTTCTAGGATCATTCGCAATTCAACTTCGATACTAGTAAGTTCTTGTTATTATTGCTCTTTGGTTTACGAGTTTACTTTATTCGCTTCCGGTTGGGAATAGAGTAATCGTTCATAGCGTAGCGTGGTGCTTGGGCTAGGTTCACTCGTAGATGCTCCCTATCGGGAACCGTGGTAGTATCGGGAGATGATACCCTTTGTTACCTTTGTAATCCACTTCCCGTCGGTAGGTAAGGTAGGTCCAAAAGTGCTAGGTTAAGCATCCTCTTTGTGGTGTCTTTTCTTAGGTGCTCCCATAGAGTAGTAGTTGCAAAGCTTGCCATAGGTTGGAAGGAGACTGTGGTAGTAATCCTCTCTATATCGCTCATTACCTTGTACGTAGCTCGGGGTTAAGTATAGACTTGGGTTAGTCAGATGCACGTTTTCTCCTAGCGGATAAATAAATAACGATACTCTGGAATATCTCCCGGGTGAAGTGCTCACCGATATCCGTGCGCTTGCGGATTATTTCTCTTTGATTCTTTCGTGTGCGTATCTAGTATCAACAGGGTCTCACTAGACCAAAAGTGGAAGATTTCAAGCCCCTCTTAAGCAAACGTGAGAGGAGGCTAAATTTCATCTCCCCCTTCCTCTCTCAAGCAGGAAGGCTTGAACTCACAAACTCAGTCCTCTCTGCACTGCCAACCTACACCATGTGTTCAATCATTCTGCCAAAAACAATTAGACAAGTACAGAAGGCACTGTCTGGAGGGGGGCAACAACTAGTGAGAAAAAAGTTGCCAAGGCTGCATGGCCTCTGGTTTGCTTGCCCAAAGAAGAAGGGGGCTTGGGAGTCATCAACATCCAAACCTAGAATGAGGCATTAGTACTGAAGCATCTAGATAAATTCTTCAATAAGCACAACACTCCTTTGGTCGCACTGATTTAGGATAAACACTATAGAAATGGGAAGCTGGCAAATTACAAATATAAAAGGATCTTTGTGGTGGCGTCATGCCCTTAAACTCTTAGACAAGTACAAAGGTCTGACTAGAATTCAGGTAGCTGATGGGAAAACATGTCTCTTTTGGGATGATCTATGGCACAACCAAGTTAGAAAGCTACAGTACCCTAAGCTCCATTCCTTTGCAAGGAACAAGAAGATCTCATTATCCAGAGCCCACCAAACACCAAACCTTCTTGACCTCTTCAATCTTCCTCTCTCTGCAGAAGCCTATGAACAATTATGAGAACTTCATAAAGAGATGGCAAATTTTGAGCTCCATGAAGAAACTGACCCTTGCGGTTACATCTGGGGTACCAACCAGTTCTCCTCTTCCAAAGCCTACAAAAGGCTGACTGGCTACTCTCAAGTTCACCCTATTTTCAAAAGGCTCTGGAAAACTTTCTGCCAGGGAAAGCATAAAGTATTTTTTGGCTAATCCTAAGAGATAGGTTGAGCACAAGAAACCTGATGGCCAGAAGAAGAATGCACCTTGACAGCCTGCAGTGTGTATTATGCTAGCCACCCCCAGAAGAAGATGTGATGCATCTAATCTTTTATTGCCCCTTTGCAAAGCATTGTTGGGCTTAGGTGGACTTCACCTTCCAAGATGGCCTCTTTGTCCCTCAAATTTTCAATGCCTGGAAACAACATCTCCCGGTTCTCCTTGCGACTTGTTCATCATTTGGTGTTGGGGTATTTGGATGGTAAGAAATGACTGTATTTTTAGACATATTGCCCCAACCAGTCAAGCTTGCAAAAGATATATCTACGAGGAATCAAATCTTCTACTCCACAGGATAAAATCCAGATCGACTTCAAGCCCAGCTCAAAATATGGATCTTGACAAACTTGCAGACTCAATGAAGCCTCTCCATGTTTCCTTCTTCTTTTCTTTATCTCCTTTGATGTACCATGATTAGCCTCTTTTAGCTCCTTTCAGCTCTGCTTCGCTTTTCTGTTGTTTTTTATTGTTCCCCCTGCGCTGTAATTTGTACCCTTGTTCGTTTTATATATTTTTGGTAGGAGCCTCTGGCTCCTCCTGTTTCTCAAAAAAAAAAGACTTGGTGTTATACAAGTTGTTGCTACAAGCAGGTGACCAAACAATTTTGTGCAGTGCCATGCTCTATCAAAACAAATAACCAATCATATCTATGTTACATTCATGAAGCTAAGCCACTGCGGGGCTAGTTCACTAGCATGAGCCAAGCTACTATGGGTAACAACTAATCAAGTCCAAACGGCTTAGATTCACTCTACACGCCGAGCGAAACATACCTGCCACACCATCCCACTTAAGCTTTCTCCGCGTCGCTTAAAAGGATTAACCCGGGATGGTGGGATGGACTCTAGAAGCCTTATATATGTTGGTCTATCCCACCTTTAGCAACCAAGGTGGGACTAAACTCTTCATAATATCTCATTTAACACACATGGGCCACTATGGGCCAAACGGGCCGGGTGTGACAATGCTGCTTTATGTGTCTTACCTTTTGGCCAGTGCGAGATATCATGTTACATCTGGAGAAGGTGCACTTCATGTTGGAATAGATAGTGATGAATGGTTACTCAAAAAAAAAAAAATGGTTGCACTGTGGAGACTAATAAACAGAACAACTTGGCACCAATTAATATAGCTTATCGAGAAAACTTTGTAAAATAGTAACATACATTTGCCTAGTTTTCATCATATCTGCTTCCAATAGAACCACCGCATAGAGTGTTGGTCCTATTATATACAATTACTCATACAAGGGACACTTGATCTCTAGGGAATGGCGTCTTTTCCTCTGGCTGATCCAAAACACAGCTACCGGGGGTTCCTGATCTCTTCTTGTCCCGCGACCTACTTGTGGCTGCTCGACGAAAGAAATGATAGCTAATCAGGCATTCGTGAAGACCGTGGTACAATGCATATGACTCTGAGGTACGCTTGGCGCTTTCCATATCTGTTGCACCTGTAGCCTAGTTCCTGAAGCCTCCCATGCTATTACACACAGGGCAAACACGGATCCAGTGCACCCCCCTCAATGCAAGGTAGGATCCTATTTGTTGGATGGTCGCATCTTCGCCACCATGGGTTAATCCAGTTATGCTTTGCGTGGTTCTAAATTTATATTGCTGATTGCCATTGTCTAGGAATCAAGAGGTGTAAGACGTTCGATGCATCTAATAAAAAGAGGAACTACGTATGTACATGAGAAGTGGAAATTTCAAGATGTATAGCTCTTGATTATATGAGTAGTCCAGGTTATTGCACTACTACAGATTTTCACATCACCGCCGGTTCGTAACCTCTATCACTGCCGGATTTTCATCCGGTGGTGAACAAGCGGCAGTGATGTGAGGGTTCCTATCACCGCCCGGTTCTTACGCACCGGCGGTGATTGTCAAACAACACTGCTGGCTCGCATCCCACACCGGCTGTGTTCTTAACATCATCACTGCCGTTGCGTATCTCACACCGGTAGTGTTAGGCTTTTAAAAAAACAAAAAAAAAAGAATACTACAAGCTTCCACTGGAATCCCAAATGAAAGTTTGCTGTCTAGTAAGCTTCCACTGCTATCTCCGACCCTCCATCGAGCGGTTCATCCAACTAAAATTCGCACATCAGAAATAATGGAAGGATTTAACAAAAGTTCACAAATTCGCAAATCAATTCGTACATCACAGAGAAGAAAGGTTCAGCACATATACAAAATTGGAAGGACTGGGAAGGATTTATACATCACAAATTCTCAGTGCATCAAATAATCAGTACATCACAAGAAGAATTTGTACATCACATAGAAGAAAGATGAAGATGTACATGAGATTGGGAAGGAGGCCTCTCCAACGCTGCCAGATCTGAGGCCGTGCGTGCAGTCCTTGCTCCCATGGCAGATCTGAGGAGATGGAGCGTGAGAGAGGAGAAAGAGCACCGGGACTACGAGATTACTGGGCAGAGAGAGTACCTTGAGCGGCACCGCGCAGGGTGGTGAAGGACGAGGCCACGACGACGCAGCTCCAAGCGCCGCCGCGACGCCCCAGCCCACGGCACCGCTGTGATGCTGCCGCTCCAGGCGCCGCGAAGGGGAGTGGGTCGGTGAGGGTCGGGGCCGTGCTGCTACGGGTCGGGGAGAGGCG
This sequence comes from Themeda triandra, assembly GCA_018135685.1. NCBI lineage: Eukaryota > Viridiplantae > Streptophyta > Magnoliopsida > Poales > Poaceae > Themeda > Themeda triandra. The sequence goes on along the minus strand of JAENPR010000900.1, from coordinate 246,270 downwards.
GGCAGCGCCGACGCGGGTCGGAACCACCGCTGCTGCATGATCGGCGGAGCCGCGCCGGCGGTGCTCGGGGAGGGGCCGCGCCGCGCCATCTTTGCCACCACCGGTAGAGGAGTGGCGAGGCCGCGCCGCCGCCGGTGGAAGGAGTGGCGGGGCCGCACCGCCGCCGGTGGAGGAGTCGCGGGGCCTGCTCTCCTCATCCAATCTGCCCTCCGCGGCGCTCGCGCTGGTCGCCACCTGAGGATCCGCGCAAGGTCGCAGTAGCGCTCGCATGCCATCAATGGCTATTTTGAGGATGAACGGGGAGAGACAGGGATGAACGTGAGAGAGAAACAATAAGTGCCTATTTTGAGAGAGAGAGAGACGGAGGGAGAGAGAGAGGGGGGAGGGGTTGGCACCAGGATCGAGAGTCACGGGAAGTCGGACCTGAGGCGGACTTCACTACATTTCATTTTAATTTCGGGTCCGTAGACCGCATCACCACAGGTGGTTGCCTTCAACCGGTAGTAACAAGTGTTCGAGACACCACTGCCGGGCCGAGACACCGACCGGCACTCATAGGCATCATTACTGCCGGTGTTGTCACTCTCGACGCAAATTTTGCCTGTCAGGCCTTCATCAAACTTGGCACCGGCAATGAAGACTCATCACCGCTGGATTGCGCCATTTCCGGCGGTGATGGAGTGGGCAGTAATGTAGAAATCTCTAGTAGTGTTGTATCCTGCAAGCTCTGGTGGGTGGCAGGAGACATTACTGATAAATCAAACGTTTGAAAGAGCTTTGATTGCTCACAAATACATTTCGAAATCTACTGCATTGTTTATACCTAATAACTTCTCATAGCATATTTGAAGATAAATGACATGGAAAAATATTTCTGCAGACATGTAATTTTGGAAGGAAATATACGCCCTGCACAATTGTTTTGGTTGATTGATGTGTCCTATAAATACAAATACGCAATAGCTGAAGTTTTTTATTAATGTTATTATAGTATGAGGAATGGAGTCATTCCATTAATGGACTCATGAATCATGATGCACCACCTCATCTAGAATGGTTTGATTCCTCAAACCAAACATTATATCAATCCAATCCAAGCAGATTCAAGTGATGTAGTGATCGAGCAAGAGATAGTGATAAATGGTTTGCCTTGTGGAGAAAAGTAACCAAAACAACTTAGTAGCAATATGTAGCTTATAGAGAAAACCTCTTATAAAATACTAACATATATTTGTCTAGTTTCCATCCTCTGCTTCCAACAAGGTAACCACTGCGCATGTAGAGCGTTGGTCCTATTTGTAGACAACTACTGCTACAAGTGATGTACTTGTACGTTCTCCACTTCTTACTTTTTTTTTTTTGTTTTGGTTTGTTGAATGATACCATCACGTGATCTCACAAGCTGATAACTACTACTAGTACGAATAATGGACGGAGCCATTTTACTAATGCACTCATGATGTACCACATCTCACTAGAATGGTTTGATTCCTCAAATTAAACGCATGTTTCAGATCCCATCCCATATGCATCCAAGTGGATGCAAGTGACGCGGCGAACAGGCAAGCTAACCAATGCTTGGATCGTTGGTCCTGCTGTACACTGCAACCAAGCCTAGAACCCCTCCGTGGCGGGCACAATTTTTGCCCATTGCGGTAAATCCCCGATTTACTGCAGCGGGCTTTTTTATTTTCCATGGCTTCAGTTTCGCCCGCTGCGGTAAATCGATTCCGCAGTGGGCACCTTAAGATGCCCGCCACGGTAAATAGGTACTTACCAGTGGGCATGTTAAGAAGCCCGCCGTAAATTGATTTACCGCAGCGGACAACTAGTAAGGCCCGTCACGGTAAATTTCGGCCCATTTCGGAGCCCAGACACAGCCCACGCTGGACATAACTATAAATAGAAAACCTAGGGTTTCACAGCACTCCCCACCGAGCAGCCGCCGCCTGGAAAATTGATTTCCACACTTCTCCACACTGCTCCGCGACGAGGAGCCCAGACACTTCTTCACACCTCTTGTTCCTCTAGATCCACCCCAGTCTCCCTTCACTCTCTCCCACCGAGCAACCGCGCGATGCGGACCTCGTCGCGAGGCATCGGCCGACGAGGCGGAGCTCGTCCGCGGCCGACCCTAGCCGAGGCGCGGGCGGCGCTCTCGGCTCGGCGCAGCGGCACTCCGCGAGCGGCGGGTCGAGCGTCGGGCAGCAAAGCGGAGCTCGGCGCATGGAGGCGGGTCGAGCCCGGCGGCGCCACTCCTCCATGCGCCGCACTCACCTTTCCCGGCGAGGCGCGGGCGGCCAGTGCTCCGCGAGCGGCCGGCCCTAAGCCGCGCGGACGACGGCTCTCGGCGAGGCGCGGCGGCGCGCGTGAGGAAGGCTAGCGCTCCGCGGCGCGCGTGGCGGCCACCCCTAGGCGGCACGGCGTTGTCCCTCGCCGTGGAGGGCGGTGGCGTCGGCGTGGAGGTACAGCACTCCCCATCTCCTCTCTCGTCCTCTCTTCTTCATCTTCCTCTCACCCTTCACTCTCGTGCGGACGGTGCCGGATGGAGTTCGTCGGCGATAGAAGAGGGCGGATCCGTCGGCGGCGAGCTCATGGAGGCAACAGGCGGGCGAGATCCGTCGGCGGCAAGCTCAGGAGGCCGGATCTGCCCGTTGCGAGGTTGGATCCATGGCCGCGTGTGGTGCGGCGGCTTCTCCCGACGCGCCGGGCTGCGGGCTGGGCGACTCCTCCGGCGTGTTGTGGCCCCTGCTCCCTCTTCCTCGAGCTCGGATCCGGCGAGGTCGTCCTCCTGGCCTTGGATCCGGCGGCGAGGACGACCTCCACCGCTCGGCGACCTCCCCGGCGAGGACGACGGCGGATCCCGGCGGCACACTCTATCGGGCTCGGTACCCTACCGGGCTCGGTGAGCTTTTTTTATTTTCTAAAAATGTAATCGCAGCGGGCATCCCTAACACCCGTTGCGGTTAATGCTATTAACCGCGGGCATCCTAATCTGCCCGTTGTGGTTAATGCATTAACCGTGGCGGGCAGAGGTGCCCGCTGTAGTTAACTCTCGATTAACCGTGGCCTTTGAGCCGTCGCGGACTGGTTTGCCCGCTGCGGAAAACCAAATCCATCCGCCACGGTTAAGATTTGTGTACTAGTGAAAATTACTCCTAGAAGCGATGCACACGTTCTCTGATTCTCTCCACAGGGGTGTAACATCGTTTTGCCAATCATAAGTCGTGTGTTGATCTGAAACATGCTACAGAACTCCATACTACCAGGGATCCTGACCACTTCTTTTCTCCTGAGGGCCTGCTTGTGCTCTCTGTGTGCTAGACAAAAGAAGCGCTAGCTATAGGGCGTTCTGGTGGCATGATACCGTGGTCCATTGCAACTGGTGTCTCTATGCAAAGATTGACACTTCTTCAGATAATGGTACCAGTAGCCTAGTTCCTATAGCCTCCCATACCTACTGCTAGTACACACAGGGCAAATGCAAGCATGGAGTCCTGTTTGCTGGAATGACCACATATTCGCCATCATCGGTTGATGCAGTTCTGGTTCGCAGCATGGTACTAAATTTATATTGCTGATTGTCATTGTCCATGAAACAAGAAGAGTAGAAAGAGGGGCATTGCATCTAATAAAAAGAACTATGAATGTAGATGAGGAGTTTAGAAATTCAAGATATATAACCCTTGATCATATGATTATTGGATGTTATTGCCTCCTTCAAGCCCTGGGTGTCAGTAGAAATTATTGAAGATCAAATGTTTCAAAAGAGCTTTGATTGCTCACAGATGAAAACCTATACCATTGTCTATTTCTTTTACAAGAGAGATATAATCGTCGCAAATCTGAACTTATATGATATGCTGAAAATATTTTTGCACATATGTAATTTTTTTAAGAAAATTCAAAATATGCACAATACATTGTGTAGCTTGAAGCGTCCCACAAATACAAATACGCAATTGCACTTACAAATTAATATTACACAAGTGATATGTTTGCCTTTCCAAAATCCAAGGATCCAACCTCTCTTCTTCATTTTAGTAGTAATAGAAGAAAACATTTCCACATTCAAAATGTCTATCACTACCAACCGAGAGCGGACGTGATTGCCAAAAAAAAAAATGTCTATCACTAATAGGTATCCCAATATAGGCTAGTGCGGGCCTAGTAGCTCTCTCGCAAGAGCCAAGCTATGATGGGTAACAAACCAATCACGCTCGGAGTAGCATTGTGTAAGTAGGGCAGATGTTGCTTTTCATTTCTTCTTTTTCCTCTCTCTTTTGGCTATTGTGAGCTTGATATCATGTTCCGTCTGGAGGAGGTGCACTTCATGTTGGAAGAGATGGTGATGAATGGTTGCATTGTGGAGACAAGTAAATATAACAACTTGGCACCAATATAGCATAGGGAGAAAAGAGAAAACTACTCAAAATAGCGAAATATATTAGTTTCCATCCTCTACTTCCAACAAGATAACCACTACATGGAAAGTTGGTCCTATTATAGACAATTACTCCTACAAACAATGCACTCATTCTCTAAAAGGGATGTGAGACCATGTGGTTGTTTTGCGTAAACACACACCTGAGGGAGGCAGAGGCCACAATGATACACTACATCAAACCTATACCCTCATATCTTGCTTTTTCTCCTTCACCAGCCATCTCCGTCCCACAATGCTCACCAGCGTGTGCCACCAGCATAGTTTATCTGGTGCGTTTACAGAATACAGATTGCTAATTAGAGTCGATGTATCCACATCAAAAGCCTTTCAAAGTCATTATCTTGGGATTATTTCCTCTTCTGTTTTTCCTGTTCTACGTAGCCCACTTGCCGAAGCATCTCATACCTTATACCGGACAAATGCCTGTAGTTGGGTCTCCTAGCTACTCAAATATTTGCCATCGAGCAATGTAGGTCTGTGTCATCCTAGTGATTGAATTTATATTGCCAAATGCCAATTGGTGTTGTCCACACATCAAAATGTGCAAGCCATGTAATAAAAGGCACAGCTACTTGAGTACAAGATGATTCATTCTTGAGTACAAGATGATTCATTATAGCTCCTGATTATGAGTACTTGGTACTGTGCCTCGGGCCTTCCTCACTCCAAGCACAGGAGCTGCAGTTAATAGAAAGTATGGAGAAGTCACTATTTAGTTATAAGAGTACAGGATGTTTTTTTTTTTTGAAGAGTAACTACTTTGTAACATAATGAAGGTAATTCTGTGACATGACCACAGAACTGAGCTTGCAATCGGGATCCACAGCTATCAAAGCTATGGAACCATTACGGAACTTGAAGCCATGCCGTGCATTGGCACTCACAACACATAAATTTTCTGCAGCAACAATATTTTTTAGATAACAGGCCCCTTGCCCAACTTTATTAGAAAGCGTAACCAACCATGCCACCAGGATACTGGGGTTTCCAGTTTACAATGAGCGCAGCAACCTCTCCTCTAGCAATCTAAACCGATCAACACTCCTAACTCGCCACCACCCTCTAAGTTCGAAACCAGAAAAACGAAAAGGAAGCAACTACGAGGCCAGTTTTTTTTCTGGTCACAAAAGCATATCGAAACCCCTATTACAGAAGCATGTTTTTCCTTGCGCCCCACATAGAGAAATCATAGATTGTGGCTTTGGCTGACAGCAACTGGAGCATCTCCCCAGCCATCGGCTTCATCTTGGGCTTCAGTAGAGGCCACATCTTCAGCAGGGAGATCGTCTTGTGAATGAGCACCGTTGGCGACGACACCACCTTCTTTTCAAAGACAGCTTCACTCCTTGTCTTCCAAAGCGTCCACATCACACCTGCGCCAATATGTATCATCACCATTTGGTTAATACCTCTACATTTGTCTAATATCTCTACAAAAAAATCCTCACAGCTTGTTGGGGATAAAGACCACCCAAAGCAATCTCTAATAAAGGACCACAAGAAAACTGCCATCGGGCATTGGAATGTAATATGGTCAGAAGTTTCTGGTACATCACAGTAGATGCATTTTTCAGGGCCAGACCACTTCTTTTTTTTTCAGCTGAACCCCACATTTTATCTTATCATGGGCCACCATCCACAAGAAAATTTTCACTTTCATAGGAATGGGGCTTTCCAATAACAACACCATATGTCTATCAACTACCCCTCTACTAGATAGCAAGTTATACAGAGATTTGGAGGAGTACTTAGTAGATTTTTCTAAAAGCCAAGTCACCCCATCTCTATTAGAATTTAACTCTATACTCTCCATTCTACTCTTGAGCTCAAGGAATTCTGTTCTCTGCACAACATCTAATTGTCTTCTACATTCCATCCTCCATTCATTGCCCACAAAAGTTTTGGCTACAGAAATCTCTTGATCTCTAACAATTTTGTAAAGACTAGGGTAATTGTATTTCAAAGGATAATTGCCCAGCCAGCTATCTTGCCAGAACCTGGTTTGTTCTCCAGAGTTCACAATCATGCCTCTACCTTTTTGGTACCCCTCTCTCAGCTTCAACAGAGATTTCCAAAACTAAGATCCAGCTTTACTCCTGATCTGGAAAATGCTCTTATCTCCAAGATACTTCTTCCTCAATATGGAGCAACACAAACTGTTGTTCCCTCTCTCCAACTTATCAATCCATTTGATCAGTAAACATTCATTCATCTTCTTCATATCTAGGAAGCCCAAACCCCCATACATCTTTGGCCTACTCATAGTATCCCACTTGACCATATGGTATTTCCTTTTCTTAGCTGTCCCCTGCCAAAAGAACTTAGCTCTCATTGTATCCATCCTCTAAATGTTGCCATCATACAGCTGGTAAACTCCCATTGTATACATAGGCACACTTGAAAGGCAGGAATCAATCAGAATTGACTTCCCCCCAGAAGAAAGATACTCACATTGCCAGGTCCCTAATCTCTTCCCAATTTTTTCCTCCACATAACTCAACTGTGCCTTTGTAATCTTTAAGTAACTCACTGGCAAACCTAAGTATATCATAGGAAAGACACCCATCTTACATCCCATTATGTCAGCAGCTATCTGTTGTTCTTCCCCAGTAAGTCCTACGAGAGAATAACTCGGTTTTGTCAAAGTTAATCCTCATACCTGACATTGCCTCATAACATGACAAAATCAACTTCACATTTCTCAGATTTTCTGAGGAATAGTGCAAGCAAGACCACAAAGTATCATCAGCATACTGTAAGTGAGTTAGCCCACCTTCCACCGCATTAGGTATCAATCCCCGAATCAGCCTGCACTGCTAGCTCTAGATAACATTGTAGACATGACATCAGCCACTAGATTGAACAATAGAGGGGACAGGGGGTCCCCCTGCCTCAGCCCTTTGAAGCTCCTGAAATACTCACCTCTCTCTCCATTTAAATCTATGCACACCCTTCCTCCTCTTATTACCTAATTAATCCACCCTACCCACTTTGCTGAAAAACCTTTTTTGACAAGTACCTCTCCAAGGAAATCCCAGTTCACTTTATCATAAGCCTTCTCGAAATCTAATTTTAGAATTACTCCAGGGACCTTGGATTGTTTAAGTTCATGAAGGACTTCCTGCAGTATGACCACACCCTCTAATATGTTCCTTCCGGGATAAATGCTGTCTAGTAAGGACTGATAATTCTATTAATCACAGCGGTCAATCTCGGTGTCGAGTTTTGGTTAAGATCTTATATATCACATTCAACAAGCGAGATAGGTCTAAATTGCTTAGCTAATGTTGCAGGCTTGACTTTGGGTAGCAAAGTTATCACCCCATAGTTTAGTCGCCACATCTAGATCCCCTCTACTAAAATCATCTAACATTTCTTTGATAATACCTCTTAAATGCGGCCGAATGCCTTATAGAACTCAATAGAGAACCCATCGGGTCCAGGAGCCGTGTTATTCCTCATCTCCTTTATTACTAAATCCACTTCTTCTAGTGTAAAATCCCTAGTTAACAGTTCATTATCCACATTAGTCATTTTTTGATCAGCATCCCACATCTCATCATCTAACCGAATCCTACCAACCTCGATGGGCCAAACAAGTCCTTGTAATATTCAGTGAGATGAACTTTAAGCTTAGCAGGATCCACTTCCTCCTCCACCTCAATCTCTAACATTGTAATTTTCATTTTCCTTCTCCTCCCATTAGCACACTTATGAAAAAAACTGGAGTTGGAATCACCTAATAGCATCCACTTCTCACCACATCTCCTTTGCCATTGTAGTTCCTCATCATTCAAGATCCCCTATAACTTTTTATATAAATCATATCTCTCTGACCACTCACCTGCAGCTAAAGGTCTATATTCACTACACTCATCTAAAAATTGTAATCTACCCAAGATAACCTGCTTATCTTTCTTTGTTTTGCTATCAAAGTTTTGCCCCCATCCTCTAATAGCCCTCCTCATCTTACTGGATGTAATGTGCCAATGGTCCAAAATTTTTTGTTTAAATCTCAGGGGCCTTTTACCATTCACCCATTCTCTAAAACCTTCATGACTCAACCAATGAGCACTGAATTTGAAATAATGAGTCCTTGGCTGTTCCCCTCCCGTATTCACAATCGAGGAGTGTGATCTGAACCAACTCTTGGAGCTGTCAGGACTGTAGTCAAATTAAAGTTATCCTCCCATCCACTAGATGCTAAGACCCTGTCCAGCACACTCAGAATTGGGGGAGTCTGATTATTAGACCATGTAAATCTACACCCAGATCTATGTAACTCTCTAAGTGACACAGAATTAATCATCTCATTAAAGGCATTCATCAAAGGGATATTAACATTACCATTAGATTTCTCTTGCACTGACCTAACCAGATTAAAATCTCCACCAACTAACACAGGATGTTCTATTGTCAAAATTTTTGTTGAATCTCCTCTAAAAACTCTAACTTCCTTTCATCATGAGCAGGTCCATATATATTTACCAGGTCCCACTCAAAACCATCCACCACCATTTTTAAAGAACAACTTTGAAAATGAACTCCACTATCCTCACTAAAAACACAAGCTACCTCTTTATCTACCCCCATAAGCAAGCCACCAGAGTGACCATTACTAGGAACCCAGGTCCACATCATATCTCTATTACCAGAAAACCTTTCTAACTCTCTATTAGAAAAAGAAGATTTTATTGTTTCCTGCAGACAAATACAATCAAAGCTATGTTTATTTATTAACTCTAGAAGCAATTTCCTTCTCCCTGCAGCAACAATATTTAATCTATCTTTTTAAAAAAAGCTCAGCAAGGGATTTGCTGAGCAAATTATTAGATTAAAAAAACAGTTACAAAACGACTGTGCACACTAGTGGAGTACCAACCCAAATCCCTCTGTTTGATTCAGGGACAATGAAGATCAGTAGCATGTTGTTCCTGTGTACAAGGTGAACATTTATAGCTGTAGGCTGCATGAAGCTGAAGAAGGTATGCACTATATATTGGGAGGAAGTCTGTGTTCAGATGTGTAACATCTCATCCTAGTCATGTGGCTTGTCCCAGACACTCAATCGGCACTACTAAATCGGCTGGTGCTCCTCCTGATACAGGGTTGCACACATCATTTTGTATCCGTGAGTGTCTTGCATCTGGAGAGATCCCCGCTTGACTTCACTTCCAACCATTCCTGAAGCCTCTCATACCTAAACACATGGTAAAAGCTGTGACGGCTAGCAGCTAGCTAGTCACATCTTAGCCATCGGACAATGTTGTTCTGATTCCTGGTGGCTGAATTTGTATTGACAAGGATTGGCATTGTCCATAAATCAAGAGGTGCAAAGAGATGTACAGGGCATATTATAAAAGGCAGAGAAGTTCTCCTCCTGGCTCCTCTTGATTCAAGGAGTCCAAGCTAATTTAATGGACTACATGGTTCATGGACATTCATGATAGGCTGCCTCTTCCAAGCTTCGGCATCAATAACTAGTATTGTTGATGAGTGATGATCGAATGTTTGGATATTTCAATATTTTGGACATGAATAAAAAAATGTCGCGAGCTCATATGCCTTCCTTTGGCACTAGGGCATACACGGGTTACTGATCCAGAGAGCGGTTGTAGCAAAAACAAAGAAAAATAGACGAGACCAAAATTAGGCTAATAAAAAAACAGAGCTATGTTGCTGTTTCATGAGAGCAACACATATATCGTTGTGCAATGCTTGCGACTTCCAGATTACCCAGAAAGCACGTGTGTGTATACGAATCAAAATCCTTCTGTTTGAACTTGGGACACTGAAGTACCATGTTGTTCCTATACACGGCAAATACTACAACAGTAGACTACAGAAAGATGAAGATCAATTGGTATGCTGCATATTGTGAAGCTTCCCTTATGGCGTGGCAACTCCTAGCTAGGCAACCAGGTTCACGGACTGCACATCATCCTCATCTAGTCATCTATCGTGTTTATTATATGCGTTCACAACGCAATCGCATCCTAGTAGCACAAGTTCATATGTCATGCCTGGCGTCGTCCATCTATACCTTCTTCGAGTTCCTCTGCGACAATTCGGACTAATGCACAACTAGGAACAAGGTACACAGCCTGTGAAAACAGGACAATGCCTACCTATCTAACTGTTTATCACTTGGTAACTCATCTATCCAAATTGCTTCGTGTGCCTTTTTAAGTGCAATGGATAAATGTTTGTATATATATCTACTACAGTACTACTATGCAACTATTTCAAGAATCATTTTTTTTTTTGCGATCTCGCCTAGGCGCGTTTTTCATTAAGCAGAATAGAGTTTTCGGACTACAAAAGACCGGTAACCAAGAGTTACCGGGGCACCCCCACCCACAATACAAGATGTTGTGATTACATAAAAGATTTAGCGACTAGCACACGACTCAAAAGTCTACATCCGTGCCAACAAAACTCCTAAGCTCTTGTATCCCGCTGCACACCAGGTGTCCGCCTCGTCCTTGATAACAGACACCAAACGGGCAGCCGTTGAAGGTCCCTGGCGTTACGCTCCAAAGAAGCCACCCAACAAGAAAGAAAAACGAGTCGAAGCCCTTGCGCAGGGGGCTTAGGGAGCCGTTTCCTCGACTCAACCCACTAGGACATCACCGGTCCCTCCACCACGTCGAAGTAACCCAAAAGATGCAGCCTAGCTGCCCAGGTGTGCCAAACTTCCCTGCTGAAAGAGCAGCCAAGAAGAATGTGCTCCATAGTCTCCGAGTCCTGATCACAGAAGACGCAACGATCATTAAAGGATCACGAAGATCTTGTAATTTTTGTGTTTCGGAAATTCATTGAGAGTTGAGACGAAGGACGATGATAGTACCAAAATCATTGTCATGACTTATATTGAAAGCTAGAATCAAACTTTTGATTGTCCCTTGCCATTGATCACCCGTGTCACACTGAGCAAACTGCAGGCAAACATAAATCAGGATGCAGTCCAGAATGCAGCTGAACGTCCCATGTGGCCAAATTTATTCATAAAATTCTGTAGCAGGTAAACTAGTTAGACATATTTCAAATTGTTATGTTGCAAATGCATATAAATATATACTTGATAGTACATAGTATATAGGACAGCTAGACTACCTGTCCTATATACTATATCAAGAGCTAGAGCTTAACTGAAGAAAATGTGACACAGAAAAAAAAATGTCGTTTCTAGTATACTAAAGGACTGGAAGATCAAGAACAGTTGTAAGTTGTAAGCCGCGTACTGTGTGCTGATCCAAACACTTGTGCTTGCACGGACAAAGCTCCTGTAGCCCAGTTTCCTGAAGCCTCCCCTACCTACTACTGGTACTACAAAGGGCAAATGCAAGCTAGGAGTCTTGTTAGCTGGGATGGCCACATCTTTGACACCATCAGGTGCTACTGAATTTATAATATTGCCGATTTCCATTGTTCATGAATCAAGAGGTGCAATGAAGGCGTGCGGTGCATCTTATAAAAAGCAGAAGTAGTACCTCACGAATTGTCAAATTTAAGATAGCTCCTGATTATTAGTACTCCACGTTGCCTCCTCCACGCAGTCGAAGCTCTGGGTGTTAGAAGTAGTGACGATCAAATGTTTCAAAAGAACTTTGACTGCTCTCGCATCACAACCTACAGGCTACAGCATTGTTATCATCTCTTATACCAGAGAAAATTTGGAAATAACATCTCTTGTAGCAAATTTGAAGGTAAGTGTTTCGCAAGAAAGCATTTTTGCAGACATATGTAAATTTTGTTAGGAAATATTCCTCATACATTGTGTCGATTGATGTGGCCTACAAATACGAATAGGCAATTGCAGTTTGGGGGATTAATATTACACGTGTGATGAGTATCCGGCTGTAACTTTTGCGAGTGTGCAGACCCGAAACTTAGGGGGTGATTGGTTGACTTAATTAATCCATTATCCATACCAGACCCGTTAGAATTTTGTTTTTGAGGAACTCCACCAGATCCGTTAGGTGCAATACTGTGCGTCTATGTTGACTGGATGTATATGGTGTTTAGTAGCTGGACCTGAGCCTGCTAGTTCCCAAGATGTGTGGGTATCATTTTTGTTTCTCCGGAGCATGGAGTTGTAGGTACCAATGTGCAAGTCGACACATGGGGAGAGCTAAAAGAACTTGGTGTTTGACAAGTTGTTGTTACAAGCACAAGAAGGGTGACCAAACAAGTTTCGCGCATTGACAGACTATCAAAACAAATAACCAATCATATCCCCGTTGCATCCATCTAGCTAGGGAAATGTGGGCCTAGTTCTCTAGTACGAGCCAAACAACGATGGGTAATAAACCAATCACATCCGATCCGGAATAGCTTTGTGTAACTAGGGCTGATGCTGCTATTCTGTTTCTTTCACTTTTACCCTCTCCTTTGGCTAGTGCCATCATGATATATCATGTTCCAATGCAATTGCATGTCTCTATCGCTTTCACCACTGCTTCTGAGACCTGTAGTCTTGTTCCTGTAGCCTCCCATACCTACTGCTACTACACACAGGTAAAATGCAAGCTAGGATTCCCATTTGCTGGGACACGGCTACATCTTCTCGCACCATGGGTTAATGCAGTTCTCCTTCTCGTGTTTCTGAATTTATATTGCTGATTGCCATTGTCCATGAATCAAGAGGTGTAGTAAAGTCTGCAGTGCATCTAATAAACGAAGAACTACGCATCTACATCAGGAATTGACAAACTAAAGATTATATGAATCCTCCACGTTACTTCTTTCACCAAGCTCTGGGTGTCAGGAGACATATTATTGATGATCAAATGTTTCAAAGAGCTTTGACTGCATTATCACAATACAGTTCAAAATCTATTGCATTGTCTATATCTTCTCATAGAAACTTTGAAGGTAAATGACATGCGGAAAATATATTTGGAGGCATGTAAATTTTGGGAGGAAATATACACCATACATTATTGTTTCGATTGATTTATGTGTCCTACAATAACAAATAGGCAGTACTTGAAGTTTATAGATTAATATTATTATAGTAGTGATAGGGAAGTGATAGAGAGTATCACACGGTGACTTCTACAAGTGTGCACAAGCTACACTTAGAAAGGGTGTTTTGGTTTGAGGAATGAGTTAGTTAATCATCTTCTCTCAATTTTTTTGTTTGGTTTGTAGAATAGAATCATCATGTCATTGCTCATAAGCTAATAATTAGAACTAGTACGAGGAATGGAGTTATTTCTTTAATGGGCGAATGATGCACCACCATATATAAATTGGTTTGATTCCTCAAACTGAACAACCCAATCCAATCCAATCCAATCCAATCCAGGGCTCCAACAATCCAATCCAATCCAATCCAATCCAATCCAATCCAGTCCAATCCAATCCAAGTGGGTGAAAGTGAGGTGGTGATCAAGCAAGATAACTGCACTGTCAAGATTGCTTTCAAAAGCAAGTGAAGCAGGGTTGATACGGGGCTGGCCTCACACCCGATACCTGGTGGTCTCTCTCACCTTCAATATGCAGATGACACTGTCATACTTTACGCTTGATCAGGAAAACTTACATAACATGAAGATGATACTAATGTGCTATGAGGCAATGTCAGGAATGAAAATCAATTATGAGAAGAGTGAGATATTTACTGTAGGGTTGACAGAAGAAGAACAGAAAGTTGCTGCAGAGATTATGGAATGTAAGGTGGGCACATTCCCAATGAAATACTTGGGTTTACCTGTGAGCATTAATAAGATTTCAAAAGCTCAGCTTAGATATGTGGAGGATAAACTAGAGAAAAGATTAGGTACTTGGCAGTGTGAGTTCCTGACATCTGGTGGAAAATCAACTTTACTTGAGTCTTGTTTATCCAGCATTCCTATTTACACTATGGGGGTCTATTACTTGTATGAAGGAAACTTCCAAAGAATTGATACTATAAGATCTAGATTTTGCGGGAAGGTACCAAAAGAAGAGGAAATATCATATGGTCAAATGGCAAGCTCTTGCAAGGCCAAAAGACTTTGGGGGTTTGGGCTTTACTGATATAAGAGTTATGAACACATGTTTGATGGTGAAGTGGATAGACAGATTGGAAAGAGGTGATACTAGCTTATGTTGCACTATACTGAGAAATAAATATTTAGGGGATCAAAGCATTTTCCAATTAAAGAAGAGATCAGGGTCTCAATTCTGGAGGTCTCTGTTAGATTTAAGAAGTGAGTATCAAAGAGGTAGAGTGGTTGAGATAAGAAGTGGAATTCAGACTAGCTTTTGGCATGATGTTTGGTTGGGAGGTGTACCATTAGAGTTATATTTTCACAATATATACCTTGCTGCTGTTAATCAAGATGTGTCTGTAGCAGAGGCTTATAATGGGGGAGATTGGGATATTAAATTTAGAAGACAACTTGTAGGTATTTTTAGAGATGAATGGCAGGATTTGTCCCAGTTATTAGAGGTGGCAGAGTTAACAGATGGGAGAGACAGGGTATCTTGGGCTTTAGAAAAATCAGGGAAATACACTACTAAATCACTCTATAGAGATATGACTACAGGGGGGGTTAGAGACATTCAAATGATGACTTTATGGAAGTGCAATATCCCTTTGAAAGTTAAAATATTTCTTTGGATGGCCTTCCATGATAGGATTCAATCTGGGGTACAATTAAAACATTAAAAAATGGTCTGGAGAACCGGACTGTGTGATTTGTGGAGTTCTGGAAACAACAGATCATATTTTGTTTCAATGTCCTATTGCTGTTTTTCTATGGACTTTTCTGAGAGTAAATCTTGGGTGGTCTCAATCCCCGATGACGTGCTCTGACTTTGTTTATGAGTTCCTAGAAGAATGTAGAGGTGTAACCAAGAAAACAACATTTCACGTTTGTGTAGGTGCTCTATGGACATTGTGGAAGATCAGGAATGAAGCTGTCTTTGATCGGAAGGTGGTAGCTGCTCCTCAGGTGGCGATATACAAGACGCTATCATTGCTTAAGTCGTGGGTGCCATTGGTCAAGCCCAAGCTAAAGCCAAGTTTCGAGGAAACTATCGCACTTTGCTATCGGCCAATGTGGCGGGGTGAACCGATCACGGAAAAAGAAGAAGATCAAGATGTAGATCGCGAAGAGAAGAAAGAAGCGAAGTGCAGACCGTCAGCTAGGAAAAAGCCTCCATGTTTATCTTTCTCTGTTTTGCTTGGCTGAGGGAACTGTAATAAATTTGAAGTGATGCTTTAAAACCGTGGATGCTCTTTTCTCCAGGCGTTATGGCCTGTCAAGTTTTGGTTTTAGAGGTTCGATTAGGGTTAAGGTGGCGTAGAGTTTGGTTGCGGTGGAGTTTTGTGCTTTGTTGTAAAACTGGTAACCCCAGTGAACAGGGTCTTTGGCTTCGTTAAGCTTTCAATAAAAGCCGGGTGAATGCCTTTGATCTAAAAAAATCAAGCAAGATAACCACTAGCTGCATGGAGTGTTGGTGCAGAATCTATATATACTGTATAGATCATACCCACTAAGCATTTACTTTCTTCAAATCTTGCTCCACGTTAAGCCACGTCATCTAGAGTTCCAGCCATTAGATCAACAAGAATTCCTTCATCTGACCATCAAAACTCTTTAATTGGCTCTCCTGCAGCACTCACCAACACACATTGCATGGGCTTTCAGTAACTGACCAGCAGCAAAACTGCCTCCAACGCTCCACAGCAGAATCTCAAAGGCCCTTTTCTTTGGCTACACCCCTCCATCCATGTGTTCGTTTGATACCTCAAGGTATATATAGTACATAAAGAAGCAGGCAAGGAGTTTACCTCCGTCTGCTCCATGAACCAGCACTATATTAGTTGCGGACAATAATAAGATCATCACACAGCGATTCCATGCAGCATGTCTGCACTCCAATATTCCAGGCAGCCCGAGGAGTAACAATTAGTATTACCTTTTTCTACGTTTCTTCCATGGTAATATTCCTTTTAATTTTCAGTTGAGTTAAATTGAATCTTTCATTTGTTTCACCTTTCGAAGTTCAACTCTTATGACTTTACTAGGTAATTACCCGTGCGCTGCAACGGGAACAAACTAATATATGGCCACCTCTATGCGGCGACAACCAAAGTCAAAGTCCAGGTTGATAGACATGCAACACTTTGTTCACAACACTTTGTTCACAGTGCTAAAATCAAATTAATAATATTCCAATGTAAAATTAAACCCTAACAACAAACAAATATGAAACAAGGTATGTCCGATTCTACCCTTGCTAATCTCAGTTACAACCTTTTTCACAAGTCAAATACATTCTCTCAAGCTCACTTACAACCTTTATGGTAAATCAAAGTAATATTGATCATAACAAATAGTGCCAATTTTTTATGTCCGACATGCTTTTGGTAATCATGAAAGAAATGCATACATATTATACGAAGGAACAAACATAGGGTTTTTCATAGCAATGGAATCTGAATCGCAAAAAAAAAAAAGCAATGGAATCTTGGTATAGAGTGTTGGCACGAAATTCCTTCGATCTTATGTAGGAAGCTCTCTTTGCCTACATTCGTTCAACCGTCGCATTATACAACCTTTCACGTTCTGCCTAGCTTTCCTCTTCTCAGGTAGCATATTTTTGTACCACTTGTCGGCTGTATTTCTTTCTATGAGCATATACGCGATGTCAGTTGGAGGGATTTGACCTAAGGTTTGGAAGGCAAACACTAATTAAAACAGAATATATTAGTGGTACTTTAATTTTAGTGACAAAATGTTTTAAAACCCATGTAGGGATTTATGATATCCCTAATCACACATGATAAAAACAAAATAGCAATAGGTAATTGGTTTAGCAAGTTATCTTTACTAACACTAATGCGGATGAATGGTTCACATTGAGCTATTTACCACAGTTAGAAGGTTATAATTTCCTTCGTTGAGCACCTACAAAAAAAAAAAAAAAAAAAATCAAAATCTATACATGAATTGTGAGAGATACATCGTATCGTATGTATATATTGAGCAAAATGTATGTGGTGCCTTTATTTGGTTTGATGGGCATAGGTTTCTCCTTTTTTCTTTGATAAGATCCATTCACGACGCTTTCTATTTATTTCTTCACGTGGAGTTGTATTTATAGAAGTTGATGAAGACTTGCGCCTCGGCATAGACCGTGTGGTGGTAGGCAGATGTGGCTCTATCGTCTAGAAAGCTTCACCTGGTAGACAAAGGATAGAGTAAAATTATACAAATCGGTTCAGGCTTCGAACAGCAGTCGAGCTGCTTAGTTCTCTTTCCTTGTAGTTTGCTTCATAAGGCACACGCTTCTTGTTAAATTAAGGTAATTCAAAGCGGCGGCACGCACATATGCATGAATACATGCAGCTTCTTCGCGGAGATGCTTGCGTATGTGCAAGCACATATACATCTGTGCCTGCTGAAGAACCTGCATGAATGGGTCGTCGACGATCGACTCGTACGTTGTGGTGCTCAACCACCTCACCGTTGATCTCGACTACGCGAGTGCGCGGCAGGGAGTAGCCCCACGTCGCGGTGACAGGTAGATGGCATGAGCGTTCGTCGATCATTAGCCGCTGCTTGGCAGTGGCGGATCTAGGATTTCAATCATGGGGGTACGAACGAAAATCATATAGTTTATTAACACGAACATGGCATAATTAGATCACTAAACGATGATAAAAATAGCTGTGGTTATATGTAGATGGAATATATGCTAGAGTTACGTGTTTGCAACTTTTCATAATTCTAATACAGGTCTTCAGCTAAATCTTATAATACATTATGATAGATATAGAAACTAATGCTTACACGCTGAGGAAGGAGGTGTCGCATCGTTTCATCTTCGACACTCGGCGGATCGGCAAACTACTTACACATCAATACGTGTTGTGCAGTTTCAAATTTGGAACTGAGCTGTTGTTGGGTCTAGAAATCAACGAATTTAGAGTGTTGAGGCTATTGTATGGGCTAAGCAAACTTGCAATTGTATTTGGCAATGTATTATACATATACAAGTTATTATGAAGTATATATATTTGGTTTTTTTTAAAATTTTGGGGGGACAGCTGTACCCCCATGTTACTACTCTAGATCCGCCCCTGCTGCTTGGCATGCGTATATCGTCGTCCATGCCCTCCGTCCGGCGGCGCGTAAACATGTATACACCTGCATTCTTCTTCCTGTCGTGCGGTCGTCATGCCTCCATGGACGTGTGTTTTCGGTCTGCGCAAGGCGGCAAGGGCCTCCTCCTAGTTGCCGGCGTTGACGCAGTCATAGATGGGATGAGATGCGACGATCCCGTAGATGGCTCCCTGGCGGCGGCGCCTGTTATGGCTGCCTTCGCCCGGTTCTCTCCGCCGTCGAGGTACGGTGTACATGCGCATGGGTCTCTTCCTGGCGCCACGCCGTAACAGTGGGCAGTGGCTGCGATGCCATCAGCCGGCCGCCGGCTTCGGTAGCTCCTCCGATGCCACCAGCCTCCCGGCGCCTACTGCGGCTGCCTTGATGCAGGGCAGGTTGGGCGCGGCTATCTATATCGGCGCCGCCGGAACCCCAACCGAACTCACACCATCGACGATCAAACTACCCGCCCTCCATACAGTTTTAGGCCCGATACGAGCGAGCGATCACAGTAACCACCCAGACTTCGCAGCAATCAATCCGCATGCGGGGAGGAACACACACCAAGGAAGGGGATGGGGTTACCTCGAGGCAGGATCAGTACTTGTGCTGGTGGCCGGCATAGTCGTTCCTCTCTGCTGCAGTGATCGCGTCCGTTTTTACAGGCCGCAGCACGAGAAGGATGGCAACGCTGCTGTTGATTTGAGCGAGAGAAAGGAAGGCACCGGTGACCGCGGTTGTGGTTGTGATCGTGGCTTTCTTTTCGGGCTGCGGAATCACCGGGCGGCCGGGGGGTTATTACGGGGTGTTTACGGCGCGTGCGGAATCACGGGAGGTTACCTGGTGTCAGCGGTGGGTACGAAGTCGGGCAGAGCGAAGGCGAGCGACGCACGTCGGCCTGCCGGGTAGAGTCTAGTTTTGGGTCTTTTTAGGAGTTTGATACGGTAAGCTAGCAGTTTCATATGGATGAAGAGCTCTTTTCCACAATAGCTATACACTTTCACATCCATTGCAATTAATGAAATCTGAAGGTTCTCATGGAATCGTTATAGAGCTGATGAGTCAAAACTACTACTAAATTACTTCTAGCTACCACTGCCAGCGATCAACTTCTAATAACTCATGCTACTTGAGTTCCTAATGGTGTTATATGTATCCTATATAATCATTTCAATTTCCTTATTAGTACTCAAGTGATTAAATTATTATTCATGTTTATATAATTGTCCAACAAATTCCCGCCGCAACGTGCGGGGAATTCATCTAGTTACCCTATAAGCGATGCACTCATTCTATCCAATATATCCCCACCGCCTGGACGAGGAGGGACATGCAGGCTAATGACCTATAATTTGTAATAGATGCATGGAGTAACAAATAAATCCATCTCTATTCTCAAATAAAAAATCTTTAGACTAGAGTTGTCATCAATTTTTTATTTTTTTTAAAAAAATCTGACATTATAAGATTAGTACAACAAAAAGTATTCTTGCGAAGGGGCTCACGGCGCAGTGGCAAAGGCCATTGGTTGGGAAGCTCCTCCCTGGTTCAAAAAAAAGAAGTATTCTTTTCTATAAATTTAGTTGAACTTATAAAAGTTTGATTAATGATGACGTTTGCACACAGAAATAAAATATTTCTAATGCAGTACGAACGCAGATAGAAGCAGAAAACGGGTTGAAAATCCGTATGGTGGTGTATCACTACACACGATGGGCATGTTTACATCCATCCTCCCACCCAACCCCGCTGCGCCCCTCCGCCCTCTCGGAGGAAGTGAGCCGGTGAGGTCAGTGTGCCGCCTCTTGGGCTCCAGCAAAGACACGGTAGATGAATGATAGTGCCGGGATATGGAAATGTGGTAGAAGAGCGGTGCGGGGACACAACACAATCACCCTGGACCAATCAAGCGCGTCGCTGCTAGGGTGCTGTCATCGGGAGAGAGGAGCGCAACCACAGTGCCATCAAGTAGCACTAGCACTGCCGCTCCTCGCCAAGGAGTTAATTGGCTTGCCTTCTCCTAGCTAGTCACCAGCTCCTAAGTTCAGATTCATTCTGGTTTTAAATTGGGAAACACTCACTGACCCTCCAGTCCTCAACAGTACCCCAATGAGTCTTTCTCTCCCAAGGTGGCACGAGCCCTTTCAGCACATTGCGCGAGCGAGGCCGTTGTCACGTTGTGGGCAAGCGCCATGAGAGCGCAGCGCTGTGGCACGTGAGGGCAGCGCGCGGAAAAGGCCCGTCCAACCAGAACAGGGAGCGGGGATTGAAGCATTGTGAGTCCGTTGATCTCTGTTCTCGCAACATTAATGAATCTGCGTTGAGCAGGGTGTTCACCTGTTCACACACCACACACCTAACATGTTCCTGATACTTGTAGCACGGTTTCGGACTAGACAAATGCTAGTTGTGCTTTGGATCCTGAAGCCTCTCATGCCTACAAACCTACTACACAGAGGATCAGAACAGGGCAACAAATGCTAGCTAGGTCTCCGTCTCCTTCTAGCTGATCACATATTTGTCACTGCGCAATGCGGTTCTACTCCATAGTGGCTGAATTTATAATATGCCGGCTGCCTTGTCCTTAAATAGGTTGCTAGAACTTTGTTCCGTTATTAAAAAGATTAATAGAAAAAATGGGTGCAAAGGCATGCCTTCACCAAGCACTGGCCATCGCTTTACGGTATTGATGATGAAACTTAGAGATTATCATTTTTTTGGAAACTTTTGACTCATAAGACAACCTAGAGCATGATCCTGTATTTTTGCCGGAGAGGCCACAATTTCATATTGTATATTCGTTGTTTTGGCCATTGGTATTTTGCCAGAGAAGCCATGCATGTCGTTAGCAACCACATGTGGCAACCGTATATATTAATTATTGTTTACATGAAAACGACTTATCGGTATGGTTACATTAGGAAAATTGATGAAATTTATCACATTAATATTAATTATCTAGATCTTTCATAAGCTTCTAACATTTGATCAAAATTTCTTGTAAGAGGACTGCAAGATCACTTCCTACCTATATAAGACCAAGTGAAACCATTGCATCAATTGTTCGAGGTTTTTTTAGCACACTAAGGCTCACTTGATGTCATGTTTCAATCCATCAAGCAATTGCTGACAATGAAAATTTCATCCTCATTAAGATTAAGTACAAGTAATTTATGCCTAATATTCTCAAAATGATCATGTATTGTTTAACATCAACAGAATAATGATTAGCTAACGACTCATGCATGTATTGCAGATATCCTTGCCAAACTTCGAGTTGACCATGACACAAGCCACATATGGCAAAGCAGAGTACATAGCATTTTTTTTCTCTGAGTTCCTTACAGACCTTTGGGTGTTCCACATTGATTTTTCAAAAATCTAGCTTAGGAAGCCTAAACTCTTTTAGATACCACAATTTTTATACAAAATAGCCCCCTAAAACGAGTTCTAGAGGGACGAAAATCCTAACGTATGGCCTTAATTAGGATTGATGTAGGACTCACACTTGACTAAGGAGGCCCCAGATCCATGGTCGCATATGCAATCCCCCGGAGTGGAAGCTCAGCATGGTGACTTTTTGCAAGCCGCTCCTCATCGTGTGATGCGGCCTTAGGCAGAGCGGTACAGTGACTTGTGCTTCCAATGCCTCAATACGTGACATAGGATCAATAACTAATTAACCGAGAGACATCATTCATTGAGGCCGGTGTCAACCGATGGGCACCAGCGAGTGCATTGTGATAAGTGGAACGCTACTACATATGAAACTACTTTTAAAGAATTTTTAAATGACCACCAAGAACTCATGGTTACGGTATTACAAGTTAAATGACAAGTATTCCTCAAACTTATAAGAGTATATCACTTAGGTCCACGAACTTTAAAATGACTTTGTAGGTTCCTAAACTTGTTATGTGGTATATCATAGGTGCAAAACAACCACTTGGACCTTTTTGGTTGATGTACGATACCAGTCATGGCTTATTTTTCTATACTTAAGCACCCCTGCCTTTCCTCTTCTCTCACAAATAGATCCTTCCTTCTCCTTGTTGCTTCCCTCTTCTCTCACGAGGTACTGCAACCCATGGACAGCTGTGGCATAGGACGGGCTAGGGTCGGTGTGTGAGAGAGAAGATGAAAATAACCATTTGTGTGAGAATAAGGAACAAGAGGGGTTTAGTATATAAAAGTATGTCATGTGCCATGTCACGCATCAGCAAGAAACATCCATATAGCTGGTATGGGCCTGCGGTGCACCACTAAACAAATTTAGAGATCTAAAAATACATATTCAGGTTTATCGACCTAAGTGACGCACTCTTACAATTAGAACCAGCCAGTGCATTTAACACTTCTATTAATTCATGGAGCAATGAAATCAATGGGACCAATATCCTGTAATTGTTTTATTCGTGGAGTACCCCCAAAGGTATGCTCAGTACAAAGCTTTTTTGCACTCTTGTCATGGCATACTCACATTAAAAGCTAGAATTAAACTTTTGATTTTCTTTTGTTATTGTTTGATTGCCCATATTACGCTGAGCAAACACGGATGTAGTCTTGAATGCTATGTGCCCCCTCAACGTAACATAGAAGCAGTGTTGCAGTTGCAGCTGGTTGAGCTGGTTTGGTATATTTGAAACTTCATGTTAGAAAGTACGGCAACGACAACAGCACATGGAGTGAATTATTTATGCTTGTTAATATAGGCGGATATTAAGAGAAATTTTACAGCGCTTGGAAACAGAGGCGAAGCCAGCCAAAACAATTGATGGGGTCTTCAACGTTATCCGATGGCTCAAAAATAGGAGGAACCAATTAGGAGAAACTTAAATTGTGGAGAAATTTTACAGCGCTTGGAAATAATGAGAGCCGTTCGTTTCTCTAGATCCGATGGTTCAAAAATAGGAGGAACCAATTAGGAGGAACTTAAATTGTGGGTGGGAACTAAAAACGTCTGGTCCAGGAACTTGTCTATAATTAGATTGAAAGGGGTATAATAGTACTTGCACACGCACCTCCGTCCTCTTCCTCCTCAACCATGCCTTTCCCGTTAGAGCGGCAGCCTCCCACGCACGTCTAGGAGCGCTGGTCGGGTCCTGCCATCGGAACGCCGCTGTTGCCAGCGGTAGTTCCTCAGTCCTGATGCGGTGTTTGTGCTTGCAGATCCGTGTGCAATTTTCTGATCTCGTGAACTTCTTGGTGCCACGGTAGGAGCCAAATGGAAACTCAAGCTCAGCCCGCTCCAAGATGAATGAGTGAATGACAATGTTGCCTGGGCTTCAATCTATACCACGGTTTCCTTTTTATCTGTTAACTAATCGGCTTCAATCGATACTGCATTATGCTGTTCTTGCCTATCTTTTTCTGCTTATTGAGCGCCTCTGCAGTCAGTCCAGTACAACGCTAAAGGGAGGCAGTTGTACGCAGCCTCCAATGGCCGGCCGATATCGTGTGACGGACATACATCAGGAGTCATGACGGGCGGGGCGAGTTAACTACCAAAACTGATCAATCTCACCCGGTGAAATCACCTTTGGCTCATGTGGGCTAGCTGCAAATTTTCTTTTTCGACTAAACTACGAAACCCAGTGAAAACGACAATGGCAGTGCGCTAGGTAAGGTAAGAACGACTTCCATGCAGACGGCACAGAGTTGCTACAAAGCCCACAGAAGCACTAGTGGTTTCTTGCAAGTCTGTCATAAGCTGTTCGTGAGGACTCTAGCGACTGCTATAGACACTCGGTGCCCTGCTGCTGACCAACACACCTGCAATGCTATGAACCTTGTAGCCTAGCTCCAACATAGACAAATGCTGGTTACGGACTAGATTCTGAAGCCTCTCATGTCTATGGACCAACACTCAGGACAAATGCTATAGTTGGAACTTCTGCTAGCTGATCACTTAATTATTTGCTATCGGGCAATGCAGTTCTGCTCTGTGGTGACTGAATTTATATTGTCGATTGCCCTGTACATATATAATCAAGAGGTGCAAAGGCGTGCAGGTGCAGGCATCTAAAAGCAGAACTACATGGGTAATGTGCATTCATTCTGAAATGCTATTACGAGTAAATACTCTAGTATATATGATGCCTCCTCCAAGCACCAGACATCGGTAGACAGTATTGATGATTGAATACCTCAATGGTTTCAATAGCTTGACTGCTCACAAGTCACAGCCTATAGCATTATCTTTTTTTTTAAAAAAAAAAAAGTGGATAAACCATGATTTAAGGATCATTGTTTTGGCCATCGGTGTTCTTTTTTGGATCCAGGGAATTTCGTTCCAGTGAACCATACTGGTTGCCATTCATGATCAGTTCCTTGTTCCGACATGGGGCCATGCAGCCACGCACCACACTATTAGTTATAGTCACTAGGGACAAGAACAAAAATAATTATAACAGTATTAAACTGTGTAGCCACCACACGCCAGATCCTTCATCTCCTAGGTTATACCACTTGATGAAGCATGGAGATGACAGTTTGTTTCAACTTATATTCTTGTGATTCGTTCATGAACTGCTATTTTCAGAGCATGCAATGTATACATCACGGCCATCAGATCAGCCTGAAGAGCTACTCGCGGTTCAGCTTCAGAACTTGTGCTGCTGGCCTTTTGCCATTTCTGCTTGTGCACTGCATTCTTTTCCTAATTAAAGTCAATGCCATCTTTGCATCTTTCCCCTTAACAAACACAACACCTCTCATTCTACCATGACAATGTGTGAGTGTAGCAGGATGGTTTATCTCCACTGGAAACTATAGAATCTTCCAAATTGGATTCCAGTCGAGCGTCTTTGCTTTCAGGTTGCACCATTTTCGACAAGTCCCGTGATGCAGCCAGATTCCCAACCCCTCTCATGCGTAGTTGTTTATTTCGACAATTCTCATAAAATGGTGCATCCAAATTTTATATCCCAAATGAAGAAGTATATATATAAGTTAACTATGGTTTACGTGTGACTATTTCAAGAACTATTAGACTAGTTGTCGTCAAACTTTTTTTTTTTTGTAAGTGTGACATTATAGAAAAGAATATCGACATCTATAATACCAAGTTAGTACACTACCAAAAATACATGAAATGTATTTGATGATAGTAATTATATGCGATAAAATTTGGTATTGTTTTCTAAATTAAATTAAGTTTACAAACAAAACAGTAATAACAGCTCTAGAAGTTGATTTATTTACAGACATCATCCCAAATGTTTAGGCTTGCACAAAGGCTGGGTATTACCACAGCCCGTCATACTCACCACGTGAAATCAACACTGTGGCTCACTGGACTAGATGCAAATTCCTTGGGGGCTAAACTACCAAATCCGACGATCACACAACAGCATTGGCATGGTAGATAGCTAGGAACGACGTCCATGCACATGCCGCATGGGTTGCTACCAGCCCGCAGAATATAGTGTTTACTGCTAGTATGCAGACCGCAAACTTATGGTGAGGACTCTAGCGACCACTATGGACACTCCGTTGCCAGCACTAGTAGTGGACCAGCCCATCTGCACTACTATGAACCTTGTAGCCTACCTCCCGGCTAGAGAAATTCTAGTTCCACGCTGGATCCTAAAGCCTCTCATTCCTACAGACCTACATACAGGACAAATGCTAGTTGGGGCTCCTATTAGCTCATCACCTCTTTGCCATCCGGCAATGCAGTTCTCCTATGTGGTCAAGGGATTTATATTGCCAATTGCCCTATCTATAATCAAGAGGTGCAAAGGCGTTCTGGTAGATGGATGTAACATTCTGGTAGTCATCATTTATGAAAACAGAACTACATGGGTAATGAACATTCATTCAATACCGCACTATTAGGAGTAAATACTCTAGTATGATGACTCCTCCAAAGCACTGGACGTCGGTATACAGGATTGACGATCAAATACTTCAATAATTTCAATAGCTTGACTGCTCACAACTCACAACCCATAGCATTCTCTCTTTTCTTTTAACTGAAGAAACCGTGATTCTAGGTTTGTCATTTTTTTAGAAACCATGATTCTAGGTTTATTATTTTTTTCGAAACCAGATACTGTATATCGTACACCTTGGAATAATGTCACTGGTACAATCAGTTCTACGGTCGACATGGACCCACAAGATCATGCACCAGTTACGGTCTCGAGGGATATTATGAACAAAAAATACAGTAATTAACTGTATTAAAGTGTGTGACCGCCACCCACCGGATCCTTCATCTCCCAGATTATAAGCGCTGAGACCAAAAGCATTTGTGGACACAAACTAAGTCAGTTTGTTTCCACTGATGTTCTTGCCATCCTTTCACTAGCTACTACTTTCAGAGCATGCTTCCATGACGGCCATGAGATCAGCCAGAAAAGCTACATCGTAGTTCAGCTTCAGAACACCCGCTGCAGGAGTTTGCTAGAGGCCTGTTTGTGCATTGCATCCCTTCATCCTCCTTTAGTTTTGATAGCTGAGTTGTCATGGGCATAAAGAGGGGCGCCATAGGACGCAAGTGTCCTAGTTGGACCTTAAGCCCATTAGTGTTAATTAGTGTCTCTCTTAGTTATTTATTTATAGGATTAGTACCATATTGTCTAGGCACAAGAGGTGTTAGTCCTATGTACCCTTTATATTCTGCCCATGGGGCACAATGGAAATAAAGCAATGAATTATGAAGAAACAATCTAGTCTCCCTCTACCTCTCAAGCTCTTGGCATAGCATAAGGCCAATCTCTCAAGCTCTTGGCAAAGCATAAGGCCTAGTTATCCCCAATTATCCCACAAATATCCATCCTCATAACAGGCTGGTATCAGAGCGCCTTCGATCCTTCATCCACAGCCGCTGCCCATCAAAAAAAAAAATCCCAACAAATCAGCCGTCCTCATCCATACCCTAGTTCATCCTCGATCCAAATCACCGCCACCCCATCACGCGTCGCCTTCTTTGCCGCACCATCAAGATTCTATTCTTAGCCGCACCACCAAGCACCCGGTCCAGGGTCGAGCCCTCCCCTTCCCCCACCATGGATTTTCCAAAATTCGATGGGAACTCGATCCCGCGGCCTTCGTCAACCACCGCGACTCCTACTTCCGCCGAGAGCGCATCATGGTGGAAGAGAAGGTATGGCTGGTTTCCCGCAAATTGGTCGGTGACGCTCGGGTTTGGTTCCTCCAATACCGGGAGGAGGAAGGCACCCCGTCATGGCGTCACTTCCACCGAGCTCCCGCAGCCGACGCTTCAAACCGCCCCCGTGCCACGACCCGCTACACCGGCTGTCCCTTGGCATCGACAACCGCCGGCGCACCCTTGCCGAGATGACCGGACTAGTGGAGCGCCTTCGGGCGAAGGAGCACCGTGAATGCCGGGCGGCCGTACGCCCTCCGGCGGCGGCACGGGGACTCCCCGGCACGTCGCCGAGCGCAGGCTCTTCGTGCCACAAAAGCATCGAAGGAGCAAGCAACGGTACGCCTCCAGGCAGCAGTACGGGGACTTCTGGCACGCCGCCGAGCGCAGGCTCTTCGTGCCACAAAAGCATCGAAGGCGCAAGCAACGGTGCACCTCCAGGCAGCAGTGCGAGGCCTGCTTGTCCGTCGCATGGTGCGAAAGATACGCATGTTCCTCGGCTCGTCTGCCTACTCGCTCCCGATCATCTCCGCCCGCCGCCGCCGATAACCACCCTCGTTGTCGCGCCGACCGCCCTCTTCGTCGCACCGCCCACCCGTCATCACGCCGACCACCTTCGTCGTCGCGCCGACCACCGGTTTCATCGCGCCGTCCACTCCAGGCTGCTGCCGCGCCGACCACTCCGTCTCGCGGTCGTCCTTCGATTCGCGGCCTGGTGAAGCTAACTGTTGGGTCTTTTCCTTGGGATCCCGGAGGACATAACGACATAGCTGCCGTCCAAATTTATATTTTAGTTTCCAATTTATTTTCAATTTTAGTCTTCAATAACATAGGTAAGCCGAGATGTAAAAGGCTTAACCTTATGCCGAGTCAAATAAGTCCGCGGAATCTATCCAGCTCGAGGACGAGCTGGGTCTCCAAGGGCGGGGGAGATGTCATGGGCATAAAGAGGGGCGCCATAGGGCGCAAGTGTCCTAGTTGGACCTTAAGCCCATTAGTGTTAATTAGTGTCTCTCTTAGTTATTTATCTATAGGATTAGTACCATATTGTCTAGGTACAAGAGGTGTTAGTCCTATGTACCCTTTATATTCTGCCCATGGGGCACAATGGAAATAAAGCAATGAATTATGAAGAAACAATCTAGTCTCCCTCTACCTCTCAAGCTCTTGGCATAGCATAAGGCCAATCTCTCAAGCTCTTGGCAAAGCATAAGGCCTAGTTATCCCCAATTATCCCATAAATATCCATCCTCATAACATGAGTAGGTGCTGATCTAGTGAACCAAAGTCAATGTAGAAGTGTCCTTCCCATTCATGAACTCTACAGCTCTCATAGTCTCATTCCTCCATGACTACATGAGTATAGCAGGATTACAACCTTCAGGTTTATCTTCGTTGGAACCTGTAGAAGTGTCCTAATCGCCTTCCAGTGGATATTGATTTGTCTCCATCCTAGCTCTCATGATACCATCCCGCCTAGCCTCCAGCTAAACCTTCCTAAACATCCTTTCACTTGAATTTCGAAGAAAAGGTGAAACTCGTCTTCATTCAATCTCCCACGCAGCGGGATTCTAGTTTTGTGCTGCTCATGCCCAAATTCATTTGTAAGGGCAGGCTGTTATAAGTAAGTGCACCGTCCGCTAAAGAAAATGGTTCATCTTCTGAGTTCTGACTGCACTTTATCCTCTACAGGTTCCTCCAAGTTTTTGTCATCCTCCATGTCTGTCAGTCTGTGTCGTAAGCTGGTTGTGAGGACTCCAACGACTACAATGGACACTCGGTGGCCAGCCACGGACCAGCTAGAAAGCTATTAACACTGTAGCCTAGCCTAGCTCCGCCCTAGACAAATTCTAGTTCCAGGCTGGATCCTGAAGCCCCTCATTCCAACGGACCTACACACAGTGACGGAACCAGGGGGGCGCCAGCAGGGGCCGTGCCCCCCCCCAAATGCATGGAAGATTTACTATTTTTAGTTAAAAAACTCAATTTTTTACTCATTTTTAGTTAAAAACTCATCTTTTTACTCATTTTTAATTTAAAAACTATGATTCTAGTTAAAAATAGTGTATTTTTTTAAAAAACTGTTGAAATGTATTATTATGTATATTTTATTATAGTAAAAAATGTCATCATATTTGTTTGGCCCCCTTAATCATGATCGCTGGTTCCGTCACTGCCTACACACAGAGAGGACAAATGCTACTTGGGTCTCCTATTAGTTGATCATGTCTTTGCCATCAAGCAATGCAGTACTACTCCGTGGTGACTGAATTTATATTGCCAATTGTCTTCCCCATATTCAAGAGGTGTAAAGGTGTGAAGGCATCCAACAGAAAGTAGAACTATAAGGGTACTGAGCATTCATTCAGTACCGCGCTATTACAAGTAAATACTCTAGTATGATGTATGATGAATTGATGATCAAATACTTCAATATAGTTTGAATAGCAAGTGCTCACAAATCACGAATCACAACCTACAACGTTCTCTCTTTTTTTTAAACCGGGGAAACTGTGATTCCAGATCTATCGTTTTGGCCATTTGTTATTTCTGTTAGATCGAGATCAAGACAATTATGATCTATAGTCTAGTCAAATAATCACATCACCTATTATTAGAGATCATACCTTTGGATTCCGCCATCGGTGGAGTGGGGAAGTAGAGGTGATGACGGTGTTGTCGACAAGGGTAGCGGTAACCCTCAGGACGCCAATGGCACTGGCGGTGCCGCAAACGGAGAAAGGAGATGGCGGCCTTCGGGTCGATCCAGCGCCCTCTCAGGATCGGGAAGTGAGGTGTAGGGTAGTGTGCTTTCTCAGTTGTGCGTTGGCCAAAAGAGAAGTCGGACACCCCCTTTTATTGTGGCGCTGCTCGACTCGAGCCCGCAACCATGAGTTGGTTTGGGCACTACCAATCATCGCGCGTGGGGAACTTCCTCCGACAAATTCGGATCTAACCGCATGGGGAGTTCCCTCTTTTGACTCGGCCAGGGGAAACGGTCTTAGGCCGTGTATCCCTTCGTAACCCCTTTGATAAAAAGGCTTAATCATCATAAGTCCACACTTAGCAGAATAATGCACCGAAATAATGTGGTACAACAGTCAGAGAAATACTACTGCCGCACAAGTATCGACAAGTACACTAAACTACCTTGATAGGATAAAACTTAAACATAATGGGAGTTGGTTGTGTTATGGCCCATTATCCAGAATTAGAGGCTTTCCATTAAACCCATAACGGCAACATGTTCATGAAAAATTTTGGGTGGTAAGCCTTTTGGTAGGGGATCCGCCAACATAACTGTCGTACTAATGTGCACTACATTGACAGCTTGATCCTGGATTCTATCTCTCACAACAAAATACTTAAGGTCAATGTGTTTGACGGCAGCACTTGACTTGTTGTTATTCGAGAGATCCACCGCAGATTTATTATCGCAATGTAACGTAATTGGTTTCGAAATGCTGTCAACCACTTTAATTAAGTCTAGGGATAAAATTCTTTAACCATATGACTTGGCCAACAGCTTCATAACATGCAATAAATTCCTCATGCATAGTTGATCTTGTTGATATGGACTGCTTACCGCTTCTCCACAAAATTGCTCCTCCCGCTAGTGTGAAGACGTATCCTGATGTTGATCTTCTACCGTCAACACAACCGGCGTGATCCGAGTCTGAATAACCAATAACTTCAAGGCTATCAGATCTCTTATATGTGAGTAAATAATGCTTAGTCCCATGCAAGTAACGTAAACTTTCTTAATAGCCCTCCAGTGGTCCATTTCTGGATTTGACTGAAATCTGCCAAGCATCCCGGTTACAAAGGCTAAGTTAGGGTTTGTGCATACTTGTACATACATTAGGCTTCCGACAGCAGAAGCATAATGAATAAACTTAGTCACCAAACTTATCGCCCTTCACAATAGGTGCAACCGTAGGTGCACAATTACTCATTGTTGGTATAAATTAAGTGCACATAAAATAAGAAGGATTCCGCAAGCGCACAGAATATACCATTGTAGCATTTTACCGGGAGTAAACCAGGTATCGTTATTTATATTTTACCACGGGGAAGCAAGGGTTAAAGAATTAGATAACTCACCATCATGTATCTAGTAACTTAGTAAACCAACTACACTAGAGTAGGGGTAAATGGTATATATATATAAGGTAATATAAATAATAAAGCACACATGAGAATTCTATGATAAATGAGTAGCTAGCTAGAGTGAGAGGACAACGGGAGAGATCAAGGTTCCTATATACTTCTCTATTACTCTAGTTCTATGATAACAGGGGATGGATAGATATAGCAATCATACAATAGCACTTCGGGACATCAGAACACTAGCCACAGAAATGGATGAGAAGGGGGCTAGGAAGCTCCGACTACGGTCCTACAAACACCAACCCGAACGAGGTGGAATACGACGACCGTCAGGACTGTCACGATCCTGGGGCTACCACAATAATCCGTGGGATTGGGTGCAATCTCAGGTAATCTCTAGTCTAGACACCATGTCTACACTATCAATTACTACTCTAATTACCTAGGATAACTAGAGCACTCGATGCGAGCGAAGATCCCATACTAAAGCATAACTACTATACTAACAATCACAAGATAGGCATAAAAGTAAATAGAGAAGATAAATATATTAAAGCATAAGTCTTACAAAGAGTAGATACAAAGACATACCAATCTCTGAAGACTTCTCCAGAACCGGAGCGTAGCTCCGCTCTCCCTAACTCTTATCTAGATCTAATCTACTACATTGGAATGTCTAGCTCTAATTCTCTAGAGAAGAGAAGTCATCCATTCAAGGGACGCCTCTACAACTCTGATCCCGCTGGGAGATAATGAATTAGGGTTTTAGGGATTCCTCCTCCAGGGGCCAGGGGCCCTGTTTATATAGCCCTCTAGGATGCACCACAGCCCTCGGATCAAACCGACCTAAACGGACGATTATTATTCATCCTCAAAGGCGGTGGAACAGGGATCCGCGAGGCCGACGCCGATTGGCCGGCGGCTGAAGTGGCCGGTCGGCCGCCCAAGGTAGGGAGTCGGCCGACTCTCCACCGAGCCCGTTCGGGCTCCCGTTTGGTCCCGAGCCCGCTCGAACTTCCGACATGTAGAATTTTCACCGGTTCCCGATTATCTCTATGTAAACCCGACATGTGGGCCTTCCTTGGGTATTTTCACTGACACCCTCAGTAGAAACAGGACATTCACCAAAACTCGTGGAATTCTGTCGGTATAACCCCTATATCTAGTTGGTGAACATATTTTAGTCCTTTCTCATGTCTCGTTGACGGTAAAATTGGCACTTAACGACCGTCAACAACTCCCCCAAGCTTACCTTTTGCTCGTCCCCGAGCAAAGATAAACTCGTGATGGATCAGGAGTTGCTACTATGCTTTCACTATTCACAAGTACACATGCGTTCAAACAAGAACTCTCCTCCGAATTAGAGTGAACTATTCTGACTCAAAACTTACTCATATTACCTTTCACCATGGGGCTTGTAACCGTCACTTGGGTCTTGAGTAGTTGAAAGATAGAACAGTCAAGTCAAGCGCCATGTTTCTCGCTCTTTGATCAACTATTATTCTGGAGTTTTTGCAAGATTTTCAAATAAAACTCAGAGTTCCTTGTATGAACCTTTCAAGTCTCTCATTTGTGGTATTTCTGGATCCTCTCCAAGGCATGAGTAGTGTATGCCTTCTCTCTTCTCTCAAAATATGTGGTATTTGTGGAACTAAGACATAGTGGAAAAGTGCCTTCTCTCTCTCACCCTACTTTCTAATAGGCTTATGTGGAGCTCATAGGTGGGGAGACACTCAAACTCACTTGCATATATTGCACAGTTAAACCATGGATCCAATAGGAACTAAAATAATAATAAAGTCATATGTGCATGTGAAGGAGGAAATGGGATGAATGATAAGATGATGATGATAAGGAAATGATTACGAGGGGTGATCACTTGGCGAACATCTACTTCTACACTTGCTCCTTTGGGGATAACATGACTCCCTTTATTCGGAAACCTTGAACTTCTTTAAAGGAAGGACTTGGCTACTCTTTCTTTCTTTTTTCTTTTTTCTTTTTTTTCTCTCTCTCTCTCTCTCTTTTTAGAGCAACCAATCCTCTGAAAATGAAACTTTAGCAACGGGGAGTGTATAACTTGAAATGATAAGGACTGGAGCTTTTATGTAGACAAATGGGACGGCGATGATTATTTCTAGATGTTCACTCCCAGGATAGGAGTAGAACCTTTTCTGGATGAAGTGAAATGAGTGGCGTATGTATTTTGTGGATGGATGGATGGATGCGTACTCCCAGGGTAGGAGCAGCATAAACGCGTATCTCTAGGGTAGAGACAGCACAATATGTGGGGAATGCGTACTCCCAGGGTAGGAGCAGCATAGGTGCATATCTCTAGGGTAGAGATAGCACAATATATGGTGGATGTGGATCTATATGTGGGTGGTACTTCTAGGGACAGAAGTAGCACAGATCAATGGATGGAGAGCACATAGTATTGACTTTAACTGCATGACTAATTCATTATGGGTCCACAGCATAACCACACTCAATGCCTATAAAGTCTACACTCAAACCTACAATATGATCTATATAAATAGATGTGTCTTCCTAATCTAGTAAGCATGAATATATGGCTGTGGTAGGAATTTGAACTCTCATCATAAAGGAACTCATCATGCAGGAATTTAATGTTTTTAAAGATAAATTCTCCAGAACTCTAGTATCTCTAGGAACAAGATGGACGGCGGCTCAAAACCTTCCCATATCATACCCGTCAACCACCTAGACTTAGATCAAGTGTTTGCTACCCACAAGTTTTAGGTACAGAGCAGATCTCAAATCTAAACAATTGTGTCCAAAACTCGGGAGAGTGCAAGGTTGAAAACTAGGTACTTGAAAGGAATTACGGCAGAGCAACTATTCATCATCTCCATGTAGAGTTTATTCCAGGGATTACTTAAAGACAGATTAATAAGAGCTCTCCAAAAGTAGAAAAGATAAATAAGGAAATCTTTCTGGGTTTCTATGGTATCCATCTTTTTTAGTTGTTTTAACCAAGCACGTTCTAACAAGGCATAAATAGATAAGTTGGAAACACTTAGCTTGGTACACGGGGGATGCCCTCCCCCAAGCTGGATGTTGACATAGTCTGCTGATGTTGCTGACAGGCAATGAAGACGTTCGAGTCCTCCTGGAGTGTCGTAGATAGATGCTGTTGGAGACAGTGTTCAAGTGTCGTGGGCAGCACTCCGACAGGTGACTGGATGTCCTTCTGCCTGTTTAGCTCTTCTTGATCCTTTATGTTCTGTGAAGCTCAAATAGACAACAAAACTTGTGGAACCGATTAAGCATTAGTGATAAAAACCTCTAAGCCTTGGTTGTCTAGAACGCCTTAACTCAAATGTCTTCTAACGATCACAAGAAATATTTTTATCTTTTTATAATAAAAGGGATGCGGAGACGAGAGATGAAAGAGCATGATCATGGTGAGGAAATTTTTTTTTTTTTTAGATGCAAAACGTATGAATGAATGCAAGAAACTAAACATGCAATGGATGAGCAAACATAAAAGAGTGGAGTGGATGCATGAATTCTTAAAAGTAAACATGTAGTGAGGTGCAAGAATTTAAAAGATAACTACTCATAATTTTAAAGTCCATGAGCAAGACTATCTCACCGTTCTTGATCATACTTACCATGACTCACAGGATGAAATTTGTGAGTAGTGTTGCGGCATCTATGTTCATCACCTATTTTGACGATGACATTTTCTCCAATCTGCACATGGTTAGAATAGTATATATGTATACACAAACCTGTGAGATGGCGGGGTTCCAGTTGAATGTTGAATGTTGAGGGACCCCGGGCTCTTCAATGTCTTGTGGAAGCTTGTCGGAAGGTCGAAACGACATCTTTTGTCCCGTCTATTCCACACTCAACGAGAACAAGGGGTAATCCTACTAAAGCTAGTGATACACTAAATTAGCGAGACATCAAGATCATTATCAAAAACTTAACACCGATTGCTTCCCCGGCAACGGCGCCAAAAATGCTTGTTGGTATAAATTAAGTGCACATAAAATAAGAAGGATTCCGCAAGCGCACAGAACTTACCATTGTAGCATTTTACCGGGAGTAAACCAGGTATCGTTATTTATATTTTACCACAGGGAAGCAAGGGTTAAAGAATCAGATAACTCACCATCATGTATCTACTAACTTAGTAAACCAACTAGACTAAAGTAGGGGTAAATGGTATATATATATATATATATATATATATATATATATATATATATATATATATATATATATATATATATATATATATATATATATATATATATAAGGTAATATAAATAATAAAGCACACATGAGAATTCTATGATAAATGAGTAGCTAGCTAGAGTGAGAGGACAACGGGAGAGATCAAGGTTCCTATATACTTCTCTATTACTCGGTTCTATGATAACAGGGGATGGATAGATATAGCAATCATACAATAGCACTTCGGGACATCGAACACTAGCCACGTAAATGGATGAGAAGGGGGCTAGGAAGCTCCGACTACGGTCCTACAAACACCAACCCGAACGAGGTGGAATACGACGACCGTCGACCGTCACGATCCTCGGGGCTACCACAACAATCCGTGGGATTGGGTGCAATCTCCCGTAACCTCTAGTCTAGACACCATGTCTACACTATCAATTACTACTCTAATTACCTAGGATAACTAGAGCACTCGATGCGAGCGAAGATCCCATACTAAAGCATAACTACTATACTAACAATCACAAGATAGGCATAAAAGTAAATAGAGAAGATAAATATATTAAAGCATAAGTCTTACAAAGAGTAGATACAAAGACATACCAATCTCTCGAAGACTTCTCCGTAACCGGAGCGTAGCTCCGCTCTCCCTAACTCTTATCTAGATCTAATCTACTACATTGGAATGTCTAGCTCTAATTCTCTAGAGAAGAGAAGTCATCCATTCAAGGGACGCCTCTACAACTCGATCCCGTCGGGAGATAATGAATTAGGGTTTTAGGGATTCCTCCTCCGGGGCCAGGGCCCCGTTTATATAGCCCTCTAGGATGCACCATGGCCCTCGGATCAAACCGACCTAAACGGACAATTATTATTCATCCTCAAAGGCGGTGGAACAGGATCCGCGAGGCCGACGCCGATTGGCAAGTGGCCGTCGGCCGCCCAAGGTAGGGAGTCGGCCGACTCTCCACCGAGCCCGTTCGGGCTCCCGTTTGGTCCGAGCCTTCTCGAACCTTCCAGACATTACAGAATTTTCACCGGTTCCCGATTATCTCTATGTAAACCCGACATGTGGGCCTTCCTTGGGTATTTTTAGCCGACACCTATAAAACGTACATTCACCAAAACTCGTGGAATTCTCGGTATAACCCCTATATCTAGTTGGTGAACATATTTTAGTCCTTTCTCATGTCTCGTTGACGGTAAAAATTGGCACTTAACGACCGTCAACACTCATGTTATATCTCTCAAGCATTTTCTTAATGTATGGAGTTTGAGACAAACCCCAACACACCTTTGGAACAATCTCAGGATAGCTCAATGCCTAGAACATAAGAGGCTTCACCGAGATCTTTCATATCAAAGTTAGATGAGAGGAACCCCTTGGTTTCTTGCATCATGTTCTTATCACTGCTTGCTAGTAGGATATCATCCACATAAAGAATGAGGATAATAAAATTGCTCCCCTTGATCTCAATATATATGCAATTATCCCTTGTATTTTCAGTAAAACCAAATGTCTGAATCACCTTATCAAACTTAAGGTACCACTGTCTAGATGCTTGTTTAAGTCCATAAATGGACTTCTTTAGTTTGCAACACATATGTTCCTTGCCTTTCATAGCGAAACCTTCTGGTTGAGCCATGTATACATTCTCATGCAAGTCACCATTAAGGAATGCAGTCTTAACATCCATCTGATGTAGCTCTAAATCAACATGAGCAACAAGCGCCACGACAATTCTAAGTGAATCCTTTGATGAGACAGGAGAGAAAGTTTCATTATAATCAACTCCTTCTACTTGTGTATAGCCTTTTTTATGAGCCTTGCCTTGAACCTTTCCACCTTCCCTTTGAAGTCATATTTAGTTTTGTAGACCCATTTACTGCCTACTGGCTTAACCCCATCAGGAATTTCTACTAAGTCCCAGACTTTATTAAAGCTCATAGATCTTAGTTCATCTTCCGCGGCCTCCAACCATTTAGATGAATTTTGGCTCATCATGGTTTCTTTATATGTTTGGGGATCATCTACCAATCCTATGTCGTTAATTAGCATCTTCATACATGTATACAACAAGTCATTCGGAATGGCACGTTTTATTTCCCTCTATGACCTTCTAAGAGGTTTTTCATTTATCACAAGGTCTTGCTCAGCTTGCACAGGCTCATTTTCATCGTTAGTTGCCTGATCATTAGGTGTTGAGTTATCTATCCCAACATTTTCTAGTGGGTGCTCACTCTCAGAATTTTCTGTGGAGCTAGAGTCCTCAGCTGAATGTGGAGCTAAGTTTTCAGCTGAAGGTGTAACGGTTTCAGGCATAGAAAAAAAAAATTCTTTGGAATGTCGGTAATGGTGCATTATTTGGTATTTTCTTAAGATCAATGCTCCTATGCTCAGAGCTCCCACTTAAGCCATCATGCTCTAAAAATACTGCATGTCTAGTTTCTGCAAATTTTGTAGTACGATCTAGACAATAAAAGCGATACCCCTTAGACTTATCGGGATACCCTATGAAATGGCAATTTACTGTCTTAGGATCTAATTTCCCAATATGTGGATTAAGTAACTTAGCTTCGGCTGGACAACCCCATACATGCAAGTAATTCACATTTGGTTTTCTACCGTCCACAATTAATAAGGTGTTTTAGGGACTGACTTAGTAGGAACCCGATTGTGTATATGTGCGGTTGTCTTTAATGCCTCCATCCACAAATTCATTATTAGTGTAGAGTTACTTAGCATACTTCAAACCATATCCATTAGAGTGCGATTATGCCTCTCGGCTACTCCACTTTGCTAAGGTTCATCGAGTTGAATAATGGGCAACTATGCCTATTTCTTGAAGGAATTTAGCAAATGGACCGGGATTTGTCCATATGGAGCAGTTCTCCCATAATACTCCCCTCCACGATCTGATCTCACCACTTTAATATTCAAGTTATGCTGATTTTCAACTTGCCTTGAATATTTTAAATTTATCAAGTGCTTAAGATCGTTCACGTAATGAAAAAATGTATCTCGTAATGAGTAATCATCGGTGGAGGTAATAAAATAACTAAATCCATCAATTGATGTAACATAGAAGGGACCGCATATATCAGTATGAATTAATTCTAATAGTCCCGAACCGTGTATTGCTCCTTTCTTAATTTGTTCCACATATTTTTCTTTAATACAATCAATACAAAGTGCTCTAAATGAGAAAAGTCCAATGGATGAAATATCTTTTATCTAATGAGATGCTCCATTCTCCCCTTCAAAATATGGCCTAATCGACAGTGCCATAATTTTGACGAGATCTCATTGGTCATACTTCTCTTTTGCTTATTAGTAACATCGCGCACATTCATCGCAGAAAAATCATTAATTAGGAGGCCATAAATAAAGCTTGTCATGCCGGGGGGGCAGGACCAATAATCTCATTATTACATTTGAGCAAGCATTTGTTGTTCCCAAAGTCACAATGAATACCATCATCATCTAAGACAGAAACAGAAATAAGGCTCCTTCTCATGACAGGAACGAGTAGCATATTATTTAACTTAAGAACAAAACCACTACTCAAAAGTAAAGAAAAAGTGTTGAAGGCCTCAACATCAGTCTCATGTCCATCGGCCACTCTTAGCTTGCAATCCCTATGATGAATTAGTAATGTGCACAAGTGGCACCAAAATCAATACACCAAGAATTAAGGGAAACATTAGCATAAAAGGATTCATCAACAAAAGTAATTACATTAGCAACAAAAGTAATCAACAAAAGTATTCTTATTCCCAGTACACACTTAGCAATGAGTTCACTCGGACTCATGTTTCCTTTAGAAGGTTTTAATTAACCTTAAACACCTCATATTTTAGAGGGAGTGAAGTTATAATAAAGTGCACTAGGAATGGATCAGACATGGGCATCTCCATGCTATTAAGCTTAGTGGCCATATCAAACATCGTTATGATATGTTGCCTAATGCCACCTGATCCTAAATACTTAGTTGAACATATTTTCATAATCAAAGTACTAGCTATACTTCTTAGCATTTTTGGAGACAGGAATGGCACCCCTTATTGCAGGAGTGATGTTATTCTTCATAACCTTTATGGCCAACCTGTTGGAGTGTTCTCACTTCTCCAGCTTCTCCTCATATCTGGCTATCCTAGCAGCTAGGGTGGGATCATTATCACCCTGAGCTGTAGGAGCAACCGGCTTTTCCTCACATATTTCCATGTCGAAGTCTCCATTCACCCCAAGCCAGATCACAAGGTTCTCTTTCCATGACTTAAAGTTAGTGCCACTGAGAGAGGGGAAATTGGTCAGCTGACGAGTGAGGGGTGAAGCATCAGCTGAAACAAACATACATGTTTATTAGTAACAATTAAATAATGTCATGCACGTAAATAACCCTACGTTGGTTTGATTAAATACAAAATGACAGCTCTAATTCGTATCACTATTGGGCAGAAAATGAAAAAGAACTCCAATTATAATCTCCAATAAGTTTGTGACATATGCATATAAATCAACGTTGGTCAGAAAATATATACACATGGCACACTTAAATAATTATTAGACAAAAATTTCCCGTTGGTTCCATTTTAATCAGAGAGCTTAGACATAATTAGCAGTGGAAAATAATCATCATTATGGGCATAGTTAAATATAAAACAATGCTGCAGTAAAAATTAGCGAAATTCACAATGCACTAAAAATATTAAAGCCATAAAGCGTAGTGAATTTTGGCCTATAATACTTAGTGGCCCAGTAGAAATATTCATTAATTCTTTAAATAACTGGGCGGCCGACAGTCGACCCATAAGCATAATGGCTCAGAAGAAAACTCACCAAAACAATAAATAATAGGGCAGCCCAAGACTGACTGCATCTGGCCCAGCCCACCAGAACCACGTGTGCCCCGCTGGCCCTGTAACATCCACGATGTTAATTATGCATTAACTCTGTAAATCATGGGCATAATCATATCATTAGCATTTAATCACCTTCCCAATATGATTTGCTTGATGATTGATGCACCTTGTTTGACGTAGGTCCTAAGTATGATTAGTGAGTTAAACTAGAAGCAGTACCTACATTGCTTATCTCAAGTTGGTCCTTTAATAAAGTTTATGGAGAAAAGTATTTGGAGAAAACTTTGTGTTGGGACCATTTTATGAAAATGTTTTTTAGGTGTTCAAAAAGGCCAAAAACAGTTTCTACCTATTTTAAATGTATTATTTTTATATGTGAAAATGGCCCAAATTTGTATCTCCAAATCTAGGCTGAATTAGACCAAACTCCTTTTAGATGAAATATTCTACTCAATGAGTGGAGTAACTTTCATGTTCAAAGTTTTTCCAATTTTGGCACGGTTTGGAAGCTACAGGGTGTAGAAGTTCGCTCTTCACACTTGAGAGGGGGTGGGACCCACCTGTCATAGGCTCCACGGCCTTCATCATCTACCTCCGGACGACGGTGTCCATGCCGACGCCCGACGCGTGGAGCTCGGCCACCGGCCTCCTTCCGCTGTCCCCTGTTCGGCGTCCCGCACCGCGACGCCACCGACCACCTCGCCACGCACCCCGCTCCCTCCTGCTTCGCTCGCCACGCGGCGCTCTTGCTCTGTTGCCGCTCCCACGTCGCCCGCGCCGCGCCGTGGTCCGAAGGGGGACAGCCCGAGCTGCTCCTCCCTTCATTCATTCCACTCCTCCGCGCCTCGTCCTTCTCCTCTCGCTCTCCACCCATCCAGTCCCGCAGCGCTGCTTCCTCCTTTCATCTTCCTCGCGCGGGCCGAGCACGTCCACCATGGCCGCCGCCAAGCGTGCTTTTGTTGGGAATATTCCCTAGAGGTAATCATAGAGATGATGATATTTCGCATGTATCCATGATATGTAATGTGTCCATTGAATATCCATTAAAGACAACTTGTATTGATAGGCAATTATGTGAATTGTTTGTGGAACTCTTTTACTTGTATGGTTATTCTATATTTGTCCCTAGTCAGAGTTCATGTGAGGACACACATGAATATCAGACTAGCACATTATTAGTTGATGACTATGTTTCACAAGTCATGGACATGGAGATGTCGAACTAATAATGTGGACACATGTATGACATGTAGGCTGGACTGACCCGACATGAGATTGTCTCTTTACACATCATATACGTTATGTCCTTCGACCTGAGATTGTTGTATGTGCTCAAGATGTGTATCGACTTGCTTAGAGACTGACAAACGCTACTCCGTTACTGGGTAGTTATAAAGGATGTCTTCGGGTTTGTCGAGAAGCATGCTATGAGACATAGACAATCAAGATGGGACTTGCCCCTCTCTAATGATTGGATCAACAAATGCATGGCCGTGCTTGGGTTAAGTGTTAACCCACGAGTTGAACCAAATATCATGAGGCAAGGGGGTAACATGTATGTGGTCGTGGTGGTTCGTCCGATATGATCATTTGCGTGCACATTGGAGTTGTCACGCCTTGCTAGAGGCCGCTGTCAGCTATTGGGCGAATAGGAGTATTCGGCCCATGTTTATGTGTGCATGAACCCATAGGGTCGCACGCTTAAGAGGATGGAAGCCTAATTCGGGTTAGACCCGAATTAGACAAGGCTTAGGGTTTCTAATGGGCCTCCAGCTCGGGAGCACATGAGAGACGCCTATATAAGGAGAGGGGAGGGGCGCGGCCAAACCTAATCCATGTCTTTGGCAGCCATCATCGCCCTCCACGCTCTCGCCTTCGCTCCTTGTGGACCTAGCAGTCCGGAGGTGCATCGCTTCTCCCTCGTACGTGTGTGATACCTCGGAGGTGCTGCATCTGGAGCACGAGGACGAACCGCAAGTGGTGGGAGGAGTTGCTGGACGACCATGCAACTGCACGGCACTGCTGTGATGCATTCGACTACATCGAGTCGTCTTCCGCTGCATCTGCGCATCTAGTGGTAATCCCGTAACCTGTAACTAGCAGTAGATCCTGGGATATGAGGTAGAAAAGTTTTGTTTTTCGGCTAGCGTAGCACCCTCATAACC
This sequence comes from Themeda triandra, assembly GCA_018135685.1. NCBI lineage: Eukaryota > Viridiplantae > Streptophyta > Magnoliopsida > Poales > Poaceae > Themeda > Themeda triandra. The sequence continues at coordinate 203,250 of JAENPR010000900.1, read as the reverse complement.
CATCAGTGGTATGAGCTCTGTACTGTGTCGTTATAGGTTCTGGATGTTGCATATGTGATATGCGCGGTTTTAGATGAGTTTTCGATCTTGGTTCATGGTCTTGCCGCGTTGGTCTTGTAATGATCTACTCGTACCGGTCGGAATTCCGCCATCCGAGTTAAGTGATACATGTAAATCCAGTCACAGCGAGTTAGAGATCAATTAGATTGATCGAATTGAACCCTAGGTCAAGTGCCGAGCGCATGTGCTGCGCGGCGGTGGCAGATTGGATCGGCCGCCGGGCGCCGGGTTGCCGAGAAAAGTTCTGTTCGTAAAACAGCCGTAACTTTTGAACCGTAACTCGGATGGAGACGATCTCTAAACAAAACTTGTAGAGAATTTCAAGATGGAACCAACCGAATCCCACTCCATCGGATTCGATAAGAGTTTTTCACGATTTACTTTTAGTAGTCGGAATCGGTTAACTCTGTTTTGCAGGATTTCGTGACTGGTATAGCCCTTATGTGTATGTGATGCATGTATGTAATTAATTCATGGCTTGCATGTCATGAGGATGACAATATGGGCTGGAGCCATAGAGATATTGTCAAAATTATTGTAATGGCCTGCGTGCCAATCTGTGATGTCCTATCCGCGACTATGTAATTTTAATTCACTAGCTTTGGCGTTAGTGATAGTTAGTCATGGCGGATTCATCACTGAAGGATGGCATACATGGATTGTGGAGATGGAGATCACCATGATGAACAGATTGAAGAGATGGAGATCTCAAAAAGAACAATGGGCTATACCAAGTCATATCTGTTTAATGCCATTCTTACTATGTTCTATTTTCATATGCGATGATGTTTTGTCTACATAAACGCGGTATTGAAATAGAACGATCCCTTAGTAATGTTTGAGTTCATGCTCCCCCAAACCTTGCACTGTTGCTGTCTTGTACAATCGGTGGTGGGTCTATGAAATTAGGGTGCCATCGATTTTCCTTGACTAGACAGGTTCGTATCGGATACTTACTGCAGAATGTTTGGTTGCTTGAACAAGGTCATCCTAACGGTTAGGGCCTTTGGAGCATAAGAAGTTGGTAACCCAAGCATAGAGATGCTATCCAACAACAAGAGTCATATGCGATATGATTAGCAAAGAGTTGCTTACCAATCTATCATGTCTTCTAGCGGTGATGCTAAAGCTCACTAGTCGACTTGCTAGTTGTGGGTCTTGAATCACTAAGTTTCAATCGAGGGATACTGATTTTAGTGGGAGTAGATTATATTTGATATTGTTTACTCTATCATGGATACTTTGTCTTAGTATTTTGCATTACTTTTGTTGTAGATTAAATGGCGTCTTCTAAGCAACCATTTACTTTGCGTTCAATTCTTGAGAAAGATAAGTTGAATGGAACAAACTATGCGGATTGGATCCGCAATCTGAGAATTGTTCTCAGGGCTAAGAAAAAGGAGGATTATCTAGACACCCCTTTACCAGATGAGCCTACGAAAATGCATCTCGTCTTGAGAAAAATGCTTACAAGAAAGCTTGTGATGCTGATCTTGAGATAAGCCGCCTCATGCTTGCATGTATGGAATCCGATCTACGAGATGCAGCTTCGATAACAATCATTCAAATAACGATATGATCATGGCGCTTGAGGATATGTTCCAAACTCAAGCTAGGACCGAAAGGTTCAATGTCTCTAAGGCGCTTGCTGAAACCAAGCTAGCAGAGGTTGCGGTTTGTTGGGCCACACGTAATCAAGATGGTTGGTTACACTCGTAGGTTAGAGAAGCTAGGCTTCCCAATTGGCCAAGAGTTGGCTACGATTTCATTCTCTCATCTCGCCGCCCGGCTATGGAAACTTCATCTCGAACTACCATATGCATGGGGCGGAGAGGGGCTTGAATGAGTTGTGTGGCATGCTGAAACAAAGCAGAGGCCGACATAAAGAAGCGAGGGTGGTGGCCAAGTGTTGGCAGTCCCGAACAAGCCTAACTTTAAGATAAAGAAGGGTCAGGGAAAGAAAAAGGGCAAGGCTAAAGATGTGATCTCCAAGCCGCTCCGGCTGCCCCAATGCTTGGACCACCGGTGATGCTAAATGTTTTCATTGTGGTGGGGAAGGTCAACTGGAAAAGAAACGCAAGCGGTACTTGGCGTCCTTAAAGAAGGACGGCGGTAGTAAAGGTACTCCCGCTCATACACTTGTTGTTTATATTACAGACATTTTTCTCGCTAACTCTTATATCAATTCTTGGGTATTTGATACTGGGTCAGTTGCTCATATTTGCAATACGATGCAGGGAATGATAAGAAGTAGAAGTGTGGAGAAAGGAGAGGTTGATTTCTGCGTGGGCAACAATGCAAGAGTTCTTTGTGTTGAACGTCGGAACGATGCAACTTCACCTGCCTTCAGGATTTATATTGGAATTGAATAATTGTTATTTTGTTCCTAGCTTAAGTCGAAACATTGTGTCGCCTTCATGTTTGATGAAGGATGGTTATTCATTTGCGAGTAAAGACAATGGTTGTGTTATCTCAAAGAATGACATGTTTGTGGCTTTTGCATCCATTGTGAATGGATTATTTATTTTAAATCTTGATGATGCACCTGTCTGTAATGTTAATGCTAAAAGGCCTCGACTTAATGAGTTAAGTCCTACATATATGTGGCATTGTCGTTTGGGTCATATAAGTGAAAAATGCATGAAGAGGCTCCATGATGATGGGCTTCTAAGTTCGTTTGATTTTGAATCTTATGAGACATGTAAGGCTTGCCTATTAGGCAAGATGACCAAGACGCCTTTCTCAGGTTTTCCTGAGAGAGCGTCTGACTTGTTGGAACTAGTACATACTGATGTATGTGGACCAATAAGCACGACAGCTAGAGGTGGATTTCAATACTTCATAACTTTTACTGATGATTTTAGTAGATATGGCTATGTCTACCTAATGAAGCATAAGTCTGAAACATTTGAAAAGTTCAAAGAATTTCAGAATGAAGTAGAGAATCAACGTGGCAAGAAAATTAAGGCCTTGTGATCTGATCGTGGAGGCGAATATTTGAGTCACGAGTTTAGCAATCATCTTAAGAGTTGTGGAATTGTTCCACGGCTTACGCCACACAACGCCACGTAGAAATGGCGTGTCGAGCGGCGTAATCGGACTTTGTTGGACATGGTTCGGTCTATGATGAGCCGATCGGACCTACCTTTATCGTTTTGGGGATACGCTCTAGAAACAGCCCGCTTTCACATTGAATAGGGTACCATCTAAGTCCGTAGTTAAGACACCATATGGGATATGGACTGGGAAGAGTCCTAGTTTGTCTTTTCTAAAAATTTGGGGTTGTGAAGTTTATGTCAAACGGCTTATATCAGATAAGCTAACACCCAAATCGGACAAATGTTTTTTCGTGGGATATTCGAAGGAAACTTTAGGATATTACTTCTACAACCGCTCAGAGGGCAAAGTGTTTGTTGCTCGAAACGGTGTTTTCTTAGAGAAAGAGTTTCTCAAAAGAGAGAAGAGTGGACAAAAGGTGTATCTTGAAGAAGTTCAAGATGAGCCGATCAAGAAGGACTCTACGAGTGATGTTAATGTAGCAGAAAAAGTTGAGATGCCCGTGGCCACTGAAACACCTCCACAACCACGAAGATCAGCGAGACTTCGTGAGTTGCGTGGGGATCTGTTATTGTTGGACGATGACGAACCTGCAACATACGCAGAAGCAATGATGGACTCAGATTCCAAGCAATGGCAGAGTGCCATGAGATCTGAGATAGATTCCATGGGAAATAATCAAGTTTGGAACTTGGTTGACCCGCCGGATGGTGTTAGACCCGTCGAGTACAAATGGATCTATAAAAAGAAGAAAGATATGGACGGAAATGTTCACGTCTATAAAGCTCGACTTGTCGCAAAGGGTTTTCGGCAAGTTCAAGGAATTGACTACAACGAGACATTCTCTCCAGTAGCGATGCTTAAATCGATCCGGATCATTCTAGCAATAGCTGCCTATTTCGATTATGAGATTTGGCAGATGGATGTTAAAACAGCCTTTCTAAATGGAAATTTAGAGGAGGATGTGTATATGATACAGCCCGAAGGTTTTGTTGATCCAAATAATGCTGAAAAAATATGCAAGCTTAAGAAATCTATTTATGGGTTAAAGCAAGCATCTCGGAGTTGGAACATTCGTTTTGATGAGGTTGTCAAAGGGTTTGGCTTCGGTCAGAATGAAGAAGAGCCTTGTGTTTACCAAAAGGCTCGTGGGAGCGCTGTTGTGTTTCTAATCTTGTATGTGGATGACATACTATTGATTGGGAATGACATTCCTATGTTGCAATCTGTAAAGACTTCACTGAATAATAGTTTTTCTATGAAGGATTTAGGAGATGTAGTATACATCTTGGGCATTAAGATCTATAGAGATAGGTCGAAGAGGCTAATAGGATTATGCCAAGATACATACATTGACAAGGTGTTGAAACGGTTCAACATGGAGCAATCCAAGAAAGGGTTATTGCCTATGTCACATGGTATGTGCTTTAGCGACAAGCAATGTCCTTCATCAGATGAAGAGCGCAAGCGCATGAGTAAGGTTCCATACGCTTCGGCAGTTGGTTCCATCATGTATGCCATGATATGTACTTGCCCAGATGTCTCATATGCTCTAAGTGTTGTGAGCAGGTACCAAGGCAATCATGGTGAGAGTCACTGGACGCTGGTTAAAAACATCCTTAAGTACTTGAGAAGGACTAAGGATGAGTTCCTGATCTATGGAGGTGAGGAGGAGCTTGTTGTAAATGGTTACACCGATGCTAGCTTCCAAACGATGTAGATGATTCACAATCTCAATCAGGTTTTGTGTTCACGGTAAATGGTGGTGCAGTAAGCTGGAAAAGTTCCAAGCAGGAGACAGTGTCCGATTCTACAACAGAAGCCGAGTACATTGCAGCTTCCGAAGCTGCAAAGGAAGGTGTTTGGATGAGGCGTTTCCTCATTGATCTTGGTGTGTTTCCTAATGCGGCTAGCCCATTGAATCTACATTGTGACAACAATGGGCGATAGCGCAGCTAAGGAGCCAAGGAATCACCGAGAAGAACAAACATGTACAATGGGAAAATTCACCTCATTCGACGTTCATCGGCGAAGGTGAAATTAAAATGTGCAAAATACACACGGATTTGAATGTAGCGGATCTGTGACAAAGGCCCTTCCACACCTAAGCATGAGGCGCACATGAGGTCTATGGGAATTAGACATCTTAGAGATTAACTCTAGTGCAAGTGGGAGACCGTTGGGAATATGCCCTAGAGGTAATCATAGAGATGATGATATTTCGCATGTATCCATGATATGTAATGTGTCCATTGAATATCCATTAAAGACAACTTGTATTGATAGGCAATTATGTGAATTGTTTGTGGAACTCTTTTACTTGTATGGTTATTCTATATTTGTCCCTGGTCGGAGTTCATGTGAGGACACACATGAATATTAGACTAGCACATTATTAGTTGACGACTATGTTTCACAAGTCATGGACATGGAGATGTCGAACTAATAATGTGGGCACATGTATGACATGTAGGCTGGACTGATCCGACATGAGATTGTCTCTTTACATATCATATACGTTATGTCCTTCGACCTGAGATTGTTGTATGTGCTCAAGATGTGTATCGACTTGCTTAGAGACTGACAAACACTACTCCGTTACTGGGTAGTTATAAAGGATGTCTTCGGGTTTGTCGAGAAGCATGCTATGAGACATAGACAATCAAGATGGGACTTGCCCCTCTCTAATGAGAGTGATATCACTGGATCACTCAAGTGATTGGATCAACAAATGCATGGCCGTGCTTGGGTTAAGTGTTAACCCACGAGTTGAACCAAATATCATGAGGCAAGGGAGTAACATGTATGTGGTCATGGTGGTTCGTCCGATATGATCATTTGCGTGCACATAGGAGTTGTCATGCCTTGCTAGAGGCCGCTGTCAGCTATTGGGCGAATAGGAGTATTCGGCCCATGTCTATGTGTGCGTGAACCCATAGGGTCGCACGCTTAAGAGGATGGAAGCCTAATTCGGGTTGGACCCAATTAGACAAGGCTTAGGGTTTCTAATGGGCCTCCAACTCGGGAGCACATGAGAGATGCCTATATAAGGAGAGGGGAGGGGCACGGCCAAACCTAATCCATGCCTTTGGCAGTCGCCGTCGCCCTCCACGCTCTCGCCTTCGCTCCTCGCGGACCTAGCAGTCCGGAGGCGCATCGCTTCTCCCTCGTACGTGTGTGATACCTCGGAGGTGCTGCATCTGGAGCACGAGGACAAACCACAAGTGGTGGGAGGAGTTGCTGGACGACCACGCAACTGCACGGCACTGCTGTGACACGTTCTACTACATCGAGTCATCTTCCGCTGCATCTGCGCGTCTAGTGGTAATCCCGTAACCTGTAACTAGCAGTAGATCCTGGGATATGAGGTAGAAAAGTTTTGTTTTCCGGCTAGCGTAGCACCCTCATAACCCATCAGCTTTCGCATAGCCGCCGCTTTGCCCAGCCATCCTTGAATCCTAGCGCGCCGTCGCCTTCGCCTCCGCATGCTTCCTCATCGTCACCATCTCTTGCGTCGCGTTCCCAAAGGTAGAACCCCAATCGGGCAAACTCTCCACCGCCGCCGTGAGCAGAGCTCCGGCGAGCTCTGCGGCACCGCCGCGGTTCTGCCTCTGCCTCTCTTTATCCTCCCTAGCGAGTGCATTAGGGCCGCCTTGATGTGGGGTTACTCGTCCGCTTCACCATGGCGTCGCCCGAGCTTTGGCGAACCGGAACGCCGGCCGGCCATCGAGCCCATGTCGCGCCGCCGCCATGCATGAGCTTACACTGCCGTTTTCAATTTACTGCTCCACCGTGGCCATCTTCACGCGATTAGCGTCCGCCTCACTCTCCTAGGGCTGGTGTTCGCCTTGGAATGCTTCGACGGGGCCTGGAGCCGGCGGAGCAGGGCCACCGGACCGCCATGGACGCCGGTGTGCTCGTCCCGGTGAGCTGCGGACGACATCTCCTACCCCATCCTGGGCGCATCGGTGTGAGGAGTCGTTCCATGGTACTCGTGTCACCGGAGAACCTCGCCGCCGGCCGGATCCCGGCGGTCAGCCGCCTCACCTGCCCCTGGTGTCGCCGACAGGCGGGACCTGCGCTGATGTGGACACTGACGTCAGCCGGGTGCGCCTCTGGGTACACGTCTCGGGTGAACCTAGCGAAGGTCCACCTCTGGGAGCAGCGCGGGGTACACATAGCATTTAGGGATCCGGAATTTTAAAGAAAAGGATTTTCAGTTTTTGGTTTATATCTTGTAAAAATTATATAGGGAGCTAGAAGTGTCCAAATCCATAGATCTTGGTCTTGTTATGATCATGGTGATGTGTAGTATCTGGAAAAATTATGACATGGCCATTTTGAGATACTTTTCTGTATAGATTTATTTAAAGTATATCCATTGGCATAAATGTGGTTTATCTTTGGAAATGCATAGATAATTCTAGGATGCTCAGAAAAATGTGGTTTTGATCTTGTTGGTCTTGTATTAAGGTGCTCTGTCTATGATAAAGATATCACATGCCTATTTAGTGTAATTTTATATAGTTGTAATTCAAGTGCCTATTATTGCCCTGTTCTTGACTAAATTCATACATAGTGTATTTACATCTAGTTAAGGTTTAATTCTTTTTGTCGGCTGCTTAAATGTCTATAGGAAGTCATTGATGTGATTAAACCTGAGGTTTTCCGTACTTCATAGTACAAAGTATTTATATGTCCAATAAAATGTGCTGCCTTGTGATTTATGTATAGGCCAGTAGGAGTATCCAAATGATGTGGATTTTGGATGGTAGACTAGTATTGCCAAGCTTTGTCTACTGTAAGTTTTATAGGATTTTATGAGGTGTCTAGCTAGGGGTTGCTGTTCAACCCATAGCTGCCTAAATTGGAGTTGCTGGCATGATGCTATGCTTAACCCGAGTATAGGTTGGTTTTCTGGGAAACTTGTCAACATATGATAAGTTTGAAACTAGTTCATTTATCTACTGTTCAAATTTGGTGGACATTGGATGTATAGTTTAGTAGTTATGGCTTTTGCAATCTGGTCAATAGGAGCTGTTAAATGCTGATTTGTCAGGACCCAGTCGTGATGTTTGCTGTTTTAGGCCTAGATAACTTGAGAATTAGGCTCTGATATCTCAAGGTGATCCATGGAAACTTTCATAAGCTTTCCATAATGTCCTCTATCATGTTCATAGGGTCTATAGATCTGTAGTTATGAATTTATTACAGCAACGCTGATTGTAGGCCATGATTACTAGTGAAGCATAGATGAGTGTTGATTTGTATGTAGAGCTTAATGAAAGGGTCTTGTAGTTCCTAGGACATGTATGCTTGGTTGTTAAAAGGTGTGTCATGATGTTTGGATTAGGATGATTATGCTTAGGTTTAGGTCTTTGGCTTTACTGGCTTGTTTGCTACTGATAAGTGTAGCCGATTGAACAAGATATTCACATATGAACATCTATCCTCCTTGATCATCCATTATCATGATACACCGATAATCACGTGCTCATACATATGCACATGCATCATTCTAGGATCGCGAGTAGAACATTCGTCGTGGAATCGAGGATCCAGAAGGACAAGTTGCGAACGGAGATCCGCACGAGAAGTGATCAAGCACCAGGAACCTGACACAGAATAGTCGAGTATCTGGGGCTCCAACCACGATCTACTAACTGAGGCAAGCCCCGGAGCATCCCTCCTACATTTGCAAATGATTTACTTTGTGTCCTTTTATTCCTTATGATGCATTAAGTTTATAGGCGTTGCTTCGAACCGTAGTTGCATCAGGACTACCTTGCCACCAGAAATATCATACTTTTATGTATAGGATCGATTACATGCTTATGCCTGCTATTTAAACGGTAGAAGCCGAGTGATCGACTATCACTCGTGAGGTAGGTGTTACTACCCTTGGGATTGAGAATAGTGAGATGTTGGATATGAACATAACCATGTGGCCATGATAAATCACCTCTAATGAATCATGGTACACGAGCGTCCTCGGTCATTTTGAACAATGCCTCACAGATAGCTGGAAGGGCGAGGGTGCCCGACCGTGAAGCCTAGAATCTACTTGGGCCGGGTTTCAACTTCCAGGTATCCATGCTGGCGATGGTGGGGGAGTAAACAAGGGTCCGTTGTAAGTCCCTACCGGGAGGTGCGTTCCATGTCTATGAGTTCGCGAGTGTTCCATGTCTATGAGTTCACTCAGCCTCGGCATCGGGAGTTTCCTTGGTCATGGGGGTGAGTTGTTGATCCCGCGCCTTTTCCCGAGTAGATCAAGGTGATCTAATCGACTCCGACGGGAGTCGTGTGGTTTGTGTGAGAAATACCACGCCAGCTGGTTGGAAATCGATTATAATCACCATCGTTCCTGGATAGCGAATAACTTGACCGAGCAGTTACGGTGCCGCAAATAAGATTTAAAATGCGAGTTGGTTATGTTCATTCATGATGGTTAATGATTACTCAATCAATGCGGTTATGATATAATGTTGATTGCTTCTACCTTAAAATGTTGAAGTAGCTGCAGGTGCTAATGTAGTAATGGCAGGATCCAACTTAATTGGATAAGCTAGAGAGTTCTTTTGTCACTAAATGCTTATTAATAAGCTCACCTTTTTGGCAAACAAAGGAGTCGGCTACCCCACTATAAATCTTTATTTTCTTTTAGTCGGGTAAGTCTTGCTGAGTACAATGTACTCAGGGTGCAATTTCCAATGTTGTTGTAGGTTTGGAGATTACTGCCGTGGTGACACGGTGGACTTATATCCCAGTACGGGAGGAATAGACTTCAGGCAAGTCAACTCTTATACCTCTTCTACATGCTGTTGATGGAGTCGACTCTGAGCTGGCACTGTATTTCAAAGTATAGGTGTGAGTGTGTATTATAAAAAGTGTTTTCTTCCGCTTTTATTTATGATTTGGATTGTAATAATCCTATGTGCAAAAATATAAATAAAACAGGTGAATGGGAACTATTGAACTGTGGATTCAAGTTTGTTGTAGAATTGTTTGAAATCCTTCGAGATTTCACGGACTACCGGGTTGGTTTGGTTACTAAGTTCTAATTGAGTTGCCACATCAGCTTGATTAGTGCTTCATAATTAAATTAGTTGGTCGGTTCCGCTACAGGCCCAGCTAACGGCCCAATCATCCAGTGGCCCTTGATTCTAATCGGACGATCCTGGATTCATCAATGTGGAACAAAACTAGGGAATCATTAAAACCCTATGTCATTTCCATTTCCTCCCCTCCGCATTTCTCGCAGCAGCAGCCGCCAGGCACTTAGGGTGGAGCAGCGGCGGACGGCGTGGACGTCAGAGCAGCGGCGGCGGTGCGGGCCCCCTCGTCGGGGTTGCGTATGGCCCGACCGGCGCGCGGCTCCGTTGAGTGGCTCCTCGCCTCCGCCCGTGAAGCCAGCGCGCGTGCAGGACGTTATCGCGGCTGTGGTGGTGGTGGCAGGTGCTCGGTTGCCAGAGCGGAGGCGGCACATGGAGGTTCGTCAGCGCGCATGGCCCGGGCATGACGGTAGCGCAGAGATAGCACTGGCGTGCACATGGCCGAAACCGTGAAGGTCGCGGCGCCATAGCTTCAACGCCAGGACAGTGGAGTGGTTGCGTGCAACGGCGCTCCCCTTGCTGGCCTGATGGTGCCGCCGTGTCAAGATATAAGGACAACGGCGGTCCTAGGCCAAGGTATGTCATCTTGACTTCAAACCAGAAAGTTAGGGTTTGAGTTGACGACGAAAAATTTGGGGATTCTTGATCTAGGGTTTCAGGATGTGGGTATTTGATTGCAATTGAAACTGATTTGCTCATCCCCTCCTTCTAAATGCTTGATCCGAAATCCCTAGCCTGATTTGCATTAACTTAACAGAAATTGGGCATGAACAAAGGGAAAAATAAACCTAATCGATGACTAATCCAACTAAAACAGAAGCATAAACATCATAACCATAATAACCTGACAGTAATTAACCCTAATCATGACTAATTCAACATCATCTTAGACATAAATATCGTTACCTGAAAAACAAATAGCCCTAATCATGATGAATTGGTACTACCCGTGCATAGAAGGTATAGATCAGCGACATAAAACTCATAAAACGTGATTTCCTAAGGCCTAAACATGGTCATCATGGGTAATCATCATTAATCATCATCAAAAGTAGGTGATTAGGGCACAAATAGATCAAAAACCGACCACTAAACATCAAACCGAGGCAGATCCTATAGAGATGGATCAAAGACTAAACTAACCAGAGCTCGGATGCAAATTGTTAGATCTAGATCAACACAACTATGATCTATAGTTAGTCAAATAATCACATCACGTATCATTAGGGATCATACCTTTGGATTACGCCATCAGTGGGGTGGGGATGTAGAGGTGATGACGGTGTTGTCGAGGAGGGTAGCGGTAACCCTCTGGACGCCAATGGCACTAGCCAGGGACCGGTGCCGCGAATGGAGAAGGGAGGCGGCGGCCATCGGGTCGATCCAACGCCATCTTTGGATTGGGAAGTGAGGCGTTGGGTGGTGTGCTTTCTCAGTTGTGCGTTGGCCAAAAGAGAAGCCGGACACCCCCTTTCTTGTAGCGCTGCTCGACTCGGGGCTGCAACCATGAGTTGGTTTGGGCGCTACCGATCGTTGCGCATGGGGAACTTCCTCCGACAAATTCAGATCTAACCGCATGGTGAGTTCCCTCTTCTGACTCGGCCAGGGGAAATGGTCTTGGGTCGTGTATCCCTTCATAACGGCTCGAGAGCGTGAGTGTCGGCGTCACGTACGACGACCGGCAATGAATTTGTGTCAAGGGCGTGCTTAGGCTACCGGATGGTAAATCATAGAGACTCGAATGATTTATACCAGTTCAGGCGTTAATGATCCCTACACCCAGTCCGAGCGTGAGCTCGAATTCTTGTTGTTGTATTGCAAAGGTGGTGTACAAAGGCGACGAGAGAGAGGAGAGTCCTCAAGTCTCGACGTCGTGGGTTGTTACTAGCTACCTGTCTGCGCTGATGGATCTCCCCTTTTATAGTTCAATGAGAGATTCGGTCCTACTTTAATAGGTCTAATCGTGTCGATCGTTGGTCCTTCTTCGTCGAGGAGTCCGGGTGCGTCGTACGTCCTTGCTCCGTGGAAAACGAGACGGGGTAGGGGCCGGACCCTTCTCCTTGCGTCAATTGGTGATAGGAGGTAGGGCCGTTCCCTATCTTCTTACAGTCGTCAGGCATCTCCTTCATGCGCTCATCATCTCGGCGTGCATAATGATCATGTGAGCATTGAGGTCGTCAGTCTTGTTCCGTCGTCCTGGCTAGGGTGCCTTTTCGTACAACCTCCCTGGCCGGGATGAATCAGCGTGGAGATTCCTCACGTCGCACTGTCGGTGCGGCCGGGGTCCACTGTCGTACGATGGAGTAACTCCTCGCGCATCCTCAGCTGGTCCTGCGGACGGTGCAGGGGTGGATGGGGTCGTGGTGGCTGGCGCCTCACCGACCGGCACCGCCAAGGCAGTGGCTACTCCGCTGCCGGCGGCCTCCAACATAGGTGCTGATCTCCCAGCGTCGGTCGGTCCGCCCTCGGCTGGCCTTGAGGCCGGTGCCGACGAGGACATGGCCACGGCAGCCGGCACCTCAACGGCCCTAGCTCTTGGGTCGACCGCCGACGCCCTGGCTGTGGCTGCAGCTCGCAGCGCCGCCCTCTCACCCTACACACCTCTGGCCGGGGTGGCCTGTGACGCCGCCGCCCCGAACCCGTGCCGCGCCGACTGCAACTTCTCTCCTCTGCCCCCTTCCTCCACAACCACCGGGTTCGCAAACAAGGGCACCGCAGTCGACATGGTCACCTTTGCCGGTGACCATGGCAAGGTCTTGTCCCCTGTTGGCGGTCCTTATTGCATATCTAACCCCATCAACTTAGGTTCATAGTTCACCAAAAACCACCTAGATAGGAGATTTATACTAACGAAATTCCATAGTTTTGGTGAACACTTGTTTTGCAGGAGCATTCATGGAATATATATCTTTTGGGCCAAAAACTAGAGAAAAGAGAATAAATATTTGAATTATAAAATGGGCCCAAAGGCAAGACAAGAAGAAAAAGAAGAGAAAGGCCAAACCGACGCACCAACGTGACGAAACACCACATGGGCCAACACCAGGCCCAGAACCAAGCCCGCCGACCAAGGTCGGTGGCCGGGCGGTTCACCTGGCGCGAGCGCGCCAGGGGCGCGGGCGCGCCAAGGAACCTGCCGCCCGGGCCCACCTTCCTTGAGGCGGTACATTCAATGCTCCAGAGGGCGGTGCGGGGGTGTTTTGGTCATTTGGGCGTGCGGGAACCGACCATCTCCACATATAAAAGCCCTTCTCTCTTTCAATTCACACATCCAATTTTTCATTCTTCATTCTCATTCCTCCCTCTCCACTTCCACAAGCCTACACTAGAGGAAGAGTAGAGCCATTATACCTAGCTTCTAGCTAGAATAGAAGTAGGAGAGTGAGAGAGGTCAAGAGCGGAGTAACTCTTTTCGAGTACTCCCGGAGGCTAGTCTTCCACAGGGTGGAGTGCCGGATTTGTCGGCTCCCTCCTCACTTGTACCTCGGCGACTTCTTACGCTTGAAGTAAGAGGTTCGTGTTTATCTATTCCTACACTCCTTCTTGCAAAGTTATCTTTATCATCGTTTGCTTGCGGGTTTGTCGACCGTCCTTGTGGCGGTAGTTCTAGTAGAGGACTCGATAGAGACGGATGTTCTGGCCGACGCTAGAACGCAACGTTGGCGTAGACGTGGTGTCTAAGCTAATTAGTTACCTTCGTTTGCCTCGTACTCCATGGTTGAGGTGGTAGGCGGCGGGTGGTGACAGCCCCTGTCCGTCCTTTGTAATCCCCATGTCCGAGTACGGCTTAGAGCTACAGCCGGCATCACCCGGCGAGACCGGTGCGATCCGGTGCCGAAGCAAGTAATCAGGCGGTAGAGTTACCTTTCTCTAAGGATTCATCCTATAGAAAACCTCACTTTCCCAGTTACCTACTCTCTCCTCTGGGCAACCTAGCTAAGACCTAAACCTGATCATACCGTTCTTCGTGAAGTTTACGATACCCTGTTTATCATCGGGTGAAGTGCTACGACGGTATTTCCGTGCGCTTGCGGAATTTACTGCTTCGCTAAGAAATACCAACAAGCATTTCTGGTGCCGTTGCCGGGGAACGGTTGTCAAGTTTATCTCCGAACCTAGTTGCCGTGTACCTTGTTTCTACCTTTGCTTCTATTTTATATTTCTTTCCATCTTACAAAATGGAGTTACCCACCATTGCCAAACTATTAACTCCTAAGGGCGAGCTCGTTAAAACGCCACAATCCGCGAAGCCAATCACAGCTTCTAGTTACGAGTTCCGTCCTGGCCTCATAGCCATGGGTCGGGACCAAGTCTTTTTAGGCTTGGATTATGAAAATCCTTATCATCACCTAAGGGAGTTTGAGCAACTCTGTGAATGCCTAACCATTTGTGGCATGTCACAAGAAACATTGCGTTGGAAGTTGTTTCCCTTCTCACTCAATGAGAGGGCGAGACAATGGTACGACCAAACCGTGGGATTGGTAAATGGAGATTGGGAAGAACTTCGCGATAGGTTTTGCATTGCATTCTTCCCTATATCTCGAATCACTTCCCTACGATCTGAGATTCTCAACTTTCGACAACTAGAAAATGAAACTACAGGAGCAGCATGGGACCGATTTTTGACCCTGACCAGGTCAGGTCCTGACTTGTCTATCCCAAACCATGTGTTATTGCAACACTTTTGGCTAGGGCTAGGCAGGGAATCTGCCCTGTTGCTCGATGCGTCTGCCGGTGGATCTTTTATACATAAGACCACAGCGGAGGGAGAAGCTCTCCTAAATCATATTCGAGAGAACACTCCCCTGCTAGAACCCATCCAGTTCGAGCCCGAGCCAGTTATAGAGGAAGCCTCATCGGCAATTGCCGAACCCGTGATAGAGGCTACCTCTCCTGAACCAGAGGCCATAGAGGAAGTTTCCAGTCAAATGGAACTTCCTGTATTCGAGGATGAGTTTTTCAAAGATTTCGGAAACACCTCGAAATACAAATGTCATAGGAGACCACCAATCCCTGTCACTCCTAGCGATCCTCTCGATGAACTATTTCTCAGAGAATCCGTTAGGGAGTTGACCGCTATCCTGAGCTCAGAATGGGTAGCAGAAGGAGAGCTCTCACCCGAAGAAATTCAGATTCATGCTCCTTCCTCAACCCTTCGATGCAAAATCCAAGGAGATTGGGTGGATGTTCTGTATAATCCTACTGTTGGAACAAACATCATGTCAAAATCCTACGCATACATGTGTTTAGGAGAAAAAACACGTACTCCAACAGTCAAATCCCTTAGAGTAGCACCTCGGTCTGCTCTTAACGGACTTGGGATTCTACACAACATAACTCTCCATCATCAAGAAGTCAAAATGGCCCTGGACTTTCATGTCTTTGACATCCAGGATTTCGACATTCTAATCGGTCATCCCCTAGAAAAACTTTTTATAAGTCCATCAAAAATAGGGGAATTTGGAGTCAAACTAGGGAGTGTGCGTTTCTCTATTCAAGTCACGTGAGCTAAAAACTCAGTGGCTGAACTTCCCCCTAGTAAACCCCTAGAGGTCACGTCGGTAATCCCTTTTGAAACCCCAGAGATGTCTTTAGAGAGCGATGCTCCTCACTTTGTAGAAGAAGAAGACGAACTGGGAGAAACCATAGAATTACCCAAAGAGGAGAGACCAACGCGACCTCCACTTGAGCTTAAACCCTTGCCTGCGGGACTACGCTATGCCTTCTTAAATGGCGATTCGCAAACTCCTGTCATCATAAGCGATAAGCTTAGCGACAAGGAGACGGCTGAACTCATCGCTGTGTTAGAAAAGCATAGAACGGTCTTCGGGTATTCCTTGGATGATCTCAAGGGAATAAGCCCAACCTTATGCACACATCGCATTCCAATTGACCCCTCACCAACTCGAGAACCTCAGCGAAGGCTGAATAATGCGATGCGTGAAGTCGTGAAAAAGGAGGTCTTGAAACTTTTTCACGCCGGGATCATCTATCCCGTACCACATAGCGGCCGGGTTAGTCCCGTCCGGTGGTTCCCAAGAAAGGAGGTATGACGGTAGTTAAAAATGATAAAAATGAGCTTATCCCGCAAAAGAACCGTCACTGGGTGGAGAATGTGTATCGATTACCGAAACTCAACACGGCAACAAAGAAAAATCACTTTCCGCTCCCCTTCATTGATGAAATGTTGGAGCGGTTAGCGAAACATTCTTTCTTGTTTCCTAGATGGGTATTCAGGTTATCATCAAATACCCATCCACCCCGATGATCAAAGCAAGACGATGTTTACTTGTCCATATGGAACATATGCCTATAGAAGGATGTCGTTTGGGTTGTGTAACGCACCCGCATCCTTCCAACGGTGTATGATGTCTATCTTTTCAGACATGATTGAAGAAATCATGGAAGTTTTCATGGATGACTTCTCAGTCTATGGAAAAACTTTCAATCATTGTCTTGAAAATTTAGATAGAGTCTTGCAGAGGCGCTAGGAGAAATATTTGGTACTTAATTGGGAAAAGTGCCATTTCATGGTCCGTGAGGGCATTGTCCTAGGCCACCTAGTGTCAGAACGAGGGATAGAGGTAGATAAGGCTAAGATCGAAGTTATCGAGCGGCTACCTCCCCCCGTGAATGTAAAGGGAATCCACACTTCCTAGGCCATGCGGGGTTCTATAGGAGATTTATCAAAGACTTTTCTCAAATCTCTAGACCCCTCACAAGCCTACTAGCTAAGGACGTACCTTTCGAATTCACAGATGAGTGCTTGCATGCATTCAATACCCTTAAGAATGCACTCATCTCGGCTCCAATCATCCAACCTCCTGATTGGACCCTACCATTCGAGATTATGTGTGATGCTAGTGACTATGCTGTTGGTGCGGTCCTTGGCCAAACCAAAGATAAGAAGCATCATGCAATCGCTTACGCTAGCAAAACGCTAACAGGAGCTCAGCTCAATTACGCTACCACAGAGAAGGAGCTCCTGGCAGTCGTTTATGCTATCGATAAGTTCAGGTCTTACTTAGTGGGAGCAAAAGTCATAGTCTACACAGACCATGCAGCATTGAAATATTTGCTCACTAAGAAAGACGCAAAACCTCGTTTGATTATCTGGATTCTTCTACTCCAGGAATTTGATCTAGAAATAAAAGATAAAAAGGGGGTAGAAAATACTGTTGCGGATCATTTGTCGCGTATGCAGGTTACTAACATGCAAAACTGCCTATAAATGACTTCCTACATGACAACATGCTACTAAAGGTGACAGACAACAACCCTTGGTACGCGAACATCGTCAACTATATGGTTGCCGGATATGTTCCGCCAGGGGAGAACAGGAGAAAGCTGCAAGTTGAAAGCAGACGTCACCTTTGGGATGACCCATACCTGTATCGGGTATGTTCAGATGGTCTGTTGAGGAGATGTGTACCAGCAACAGAAGGCCTACAAATCATTGAGAAATGTCACTCTGCACCGTACGGAGGCCATTATGGAGCATTCCGCACACAAGCAAAAATCTGGCAATGTGGATTCTTTTGGCCAACGATGTACGAGGACACCAAAGAATTCATTCGGAGACGTCGCAAGTGTCAGTTCCAAGGAGGCATCACAGCTCGCAACGCGATGCCGCTACACTACAACCTTCAAATTGAGGTATTTGATGTGTGGGGCATTGATTACATGGGACCGTTTCAGAAGTCCCAAGATTGCGAGTACATCCTAGTGGCTGTTGACTACGTATCCAAGTGGGTAGAAGCTATGCCCTGCAGAGCAGCTGACGCCAAGCACGCCAGGAAAATGTTTCATGAAGTGATCTTTCCTCGCTTTGGAACACCATGCATGGTGATAAGCGATGGAGGATCCCACTTCATTGACAAAACATTCAGAGCAGTCCTGAAAGAGCTTGGAGCCAAGCACAACATAGCTACCCCCTATCATCCTCAAACTAGTGGTCAAGCAGAGACTTCCAATAAACAGATCAAGAACATCCTGCAGAAAACGGTCAACGATATGGGGAAAGGCTGGAAAAGTAAGCTTCCTGATGCACTATGGGCATACAGGACCGCTTACAAAAACCCTATCGGCATGTCACCATTCCAGCTTGTGTACGGGAAAAGTTGTCACTTACCCGTAGAGCTCGAACATCGAGCTTATTGGGCTATCAAGAGCTGGAATATGGATCTCAAATTAGCCGGCGAAATCGACGAACAGATTTCCGAACCGGAAGAATGGCGGGAGAAGGCTTATCATAGTGCCAAACTCTACAAAGAACGAACCAAGAGATGGCACGATCACCGAATCAAGCTCAAAACCTTCAAGCAAGGCGAGAAGGTCTTGCTCTTCAACTCAAAGGTGAAATTATTCGGTGAAGGAAAGTTGCGAAGCAAATGGAAAGGACCATACACCGTCATCGACACATCGACTCATGGGGCAATCACAATTCAAGACGATGACGGTAATATCTTCAAAGTTAACGATCGCGTCTCAAACCTTTCCTTGAGTCTTCCCGCAATTTAAATTTTAGTGAAGAGCTAGATCGAATAGATTTAATTATGCCTAGATTTTGAGTGCTCTCACTCTTTTGATTAGGCTAGTTAATCTATTCTTTCTTATCAAAAATATTTTCAAAAAAAATATATTTTCTTTATCATAGAAATATTCCAGCATTTATCCTTGGGTTTCCCATCTTTTTACAAAGTGCTGGATATTTCGAATAAATATTTTACAAAATATTCCTTGAAAATCCCTTTTTATCCATTCAAAAATTGGAGTGCACTGTGAGCCTCGAACACCCAATGGATCAAAACATCGCATTTTGGAAACAAGTAGACCGTTGGGGGCTGACAGGACGAAACCGGGGAACGAGCCGTGCCGCGACTGGCGCGCTCGCGCCAGGGAGCGAGCCGTTGCTCCCCAAATTTCATCCCCTGATCCTCAGCCCTTCTCTGATGCTCACCTTATGGAGTTTGATCCTGCTGCATTCGTGAGAAACAGAGATGTCACCTCCACCTATAAATAGAGCCATCTCCTCCTCTTCTCTCTTCACAAAAGCTCAAGCCATTCATCTCTTTCTCTCTTGCTCATACCCATACACCAGCAAGTTCATCTCCTCTCTAAGCTCCAAGAATGGCCAGCCATGCCCTTGCTCTCTATGAGGCCTCCCGCACA
The DNA here is from genome assembly GCA_018135685.1 of Themeda triandra. Taxonomy (NCBI): domain Eukaryota; kingdom Viridiplantae; phylum Streptophyta; class Magnoliopsida; order Poales; family Poaceae; genus Themeda; species Themeda triandra. Next base: position 183,850 of record JAENPR010000900.1, on the reverse strand, counting down.
CCATACAACCTTGATGGAGCGCCTTCATTCTCGCAAGAAGATTTAGAGCAAGAGGAGGCCATGTTCATGGCACCATTAGCTGCAAGGCTACCATGGAGTGAAGGGTCCAGCAAGGGCGATAGCATCAAGTCGTCGGCAAGATCAAGGCCGCCAATGACCGGCGCCAAGATCAAGCCAGCGCCACCAAGGAGGCCAACCACCGGCATGTTCCGCCTCAAGGCGAACGTCGGCGGCGCGGGGAAACGTCCCATGACGTCCTCCACGGACACCACTTCATACCACACGCCGTCAAGCAGCCCTTCCCTCATTCTTGTAGGAAAGGACAAGCCAAGTGGTGGGCGTGGGAAGGGTGTGATGCCCAATCCCGCTAAAACTCCTAGGACCAAACCCGTAGGAACTTCTTCTAGCGCCCCCAAGCGCAACGCTAAGAAGGCTCCTATTGCGGTTGATAGTTAGGGTGAGGAGTAAGGGTGATGAAACCTCGCCTTGGTTCCTCACCCTAACTTTTCTTAGTAAGAGGGTGGAAGAGCTCTACAAAATAATAGACAAACTAGAAGCAGAGCTTGCGGATAGGGAGCTTGCCCATAGGGATGTAGTAGAGAAAGTTAGGAAGTTTCGCCTTGCTTTCTCCACTAAGTTAAAGAGGGTGGCACGCGCACCAAACGCTGCCCATGCTCTTAGAGCTCCGCACTAGAGCCTTTCGCTCCACCCAAAATAATTAGGCGCGCGCACTTTTAGTTTTAAAATTTCAGCTCGTCGCATTTCCCTTTTCATTTTACTTTGTAAACATGCGCCTACTTGTAATTTTCAATTTTATAATTGAATAAATTTATATATTTTCTATCTTGTACACACTTGTTTTTGTCCTATGTGTTGCACAAAAATTCAAGAGACAGTACAAAAACAAGTGTGGGGGAGGCTACCCCGACCTCTCAAAAAGATACACAAAAATTCGCGCCTTAAAAATCATCGGTTTGTGCATCTTCTCACTCTCTACGAATGCTTTTATTCTTCCTAGAAATAATTGGGTTTTATAACTAAAAAATTGGCTGCTCTACCTTTGTGTTCGCTGATCGATTGCGACTTGCATACTTTTTATTCCTCGCCAAAATTCTATCTTTACGTGAGCAACTAATTTTTAGGGACCCCTTGAATATCTAAATTATTGTGGGATGAGAGATAGTAGGATGATATGAGACTTATTTATCTCTTGCAGTAGACTTGGGTTTTCTTTGCGAAAATTATAAAACTTATAGCATGACCCTCAAGTGATGATTAAATTCCTACCAGAGCCAAATATTAGTGCTATACTTATAAACACCTTGCCACATAGCTGCTTATCCTTGCACCAAAGTTGTGTCCCACTCTTTCGGATCGTTGCGAGAGAAGTTTCATATCCCCAAGATCGAATATCACACACACCCACCAAATAAAATTGCCGACTTTTACCCTGAAAGTTGCGCACATCATCCTCTCATCCATCCACCATAAAAATGCTAACTCTTACACTGAGAGTTACGCAATCATCTTCGCCACAAATAAAAACTCCATCCACTACACTCATGGTTCTCTCTCTCAAAGTATCTTGCACCTACAAAAATATGGGCTTCATTAGAATCAATTATCCCTATCGAAATAGAAAAAAAAAGAGAGAGATAAAAGAAAAGGAAAGAAAAAAAAAAAGAGAAAAAAAGAGATCTCCCCATACTAGTATCTCAAAAAAAAAAAGAAAAAGAAGAAAGGGGGGAAATAATAGAAAGAAATGTCCTTTTATAGGGAAGCCCATATATTTTCCTTCAAATAAAAAAGAGAGAGAAACATGGTAAAAGGAGTTCCACCCACATTCATATTCCACACACTTGCACAATTCGATCTAAGGCTATGTCCTTCCCTCCATTGATCCACCTCTTGACACAACAAACACTCGCAAGGAAAGCATGCACCTCATCCATACCTATAAACTCCAGATATCAGCCATTAGAGGTAGGATGAGTAGCAAGGCAACAAAAGCTTTCTGGTGAGGATCGAACACCCACAAAAAGAGTGACTTGAGGGCATCACTTGAGGAATTCATCACTATCTTTTCTTACAAAAATTTCAAAAACCCCAAGTCTTGAAAGCAGGGAGACACGAGTTGACTTGCAATCCAGGCTGTTCCATCCCTCAATAAGCTCAAAGATTACTTGGTAGACACTGTGAATGCTCACAGATAACCAGTGAGGCTTGGAATAATCTGTATGCAGGTTAACATCTCAGGAAGACAGGACCACCTTAGTGACTTTTGCTTCACTTGAGGACAAGCAAAGCGCTAAGTGTGGGGGAGCTTGTTGGCGGTCCTTATTGCATATCTAACCCTGCCAACTTAGGTTCATAGTTCACCAAAAACCACCTAGATAGGAGATTTATACTAACGAAATTCCATAGTTTTGGTGAACACTTGTTTTGCAGGAGCATTCATGGAATATATATCTTTTGGGCCAAAAACTAGAGAAAAGAGAATAAATATTTGAATTATAAAATGGGCCTAAAGGCAAGACAAGAAGAAAAAGAAGAGAAAGGCCAAACCGACGCACCAACGTGATGAAACACCACATGGGCCAACACCAGGCCCAGAACCAAGCCCGCCAGCCAAGGTCGGTGGCCGGGGGCGGTTCACCTGGCGCGAGCGCGCCAGGGGCGCGGGGGCGCCAAGGGACCTGCCGCCCGGGCCCACCTTCCTGGAGGCGGTACATTCAATGCTCCAGAGGGCGGTGCGGGGGTGTTTTGGTCATTTGGGCGTGCGGGAACCGACCATCTCCACATATAAAAGCCCTTCTCTCTTTCAATTCACACATCCAATTTTTCATTCTTCATTCTCATTCCTCCCTCTCCACTTCCACAAGCCTACACTAGAGGAAGAGTAGAGCCATTATACCTAGCTTCTAGCTAGAATAGAAGTAGGAGAGTGAGAGAGGTCAAGAGCGGAGTAACTCTTTTCGAGTACTCCCGGAGTCTAGCCTTCCACGGGGTGGAGTGCCGGATTTGTCGGCTCCCTCCTCACTTGTACCTCGGCGACTTCTTACGCTTGAAGTAAGAGGTTCGTGTTTATCTATTCGTACGCTCCTTGCAAAGTTATCTTTATCATCGTTTGCTTGCGGGTTCGTCGACCGTCCTTGTGGCGGTAGATCTAGTAGAGGACTCCTGATAGAGACGGATGTTCCTGGCCGACGCTAGAACTGTAACGTTGGCGTAGACGTGGTGTCTAAGCTAATTAGTTACCTTCGTTTGGCTCGTACTCCACGGTTGAGGTGGTAGGCGTCAGATGGTGACAGCCCTGTCCGTCCTTTGTAATCCCCCACGTCCGGGTACGGCGTAGAGCTACAGGCTGGCATCACCTGGCAGACCAGGTGCGATCCGGTGCCCGAAGCAAGTAATCAGCGGTAGAGTTACCTTTCTCTAAGGATTCGTCCTATAGAAAACCTCACTTTCCCAGTTACCTACTCTCTCCTCTGGGCAACCTAGCTAAGACCTAAACCTGATCATACCGTTCTTCGTGAAGTTTACGATACCCTGTTTATCACCGGGTGAAGTGCTACAACGGTCTTTCCGTGCGCTTGCGGAATTTACTGCTTCGCTAAGAAATACCAACATCCCCCGTTGCTCCTCCGTTCTTCCCCTCCTCCTCCGGCCGGTCCAAGGCGATAAGGTGGGGAGATGTCCACATGGAGGATTGCTCTGACGACGAAGTCGACGAGCCAGCGCTGATGCTCCACCTCTTCTCCGGCCCCAAGTTGGCTGCTTCCCCTAGACTTGAGGTTGTTCCGCCAGTCGGTCCGCACTCCAGTCCACCGGAGCAGGCCCCAATCACGTGGGCCACCATCCTCGAGGGACCTATGCCACCGATCGACGACACGCAGGCCCTATCCCTTGCTGAGACGGCGACGAGCTCCAATGGGCAGCGGGAGGATGGCGATGGGAACAATGACGGCCCAGCTTCACTGCCAGGCTTCTCGCGACGCCTCTGCCACGCCGCAAATTCTTCTGTGACGGGGCACGGGACGTTGGCCACAGACACCCCGATCGCATGCACTCGCGAGGAGGCCACCACCCCTCTACACTTCAAGGCCTCACTGGCAGCTGTGCGGCCGCCGGGGAGAAGGAGCCGGCACTGCCGCGCGATCCTCCCTCCCCCCCCCCCCACGCGGTGGACGAGGAGCCCCCATCACAGTGCCAGCTCAGTGCAACAGCAAGCAGGGCTGGTGAGGTCAGCGTGTCGCGTCTTGGGCTTCAACAAGGGGAGAGCGCTAGCGCCAAGACACTACGGTAGATGAACGATAGTGCCAGGATGTGGAAATGTGTGGTAGAAGAGCGGTGTGGGGACACAACACAATCGCCCTGGAGCCATCAAGCGCGTCGCCGCTAAGGTGCTATCATCGTTCCAGGGTTAGAGAGGGGTGCAACCACAGTGCCATCGAGTAGCACTGCTGCTCCTCGCTAGGGAGTTAATTGGCTTGCCTTCTCCTAGCTAGTCACCAGCTCTAGGTTCATATTGCATTCCGGTTTAAAATTGGGAAACACTCACCGACCATCCAGTCCTCCACGGTAGCCCGATGAGTCTTCCTGTTGCTGGGTGGCACGAGCCCTGCTGCCGCGCTGCGCAAGCGAGGCCGGTGTGGCTAAGCGCCATGAGAGCGCAGCGCTGTGGCACGGGAGGGTGGCGTGCGTGAAAGTCCCGTGCAACAAGAGCGGAGAGCAGGGATTGAAGCATTGTGAGGCCTTTGATCTCAGTTCTCGCAACACTAATGAATGTGCGTTGAGCGGGGTGTCTGCCTGTTCACACACCACACACCTAACATGTTCCTGATACTTGTAGCACGGCTAAGGACTAGACAAATGCTAGTTGTGGTTTGGATCCTGAAGCCTCTCATGCCTACAGACCTACTACACAGAGGATCGGAAGAGGACAACAAAAATGCTAGCTAGGTCTCCGTCTCCATCTAGCTGATCACATATCTGCCAACGGGAAATGCAGTTCTCAATAGTGGCTGAATTTATAATATGCCGGTTGCCTTGTCCTTGAATCAAGAATAGGTAGCTAGAACTTTGTTCCCTTAATTATAAAAAAAAATTCAAAAGATTGGGTGCAAAGGCGTGCAGGGTACCTTTATAATGAGTAGCAGACTACATGTGTAACAATTGTTAAGATTTAATACTCTAGTACGATGCCTCCACCAAGCGCTGGCCATCGCTTTACGATATTGAAGATCAAAACCTAGAGCATGATCCTATATTTGTGCCAGAGAGGCCACGATTTCATATTATATTCATCGTTTTGGCCATTGGTGTTTTGCCAGAGAAGCATTACTTCTGGCTGCCATGCATGTCGTTAGCGACCACATGTGGCAACCATACATTAATTATTTTGGCATGAAAACGGCTTATGGGTACAGTTACATTACGAAAATTGATGAAATTGATCATATAATATCAACGCTCTGGCGGACCTTTCATAAGCTTCTAACATTTTATCCAAATTTCTTGCAAGAGGACTCCAAGATCTCTTCCGACATATATAAGACCAAGTGAAACCGTACCGCCCCATCAATTGGTCGGGGTTTTTTGTTGCACACTAAGGCTCACTTGATGTTAAGTAATTGCTGACAATGAAAATTTCACCCTAACTAAGATTATGCACAAGTAATTTATGCCTAATATTCTCAAAACGATCATGTACTGTTTAACATCAACAGATTAATGACTAGCTAACAACTCATGTATGTGTTGCAGATATGTATCCTTGCCAAACTTTGAGTTGACCATGACACAGGCCACAGATGACAAGGCCGAGTACATAGCATTTTTTCTCGGAGTTTCTTACAGAGCTTTGGGTGTTCCGCATTGATTTTTCAAAAATCTAGCTTAGACAGCCTAAACTCTTTTAGATCCCACAATATTGTTCCACAAATAGCCCCCTAAAATGAGTTCCAGAGGGATCAAAATCCTAATGTATGGCCAGGATTGATGTAGGACTCACCCTTGACTAAGGAGGCCCCAGATCCATGGTCCCATAAGCAATCCCCCGGAGTGGAAGCTCAGCATGGTGGCTGTTTGCCAGCCTCTCTTCATCGTGTGATGGGGCCTGAATGCGTGACATAGGATCATTGAGGCCTGTGTCAACTGATGGGGCACCAGCGAGTGCATTGTGACAAGTGGAACGCTACTACGTATGAAACTACTTTTAAAGAATTTTTAAATGACCGTCAAGAACTCATGGTTATTGTATTACAAATTAAATGACTTGTGTTCCTCAAACTTGTAAGAAAGTATGTCAATTAGGTCCACGAACTTTAAAATAGGTTCCTAAACTTGTTATGTGGTGCATCATAGGTGCAAAACAACCACTTGGATGTTTTTGGTTGATATGCCATACCAGTCATGACATATTTTTCTACATTTAAACACCCCCGCCTTTCCTCTTCTCTCATGAATAGATCCTTCCTTCTCCTTGTTGCTTCCCTGTTCTCTCACGGGGTACGGCATCCCATGGACAGTTGTGGCATTTGACAGGCTAGGGTCGGTGTGTGAGAGAAGAGGAAAATATGGAACCATTTGTGTGAGAAGAGGGAAGGAGAGGGGTTCTGCGGTGCACCACTAAACAAATTTAGAGATCCAAAAATACATATTCAGGTTTATCAACCTAAGTGATGTGTATTTAATTCTTTTATTAGTTCAGGGGGAGGGGGGGGGGGGGTGTTAGCAGCCGGTAAAGTCCAAGGGGTGGAGCAGCCGGTCCGGGGTTCAAACCCCGGCTTCCCCACATTGGCCTCCAAAAAGGCCGCGTCGGTGGCGCTTTATAAAAAAAATAATTCATGGAGCAATGAAATCGATGAGACCAAGATCCTGTAATTGTTTTATTCGTGAAGTACTTCCAAAGGTATGCTCAGAATTGTTTTTTGCACTCATTGTCATGGCATAGTCACATTAAAAGTTAGAATCAAACTTTTTATTTTATTTTGCCATTGTTTAATTGCCCATATTACGCTGAGCAAGCACGGATGTAGTCTTGAATGCTACGTGCCCCCTCAAGGTAACATAGAAGCAGTGTTGCATAGCAGTGTTGCAGTTGCAGCTGATTGAGCTGGTTGGGTATATTTGAAACTTCATGTTAGAAAGTATGGCAGCGACCACAACACACATAGGGTCAATTGTTTATGCTTGTTAATATATGCGGATATAAAGATTAGAGTGTATGCTATGTAAACTAGAAAGCTATATGTAAACTAGAAAGCTATGCAAACTACAAAAATTCTAATTAAGACCACCGCTTTCTAATCTAATGGCTAGAGGTAAAGGTAGGTTAATTTAGCACTTAAACACCCCACTCGTCCCATCCCTTTTTTTTTTTTTTTGCGATACACCCCCAGCAGCCCAAGACCCCGTATCGCCGTTTCGGTTCTGTGCGAGGCCGCCGCGATATCTCGAGCCTCTTCCGCGCGAGGCTTCCGCCGCCCCATCGCGATCTCACACTTCCTCTTGATCGTCTTCCCAGTCCTGCGCGAGGCCGCCGCCGCTGATCATCATCCGCACCGAGGCCGGCCCCGCCCCCTCGCGAGACCCTCGATGCCGAAGAGTAGAGTCCGAAAACACGAAGTCACAACGTGTTTCGGCTACTAAGGCAATTGGAGCTGATAGATGCCCATATGTGCCATATACAAACGACAACAGAAGCAAGAAGCATTTGAAAGAAAATGCTATCTTGCTGCTTCAGGGTGTACAAAAGTTATTGAATCAGAGAGCTGTGTCAACAAAAGCTAACAAAACCATAAGAAACCAAAATGACAAAGAGGGGACTAAAAGAAAATGCTATGTTGCTGCTTGATGAGAATCAGCGCTTCTCCATTCCAAATTTTCTAGAAGCACACCAGTAGAGTACCAACCAACATCCTTTTATTTGATCTTGAGACACTGAAGTAGCATTCTGTTCCGCAAATGGTATGCAGCATAATGCAAGGATATTTGTGTTAGACCTTAGATGTATAACATCTTGTCCTCTTCCTGTGCTGGCTTGTCCCAGATGCATGATCGGCTGGAGATCCTTCAGATCACAGCAAGGATCGGCATCCAGGCCGGGCTGCACTCATGTGCTCTATGGTACAGGTCGTAGTTCATATAACCAGCCCATCCGGTTATACTCAGTGTGTGTCTTGCATCCAGGGCTTCACGCTTGATTTTTCTCAATCCATAATCCATGTTCCCGAAGTCTCGCATACCTACACAAGGGACAAATGTAAGGTAGGACTTCCTGGTCACATCTTTGCCATCTCATAGCTAGCTGGTCACATCTTTGCCATCGGGCAACGAAGGGTGGAGGATTATATTACCGATTTCCATTGTCCTTGAATCTAGAGGTGAAAAGTGATGTGCAGAGCACCTAATAAAAAGGCAGAAGCTCCCCTCCTAGCTAGCACGTATAATGCATGGAATCCCAGCTAATTTGATGGACTACATGGGTAGTGGACATTCATGCTGGAAAGGCTTCCTCATCCAAGCACCAGCCTTCGGTAGAAAGTACTGATGATTTTTTTTTCTCGAATACGCAAAAGACTTGCGCATCTTTTTCATTAAGAAGAGAATGCAATGCATTACAATGAAACCGGGGTGGAACAAGATTGAAACGGTTAGAAACTAGCCGAGCCACCTCCGGTAAGGATCAACAAGAAAGGAAAGGAAAGGAGGAAAAGGCCACCACCCACAGCAACAACCAAAGGCCCAAAGGGGAAGCAGGGGCGCGACTAGACGTCGGGGGAGCTCCCGGGTGCGCCAACAGCCTTCGGAAGGAAATGACGCCCGCAGACGCCAACACCGTCGGACCATGCACCCATGGGATCTTTCGTTCCCGAATTGGCTCCGGCAGCGGTGCCCGAGGGAAAGCGGAGACGACGCCTTCAAGAAGGTGATGACGATCTCGCCACCGTCGCTAGTCCTAGCCCGTAGGCCAGAGGACATGGTTTTCACCAAAGCTGTCCCGGGTTGCCGCTGCCGTCGGCGACGTAGCTTGGAGCCTTCATGGGGTCTGCCACCGGTGCTGAACAACTGGATGGTCGTGGAGCGGCGGTGGTGGAGCAAGGGCGCCGGTAAAGGCTCGTCGTCGGCCGCTGTCTTGCCACCCCGGCAAGACGGGCCTGTGCTAGCCGTAGGGAGTGGCGTGGTGAGCGAGGGCTGGCCTCCCTCGGCCTCCAACCCCGCCGTCGTCGCCCGACAAGGGAGGAAGGGGCAGGCGCGCACGAGGACCGTCCCGCCGCCAAGAACTGCCCCGATGCGCTAGAGTTCTGGTTGGGGGCATCCCTGCCGCAACGACCCTAGCCGAGCCCTCTCGAGGCTAGGGGTGCAGCGGGCGCGGAGCGCATCGGAGACAGGTGGCACCGGAACAGGCCAGGCACACACCCCCCCTCCCCGCCGAGGTTGGCGGTTGCGGTGGAAGGGAGGAAGGGGCACAGGCCACAGGACCAACCCTAGCCGAGGCGCCCCACGCCTCTCGACCAGGGCGTCAGCCCAGCCACCTCAACCCGTCGAAGGATGGAGACGGGGTCGAGGGGAGGTGGCCAGGGCGCGACAAGCGACGAGTGGGGGTGGGGTAGGGGGCACCACCGAGGGGAGGGGCTGGCCGGCCGAGCCCGTCGCCGCCGCCATCGACCCTCGGCCCATGCCGGCCGCCACTGGCCCGGCCGGCATCCGAAGCATGGCAGTGCCGCGGCCACCTCAACCCGTCAAGGGTCGAAGTTGGAGGCCTGGGGAGGTGACCAGGCTACGCGCTGTGGCTCCCCACCGGAGGCCAGCAGCCGCCGGCCGGCTGCGCGGGCGAGCGCCGGGAAGGCCAGGACCCGCCGCCTGCAGGCCGCCGCCGCTGGCCGCGGCAAACCCTAGGGCCACCGCCGGGCGCCCAGGCCACCCTGGCCGAGGGCCGCCGTGGTTGGGGGGAGAAGGAGGAGCCCCGATCCGGCACAGGGCGCAGGATCCGGCGGGCCGCGCCCCGGCCAAGGTGCCCCGCACCTCAGGCCGGGCGCCATGGCGCCGCCGCTCAAGCCCCCCTCCACCGCCGGGAAGACGCCGCCCCGGGGGAGGGAGCTGCCGCGGGAGGGGCGGATTCGGCCGTGAGGGCCCCGGATCCGGCCACCACCGGGCCGGTCCGGTCGCCGCCGCCCTCCGAACGCCGGTGCTGGACGAGAAGGAGGGAGGGGGCTGGAGGGAGGGGTGCGCGGGAGAGAAGCCGGGGTGGACACCTTGTTGAGCGCCTCCCCCTTTAGGCCGCCATCGCCGGCAAGCAGAGCGGCGGCGGCGGCCCGGATGGCGACGGGGAGGGAGGCTCGCTGGAGGTGGCGGCGGGGGGCCCCGGGTCACCTCCCCCCGCGGGAGAGACGACGCGAGTCGGGCTCGGTCTAACTCACGTCTTTCAGACTAAGCTGAAGCTGGCCCAAAGTATTGATGATCAAATGTTTAGATAGAACAATAGTAATATAAGAAGTGAGGGAAGAAGGATTCCAACTCCAGTGGTGCCAATGATATAGAACCTAGAAAAGCAGTTGCCCGGTGCTTCTCATGGATAGTTGTTTATCACTTGCTAATCTTTGTGAAGCAGAACATCGAACTGGCACGGCCACACACCTTTAGCTTTTCTGGTTAACAAAAGCGTATATAAGAAATATTACTCACATTGAATTATAAAATGACCACCAAGTTCTTGTGCTTCTTTAATATTATTAATAATACATGGAGCCACGAAATCATTGATACGAAAGGGTGATGATATACTACTAAAATACTCCAAAAGATAGGCTAAGTACGACAGAACTTTTTTTGCAGTCATTGTCATCACTCACATTGAAATATAGAATAACTTTTGATTTCCTTTCTCCATTATTTGATCGCCCATGTTACACTGAGCAAACATAGATGCACTCTCAAATGCAGCGTGCAGTGTAACATACATTTGAAATGTTCCAGCGCAGAACTATAGCAAGTTTGATATATTTGGAAAAATGATGGGGTGAGTTGTTTGTGCTTGTTATTATTATTTTGTTAGTATATAGGAGATATTGAGGTCATTATTGTTGTTCTCTTTATGTTTTTTTTTTTTGACAAATACGGCAGGAGCATTGCCTATGCAATAAGGAGAGGAAATTAACATTCAGGGCACATAGCATACATAGGTTACTGAATGACAGAGTGGTGTCAGTGAAAGTAAAGAAAAACAGAAGAAACCAAAATTACAAAAGAGTAGGCTAAAGAAGAAAAGGCTGCTTGATGAGAAACATCACTTGTGTCGTTCTTCAAGGCTTGCTTCCTTCAAAATTTTCCAAAAGCACACCTGCCAGTAGAGTGTACCAACCCAAATCCTTATGTCTGATCTGGGGACACTGAAGTAACATGTTGTTCATATACATGTCAAACACTTATAGTAGTAGACACTGTGGGAAGATGAAGAATGGTATATGCACCATATACTACTAGGGAATCTGTATTGGATCTTGTCAGCAACCATCATCACCTCCCAGCTGCATCCCAGGATGGCGCCAAGGCCAGAAGAGGAAGAAGGGCCAGACGGGCCAATTCTCGTGTCACTGGGCCGCAGTGGGCCTGCTCAGCCTGTGAAGGCCACACCAGTGGCTGAAGTATAAGTAGGAAGAAGCTCTACGTTTCCTGTATCAAATTATCAAACACTACTTGCTACTTTTAACTTTTCCAACCGGTCCTCAGCCGGTCGCCTCCTTCTCCCTCCCGAGTTCCAGTTGCGTGTGTGAATTGAGTTCCGGCGATCGCCGGCGTTGTCAGGTCTCGCCGCAGAGAGCGAGGCTGACATTGGTATCAGCTCAAGGCGGTCTGCGACCGTGCTGGAGTCCGCTTCAGCTGTTCATCCGCACTTCACTCGTCGGCAGAAGCTCCTCGGCGTGATGGAGCCCAACGTCAAGTCGGCGCTCGAGGAGTTGGTGAAGAGGTTCGACTCCTTCGACCGCAAGTGGGAGACCAAGTTCGTCGAGGCGGAGTCGACTCGCTCCGGCCAAGAGGCGAAGACTGCGCGCCGCTTCGCCGCGCTCGAGAGCGCGCCAATCATCGGGGCGCTTCCGCGGGTGGAGGCGCTGGAGGCGGTCCACGCGGGGCGCCGTCTCGACGAGCTCGAACGCACATCCATGCTGGAGATCCAGACGCGCGTCAGCGCGTTGGAGACCTACTGCACCGCTCACTCTCAGGCGGCGTTGGAGATGGATGATTGGGGCCGCAGCGTCGATCTCCACCTCACCGATCCGGATCAGCAGGTTGCAGGACTGGAATCGATCCGGTTGGCGGAGATCCGCGACGAGCGGGATGAGCGTGTTGCAGATCTGGAGAATTGGCAGCCATGGGTGGAGGCGTCGCTGGAGGACGTGCGCCGCGATGTCAAGCGTCTGCTCCGGTCCGCGCCGTCCAACTTTAGGGTGGCTCCGGAGTGGGCATCGGCTTCGGTGCCCGCATCATACACGGTGCCATCTGCTCCACGCCCGAGCGCCGTTCCTCTTCCGGTGTCAACCGCCGCTGCGCACCTCGCCGCCGGCGCGTCCACCAACTCGCCCAACGGGCACTGCGTCGTGGGGTACGGGTCGGTAACGACCGTCGCCCCACCCCCTCAGTTCGGTATGTACCGTCCTCCTCCTCCTACCTTCCCTCACATGAGTTCGATCCCTGTTCGTAGTTGTGTTCCTCCTACCCAGCACCATTCTGATCCTCCATCTTCTCTAAACCGAGCTCACCCCAGCCTGAATCCACACTCTCCTGACCCAGCCATTCCCACTTCCACCCAGTTCACAAATCCACCAGTCACCCAACCACCTGTTCCTCAATACCACCATCCACCCATAATTCACCCCCATGCTTCACAAATTCATGCCCAATGCAACAATCCAGCTCAATGCCAGTATACTGCCAATCCCAATTTCACCTATGACTCATCCTATCATCACCCACCAGCAAACCTCGGCAGGCTCCCTAAACTTGAATTCCCTAAATTCGATGGTTCCGATGCTCAGTATTGGATATCCTGTGCCACAAACTACTTCCAAATGTATGCTGTTGAGCCTCAAATGTGGATTCGTGTGTCCACAATGCATTTCCAGGGAGCTGCCAAACGTTGGTTTCAGTCCAGCGAGTCCACCATCTTATCCCTCGACTGGTGTTCCTTCTGTGCCCGAATTCATGAACGATTCAGTCGAGACCAGCATGAATTGCTCCATCGCAAACTCAACCATATACGCCAAACCAGCACCGTGCAAGAGTATGTCGATCAGTTCACCGAATTGGTGGATCAACTCAAATCTTACAATCCCAACCCAGACATAGTATCCTTCATCCAGAAGTTTGTCGATGGGCTGCGTGATGAAATTCGTCCTGCTCTTATTGTGGGTCGTCCTGTTACTCTGGATGCTGCATACACTATCACTCTGTTGCAGGAAGAAGCAGTGGATTCCACTCGCCGAAGGGATTCCAGGCGGCCTGACTTCTCTGGGTATCCCAGATATTCTGGTTCCCGAAGCGCTCCTTCTACTCCGGCGCCGTTTCAGGCTGCTGTTGACAAGGCTGCTGATGCTAAGGCTCCACCTATAAAGCCCTCAACATTTGATGACAAGCTGAACTCCTTGAAGAATTATCGCCGAGCGCGCAATCTTTGTGTTCGTTGTGGTGATAAGTGGGTGCCTGGACATCGTTGTGCTCAACAACCATAGTTACATGCGTTGCAGGAAGTGTGGGAGCTGTTCCAAGATGAATTTGAAGAACAATCTGAGGATTTGCCTGAGCCAGAGCCTGTTCCAGAGCCTGCTGTTCCTCCTCAGTTGTTAATGGCTCTTTCGGCTACTGCTGTTAGTGGGAATTCTTCTGAGGCCACTCCTCCGACTATGCAGTTTGCTGGTTCTATTGCTGGGCAGTCAGTTCGTATTCTGGTCAATTTGGGCAGCACTCACACATTCATCAGCTCTACTATTGCTACTTCTATCCCTGGGCAGCGTGCTTTGCTTCATCCTATGAAGGTGAAGGTTGCTAATGATTCTGTTCTGCTGTGTGACATGGAAATTCTTGATGCAGAATGGCAAGTCCAGGGGCTCAAGTTTCACTCTACCTTCCGAGTGTTGCCTATCAGTTCTTATGATTTGATCCTCGGAATGGATTGGCTGCGGGCTTTCTCTCCAATGCGCGTTAGTTGGGAGGACTACTGGATGGCAATTCCTTATGGCTCTTCTACAGTATCTCTTCTGCAGTGGAGGATCAGCCAAACACATCACTTTTGCCTCCAGTTCAGCTACTGGTGGATGAGTTTGCAGAGTTGTTTGCTGAACCCTCATCTCTTCCCCCTCAGCGTGACTGCGATCATTCAATACCATTGATTCAAGGGGCTCAACCAGTGTCTGTCCGACAGTATCGCTACAACCCCAAGCTGAAGTCTGAGATTGAAACTCAAGTTGCAGAGCTTCTGAAAACAGGAATGATTAGGCCCAGTCGGAGCCCTTTCTCTTCTCCGGTACTCTTGGTCAAGAAGAAAGATCAAACTTGGAGGATGTGTGTGGATTACAGAATGCTGAATGCCCTCACAGTTAAGAGCAAGTTTCCCATCCCAGTGATTGATGAGTTGTTGGACGAGCTTTGTAACATCCATGATGTTAATCATGCATTAACTCTGCAAATCATGGGCATAAGCATATCATTAGCATATAATCACCATCTCAACATGATTTGCCTGATGTTTGTTGCACCTTGATTGATTTAGGCCTTAAATGTGCTTAGTGTTTAATCTAGAAGTGGTGCCTAGGTTGCTTATCTCAAGTCGGTCCTTAAATAAAGTTTATTGAGAAAAATATTTAGAGAAAACTTTGTGTTGGGGCCATTTCATGAAAATGCTTTTTAGGCGTTCAAAAAGGCCAAAAACAGTCTCTAGGGATTTTAAAAAGTATTATTTTATATGTAAAAATAGCCCAAATTTGTATTTCCAAAACCAAGCAGATTTAGCCAAAACTCCTTTTAGATGAAATATTCTACTCGACGAATGGAGTAACTTTCATGTTGAAAGTTTTTGCCAATTCGTTTTAGTTTAGGAGTTATGGCCACTTTAAAAGTCGTGCAGAACCTATTTAAAATAAAAGAAAAACCCGACGAGCGGGACCCACCTGTCATAGTCCCTTCTCGCCCTTCTTCAACCTCCCGACCACCGTGTACGGATCGATGCCCGCCGCGTGGAGCACGGCCATCGGTGCCGCACCAAGGTCTCCGGATCACCTCGCCGCACCGCAACGCCCACCACCGCACTCGCCATGCGCTCGAGCTCCCCCGACCCGCAACGCCACGCGGCGTCCTTGTTCTGTCGCCGTGGCCGCGTCGCGCCCTTGTCCGAAGGGGACCGTGGGGTCACCCCGTCTCCACCCTCGCGCTCCTCAGTCCTCTCCCTGAAGCCTCCCACTCTCTCCCTCTCTCGCTCTCCGCAGCGCCGCTTCGCTCTTCCCTCTCGCCAAGGCCGAGAGCAAGCCTGCCATGGCCGCCGCCGCGCACGCCTCCGCCTAGCCACCACCCCGGCCATCCATTCTTGAATCCAGTCGCGCCGTTCTCTTCGCCTCATCACGCGCTGCCTCCGCCGCCCTCCGCTTCGCATTCCTCCTCAAGGTAGACGCCCAATCGGGCGGATCTTTCTTCGCCACCGCGAGCGCTATTCCGACGAGCACTTCGTCGGTGCCGCGAGCTCGCTCCTCTCCCTCCCGTTCTCCTCTATCGCGCGCACCGCGTCCGCCCTTGCATCCCACTGCCCGTCCCGCTGGCAATGGCGCCATCTCGGCCTCCGGTTGCCGAGAAACGGTCTCGCCGCCGCCATGTCCTTCCCGCGCCAACGCCATGACCGTGGACGAGCCACCGCCGCCTGGTCATCATCTCTTGCAACCACTTAGCGCGTCCGCGTCGCCCCGCTCTCGCGGAGCCGGTGCGCTCCCTCGCGCGTCCTGCAGTGGCCGGGGATGGCCGGCGCAGCACCAATCACCGCTGCTCACCGCCATGCATGCCGCCGCTCGCTACCATCATGCTTAGCCGCCGCGCTTAGCTCCATCATCTAGCCCAGCGGATTCGCGACGACGTGTGGAGGACGCCGGTGCCCTTAGATTCGCCGGAGGACCTCGCCGTCGGCGGATTCCGGCGGTCAACCGCCGCCCCCTGCTCCGGTCGGGCTGACCGGTGGGGCCAGTTGACCCGCGGGTCCCAACTGCCAGTCAGGGGGGACAGGTCGGGTGCGCAGATCTGGGTACACGTTACGGGTAGACCTAGCAGAGATGCGCCTCTGGGTGCAGCGCCGGGTGCACATAGCGTTTAGAGATTCGGATTTTAAAGGAAAAAGGGGAATTCCAGATTATAGTTTTAATCTTGTAAATTTTATATCTGGAGCTAGGAGTGTCCAATGTAAATGATTTTGGTCTTGTTAGTTTTGTATTGAGGTGCTCTGTCTATGATATAGATATCACATGCATGTTTAATGTAATTCTATAGAGTTGCAGTTCAAGTGCTTATTATTGCCATGTTCTTGTTAAATTCATAAATAGGGTCTTTATATCTAGTTAGGGTTGGATTCTTTTTGTGGACTGTTTATATATCAGTAGGAAGTCATTGATGTGATTAACACATGAGTTTGCCATCCTTCATAATGCAAACTATTTATAGGTCTAGTGAATTGTGCTGCCTTGTGAATTATGTGTAGGCCAGTAGGTTTATTCAAATAGGATGAAATTTGGATGGTAGAATAGTATTGCCATGCTATGTCTGCTGTAATTTTTATAGGATTTTATGAGGTGTCTAGCTGGGGGTTGCTGTTCAACCCATAAATTATGTTGCTTAAATTGAAGTTGCTGGTATGATGTCATGCTTAAGCCAATTATAGGTTGGTTTTCTGGAAAACTTGTCAACACATGATAGGTTTGAAATTAGTTCATTTATCCACTGTTCAAATTTGGTGAGTATTGGATTAATAGTCTATGAGTTATGGCTGTGGCAACATGGTTAGCAGATTTGTTCAATTGCTGTTTTTCCAGAACCTAGTTCTGTTGTTGACTGTTTTAGGTATAGCTAACCTGAGAATCAGTCCCTGATGTCTCAAGATGATTTATGAGAAATTTCATAAGATTTCCAGAATGTCCTCAATCATGTTCATAGAATTTATAGATCAGCAGTTATGAATTTATTACAGCAATGCTGATGCTAGGTCTTTTGTTACTAGGTATGCTATAATGGTTGGATTAGGATGATTGCATAATTACTAGTCTTTGGCTTTACTGGCTTGTCTGCTAGTGATAAGTGTAGCTGTTAAATCAACTATTCATCTTTAAACACCTATTCTCCTTGATCATCCATTGTCATGCATACGCCAATACTCACGTGCTCATACATATGCACATGCATCATTCCAGGATCACGTGTAGAACATTCGTCGTGGAATCGAGGATCCAGAAGGACAAGTTGCGAATGGAGATCCGCACGAGAAGTGATCAAGCAGTGTTGGCAGTGTTGGCATACATGATAGCTCCAGCAGTGTTCATGAATGGTCATCCCAGAATGATAGGGGACCTTTCATCACTGCCTGTATCCACTACCACGAAGTCTGCAGGAACATATGAGTTGCCCACTCGTACACATATATCTTCTAGTACTCCCAAAGGAACACGGAGTGACTGATCTGCAAGCTGCAAGCACATGGTTGTGTATGCTAGAGGGCATCTGAATAGCTTCTCGTATATCACTCTTGGCATGATGTTGATGCTTGCACCGAAGTCACAGATTGCCTCATTGAAATTGGTACTTCCAATGGAGATCGCGATGACTGGTCTCCCTGGATCGCCCTTCTTGATTGGCAGAGTTGAGTCAATCCATGATCCCTTCGATGGATCACTCCGGCTATCTTCTACATTGAATATATCAACAAGATTTGCGCTTTCGAGCTCTTCGGGTTGTCCCGCCAATTTACCTTGACCAAGTGGAGGGAGCAAGGTTGACAAGCAGTTGTACCCGCGACTCAAGTATCTTGTTGAAGCTGAGCTGACTCTTGATGGCATTAGAAAAGCCATCCATTCTGTTGCTGAGTGTCTCTAGGACCTTGTCATTTGATGTCAGCTTCTTGGACAGATTGTCCATAATCTTGCCTTGATTCAGCACTAACTCTCTCAAAGGCGGCTGGTTGTAATTATTGTAGGAGGAGTTGTTACCTTGATTATTGCCTGAATAATTGCCTGAGTAGTTAGGCCTATGCTGCTGATTCCAACCTTGATTCTGCTGAGGACGATAGTAATTGTTGTTGTTGTTGAGGTAGTTCACGTCCTCCTTCAGCTCTGGGCAGTTAGCACCTGTGTGCCCAGTCTCTCCACACTCTTCACATGTCATGCGAGCATCATGTATATGCATGACTTCTTTCTTCTCTGGGGCTCTCTCATCGAGCCTCTTCATTAGCAGATCCATTTTGGCAGACAGCATGTCTACCTCCTTCAGCTGGTGCATTCCTCCACCTCTCTTGCGGGTCTCGAGTTCTTTCTTCACTCCGGCCTTGGTTGGATGCCATCTTCTCCACAAGAGCCGTGGCCCGAGGAATAGTGAGTGATAAGAATGCACCTCCAGGCGAGCATCCATCGTCTCACGTGTGCTTGTTCGAGCCCATGGTAGAATGTCTACATAAGCACCAATTCTCCATGCCATGATGAGGGCACTCGAGGATGTAATCTTGAAAGCGCTCCCAAGCTTCTGGGACAGTCTCATCATGGTGTTGCTGAAAACTTGATATCTTCCCGCGAAGAGCATTTGTCTTGCCCATGGGGAAGAATTTCGCCAAGAAATTGGTGGAACATAGTGCCCACGTAGTATTCTTCTCCTTATTGGCGTAGAACCACTGCTTTGCTTTCCCCAAGAGTGAGAATGGGAAGAGGCGAAGTAGTATAGCATCTCTGGGGACATCCTTGATAGTGAATGTGCTACAAATCTCCAGGAAGTGTTGGAGATGAGCACTAGCATCTTCATGGGCCTTCCCACAGAACTGGCTTGCTTGCACCATATTGATCAGCGCAGGCTTGAGCTCAAAAGCTCCTTCGATGTCTGCAGCTGGTCCAGTACGAATGTTGTCCGTAGTGGGAGCTGAGAACTCGCGGAGTGACTTGTTCGCCATGGCTTCAAACGCTGGTGTCAAGTCTCGAACGAAAGGTTGACTTTCTGCTTCCAACAAACCTTCAAGTTGAGTTGATGATGATGATGATTGATTGGTCTTCTTCAACCTGCTTCTGGCCTTCCTGAATAAAGCTTCTGGATCGTCAATATAATTATCAGGAAGAATAGTCTTTTTCATACATTACCCTGCATAAGATATAAAAATAGACGAAAAACAAGGGTAAGGCTGTATGAGTAGAGAATGGTGACAGTGCTCAATCTCATTATGTAGTGCAATGCTGCTCATTATCCATTTGGCTTTCAACCTTCCCCGGCAACGGCGCCAAAAATGCTTGTTGATGTCTATTAAGTGCAACTGAAATAAGGAGGGTTCCGCAAGCACACAGAATATATCATCGTAGCATTTTAACCGGGAGTAATCCAGGTATCGTTATTTATAATTTTACCACTGGGAAGGGAATGCACTGGATAATGAGTGATGAGCAATGCACATGCGATAATGGAGAGCTTAACCTTGTCTGTATCGATCATCTCATACGGGTAAGTGTCACATAAAATATAGGAATGAATGATAAATGACATAAGATAAATGAGAGCATTAGCCACATAAAATAATAGTAATAAGCCATCTCAACTTAGCACTCTAAGCTTATAACACTAGCATGGACTAGGACGATCTAGGGTGTAATCCTATGTTATTCTAACTATAAAGTCAAAGCATACAATGATTAGTGCAAGAACATCTAGCAATCATGGCGGGAAAAGGTTACATCTATGCATAGTGATATTACCAGAGAAGACAAGAGACATAGCAATGACTTCAATGTAATAGGTTTGTTCGCTAGACCTATACTCGGGAGAAGGGCTACAAACGATCAACAGATCATCACTCCCGCGATCTACCTCACGATCCGGAATATAGGGTGCAATCGCAGATAAATACGGTCTAGGCACCACACCTATACAATATTTACCACTCACCCATCGATCTAATGAGCAAGCGCTATACGATCCTATGCATAAACATAATTCTAGTCCAACTATGCTAAACATATAATCAAAGTAAACTAAGAACAATATAATTGAGAACATAATTAAATAGAGCAAAGTCAAGTCTGATATAATAGAATAGAATAAAGTACTACTCATAGTATCACGAACAATGATGAATATTACAAGAATGTAGAGGGGAATTACCGAGAACTCCGACAGATCCGGACTCCAAGCTAGTCTTGATTCCCTCTAGATCTATTCCTATGTAGCTATGCTACTAAACTATGGAGCTCTAATTGAGATGGTGGCTCGGCTTCTCGAATCCTCTCGATGAATGAAGAGAGAATGAATTAGGGTTTCACCCGGGGCCGGGGCTCTAATATATAGCCCCCTAGGATGAACCATAGCCCTCGATCAAACCGACCTAAATGGACGATAATTATTCATCCTCAAAGGCGGTGGAGGCGGGGATCCGCGAGACTCAACGTGATTGGCCGAGGTGGGGAGTCGGCCGACTCCCCTTGGGCGGCCGATCGGCCAGCCGCTGTGTGGGGGGGCCCGGCCTTCGGGGTCGCCTTCCGGAGTCTTCTAGATTATACTTTTTCACCCGTTCGGTCTTTATCTCTATGTAATCATGACATGTGGACCTCCTTTGGTTCTCTTTCTGATAACCCCCTGCAGAAATAGACAATCACCAAAACTCGTGGAATTCTGTCAGTATAACCCCTATATCTAGTTGGTGAACATATTTTAGTCCTTTCTCTTGCTGCGTTGACGGTATGAAATTGATACTTAACGACCGTCAACAGTACCTGGGGCTCTAATAGCGATCTTCTAAATAAGGCAAGCCCCGGAGCATCCCTCCTACGTTTGCAAATGTTTTACTTTGCGTCCTTTTATTCCTTATGATGCATTAAGTATATAGGCGTTGCTTGAAACCATAGTTGCATCAGGACTACCTTGCCACCAGAAATATCCTACTTTTACGTACAGGATCGACTACATGCTTAGGCCTGCTATTTAAACGGTAGAAGCCGAGTGATCGACCATCACTCGCGAGGTAGGTGTTACTACCCCTTGGGATTGAGATTGTTGAAATGTTGGATATGAACATAACCATGTGGCAATGATAAATCACCTCTAATATACTATGGCACACGAGCATCCTCGGATCATTTTGAACAATGCCTCACACATAGCTGGGATGGCCGAAGTGCCTGCCGCGAAGCCTAGAATCTACTTGGGCCGGGTTTCAACTTCCAGGTATCCATGCTGGTGATGGTTGGGGAGTAACAAGGGCCCATTGTAAGTCCACTACCAGGAGGTGCGTTCCATGTCTATGAGTTCGCGAGTGTTCCATGTCTATGAGTTCACTCAGCCTCGGCATCGGGAGTTTCCTTGGTCATGGTGGTGAGTTGTTGATCCCGCGTCTTTTCTCGAGTAGATCAAGGTGATCTAATCGACTCCGATGGGAGTCGTGTGGTTTGTGTGAGGAATACCCGCCAGCTAGTTTGCAATCGATTACAATCGCCATCGTTCCTGGATAGTGAATAACTTGACTGAAAGCGATTCACGGTGCCGCAAATAAGATTTGAAATGCGTGTTGGTTATGTTCACTCATGATGGTTTAATGAATACTCAATCAATGCGGTTATGGTTTAATTTCAAAATATGAATAATTCAAATAGATTTTTTGGGGAAGTAAAATGGAAACAATGTCATGAACAAAGTGTATAAATCATCAAAATGTACCATAGGAAAAATAGGAAAAATAATATTGAGTTAGAAAAATGATTTATTTATGAATTAGTGTGCTCATGAAACATAGGAAAAATAATATTTTCTATTAAGCTAAAATTTACCATAGGAGTTAGAAGCATGATTGACCATACATCCTAGTGTATTTATATTTTTGTGTTGTGTGGTTTGACAAAAAGTGAAAAAAAAACTTTAAAAATCATTTTTAATAGATAATCCTTCATCCTTGTACAACACACCTTCATTTTTTCTATAGCTAAATTACATGTTTCTCAGCTCAAGTTTTCTTTGGGGAGCTTCTCAAAGTCTTTTATTTGTAATCCAAATCACTCCATTCAGTCCCTCATGCGTCGATCAATTTCTATAAATTTCTTGGAAATTTTCTAGCTTTTAATGTAACTTATTCCCCACTTGTCTATGAGCATATTCTAATTTTTTTGTTGCTTCAAAATATCTTTCTATGAGCTCTAAATAATTTATTTGGGTTGCTCATGTTCCAAAATGCCTTTGAGAATTTTCCCTAAAATTTCCGAAGCCTTCGAGTGTTTTCGCGGTTTAAAAATCAATTCTAGACTTCTCACGAATTATTTTATCCATGAAAATAAATAATTCCGAAAATAATAAATTCTCTCGAATTTTGTAGCACCCAAAGACCCATGTCTTTATTTACTAATGGGCTTTAATAATTAATTAGGCCCATTAGTAAAGGTGAAGGGTGCAACATCAATAGTACCATATTGCTTGTTGATATACATGCGGAGAGTTTCTCTCCCTATATATATGTACTACCCGTGGGCCAAGCACAACAAAACTACAGATTAACAAGAGAAAACTCATGTTGATTTTTCAGTATTAAAAAATATTTTACATATACCTGCGTTCTACTGGGAACATCGATGTGTCTGTACTATTGAAAAAATAGAAGTACCAAATATATTGGTATAACTTGATTTATTGGTACGACAGTTTTGGGTTCGATACCTGTTACCTTTTTTCTTGCTATTTTCTTCTTTTTGGTAAACTAAGAAAAAAATGTTAATGAAATCAAATAATGACACATCAGCATGCTTTTTGTAGCAGTTTGCTTGCTCGATTTTCTACCAAAGGAGCCAGGTTTGATACCAATTTTTTACTACTTTCTTTTTTTTTTTGGTAAACCAAGAACTAATATTAAATAAAACAAATAATCTCTAAATGACACGAAAGATTGCTTGGTCTAGTGGTTTGCACGTTAGATTTTCTACCAAAGATGCCAGGTTCGATTCTTATATGCTCCACATTCAAATAATTTTTTAATGTGTTTGCTAGGAAAAAGAAATCCACGTAGCACCATGGTTAGTGGACTTTGCTACTTTTTAATGTGTTTGTAGGAAAAAGAAATCCACGTAGCACCATGGTTAGTGGACTTTGCTACCTTCCAAACGCCCTGAGGTTCAATCCCTTTATATGCGCATTTTCCCATTTTTTATTTTATGTTCAATCTCTATATATGCACATTTTGTTCTTTTTTATTGATTCCTACTAATACTTTTAATTAACAAAATATGCCACGCCAACTCAAACTCCTTGCCTCCTTGGTAGGTCACACATTTTCCATTATCTAAAAAAGTCACACATTTTCAAATTTCACATAAAAAATGTCTCTACATGGTTAAGGACAAATTTCTAATACACATCAAAATTTCTCTACCATCTAGTAACGTTAAAAGCGTATCTAATTTTCTATCAACTAGTTTCGATTTCGCATAAAAAAAACCTTTATGCGCATAAGGATGATTATTTGAGACGCTTACAACGTGTCTTCATGCTAATCACGGTCGAAAGCATGTTTAATTACGTGTCAACTTTAAACGTTTTTAGTTGCATGTCAAAAAGCATTTCTAGGTGCCTATTAACGATTTTGAGATATGCTTTATAACGTGTGTAGATGTTATTGACGGTTGAAAGCGTGGCTAATTTCGTATCATTGAAATACGATTTCAATAGCGTGTTTAAAATTGTGTCTAGAAATCTCTTGACATTGAAAGCGTGTTAAATATCGTGACACTAAGATACGTTCTTGAAATCATGCCAAATAACGTCTTTACATTCCAGCGTAGAGACGCTTTTATTGGCGTTACTAAAATAGCGTAGCTATAGGGGGGGTTTTCTAGTAGTGATGATAAATCACCTCTAATATACTATGGCACACGAGCGTCCTTGGATCATTTTGAACAATGCCTCACAGATAGCTGGGATGACCGGAGTGCCTACCGCGAAGCCTAGAATCTACTTGGGCCGGGTTTCAACTTCCATGTATCCATGCTAGCGATGGTTGGGGAGTAACAAGGGCCCATTGTAAGTCCACTACCGGGAGGTGCATTCCATGTCTATGAGTTCGCGAGTATTCCATGTCTATGAGTTCACTCAGCCTCGACATCAGGAGTTTCCTTGGTCATGGTGGTGAGTTGTTGATCCCGCGTCTTTTCTCGAGTAGATCAAGGTGATCTAATCGACTCCGACGGGAGTCGTGTGGTTTGTGTGAGGAATACCCGCCAGCTGGTTTGCAATCGATTATAATCGCCATCGTTCCTGGATAGTGAATAACTTGACTGAGCAGTTACGGTGCCGCAAATAAGATTTGAAATGCGTGTTGGTTATGTTCACTCATGATGGTTTAATGAATACTCAATCAATGCGGTTATGATATAATGTTGATTGCTTCTACCTTAAAATGATGAAGTAGTTGCGGTGCTAATGTAGTAATGGCGGGATGCAACTTAATTGGATAAGCTAGAGTCCTTTTGTCACTAAATGATTATTAATAAGCTCATCTTTTGGCAAACAAAGGAGTCGGCTAACCCACTATAAAGCCCGGCATCCACCAAAGAGTCTTTATTTTCTTTTAGTCGGGTAAGTCTTGCTTTGAGTACAATGTACTCGGGTGCAATTCCCAATGTTGTTGTAGGTTTTGGAGACTACGCGTGGCGACACGGTGGACTTATATCCCACTATGGGAGGAATAGACTTCGGGCAAAGTCAACTCTTATACCTTATCTACCTGCTGTTGATGAAGTCGACACTGAGCTGGCACTGTATTTAAAAGTATAGGTGTGAGTGTATTATCAAAAGAGTTTTTCTTCCGCTATTATTTCTATTTTGGGTTGTAATAATCCTATGTGCGAAATGTAATAAAACAGGTGAATGGGAACTGCTGAACTTTGGATTCAGGTTTGTTGTAGAGTTGTTTGAAATCCTTCGAGATTTCACGGACTACCGGGCTGGTTTGGTTGCTAAGTACTAATTGAGTTGCCACGTCAGCTTGATTAGTGCTTCATAATTAAATTAGTTGGTCGGTTCTGCTACAGCGGTATCAGCTCCATGGTTCAGCATCTACCGTTCACTTGGGTGTTTCAAAACAAAAAGGATTTAGTTTACAAAACTATTTGCCAACTTATAGATATATAGATGTTTGAAAACTATGTGTTCAAACTAAAGTGTGCCAGTGGTCGTATCCTATATGCCCAGTTAAGGACTACTAGGTGGCTATCTAACAAAGCTAACCATGGGTATTGCATCATATTTTCCTTTGTCGCGCTCATACACGACGGATATGTATGGGGGCCATTCACTTGAATGGTTACGTTTGGTTTCATATTCCTCTACGCCCAAGGTAAGTGTGAGTTGTGAGAGCATGATCGGATACACTGCCGATCTAGGAGAGTGCTTATATGACATCGGATTATTCACATGTTTCACACATGTTTATATGAAAGTGTCCCATGTGTGGGATGCCGTCTTCTGACGATGATTGGTTAGCGTGCACCTACATGCAGGGATATCGGGGATATGCCTGTGTGGAGGAGGGTGTTGAATAGGAGTTGTTTGTATTCGAAGTTTTGACCTTATTCTTAAGGTGCCGATTTTTTACGTCGCTTGCATTCATTGGGAATGGGCTGCAATGGAATCTTCTGCAGGTACACTAACCACGCAAGTTCGTGTAGCTCGACTAGATTCCGCTGTCTGAGAGTCGTATAGATGTCGTATGTATGCCACCGCTTAAAATGCTAGAATCTATCGTTTCTAGGTTGTGAGGACGTACGGAACGTGCATGCATCATGTCATATGATCATCTCATGGGAACGGCACTTTCTCTCTTTCCTTATAATCGAATACTTCTCTTTTCGATAAAAGTTGACCAATGTAATCTTTGTCTCATGAGAGTTGTGTATCGGTTCTACAGATGGCACGCATGAAGCGCATCAAGTCCAAGTCAACCAAGATTCAAACCCGGAAACCACAACAGCTTGTCACCCGTGAGCCACGTGGTACCAAGAAGTTTCTGAAGGAATTTGGAATGCCGTCTCTTTTATGGCGAGTTCTGCACTCAGTGGGTTACACCACGGGTAAAGAGCCTCGCTATCAGTGGAGCAAGGAGTTGGAAAGTCAACGTCCGAGTTTACTCCCTGTTGAAGTTGTGATTCCCGCCAAGAGCGAGGGTGCGTCACTTTGGTGTGGCCGCCGCTCGAAGCAGGAACCCTCAGGAAGGTGCGCATATTGTTGCATACAAAGCCCTGAGGGATTTGCTTAAGAGGTGTCCAGATGAGGTTGCTCGTGCCACTACGGGTGTGTTTCCCAAGGGTGACCCATATCATGCTTTGTGGCGCCAGATTGGTGAGACTGCAATTGTTGGTGGTACGGATGAGGCCGAGAATAGTAATGGGATTGCCAGCAGTGCCATGTTTGCCATAATGAAGAGCTACTCATGCCTAGAGAATGCACTGGAGTCACTTCATAACGATTACCATTATGTCACCTCTGACAGGAGGGAAGCACAGAGAGTATACACAGAAGACATAGCGCGTGTGACCAAGATGTTTGAAGCAATGACGCTTTCCAAGGATCAAGCCTTGCAACCGGAAAATGCTGCCATGCACGAGACCTTTGTGGCACAGAGTCAGTTTCTGGAGCTATCTGCCATGCTTGGTCAATGGCAGGAAGCCTTTGGCATGGTCGCGCAACAACGGAATGAAGCCTGGAACGAAGAGTACCGCTTGAGAGAATGGGTGCATATGCTGATGATCGAGAATGCTGCTCTCAGAAATTCAATGGATTTACAATCAGCATCCCCATAATCCTCCTGGAGTTGCTGATCCTGAAGGTGCTCAAGTTGTGCCCAACGTCAACAATGTTGATACTGGGAATACAGCGAGTACGGAAGGCGTGAATCATGACTGAGTAGCATCGGCTCAAGGCTAAGCCTCCCGTGGACTAGTGTTTTCTTTTGCAAAACCTTATGTAACGACGTGTAATCCTAAGTAGCTAGTCTTTTGGTGATGTATCAACCAGAACTTGTTTTTATGACAACAATGGATCATGTAATATACTTATCCCAAGTAGCAGTCGAAACCAGTATGTTGGTTCGTTAGTCTGTTGGGTTTAATTTACCAATATCGTTCCAATGTTAGTTCAAATCCTTGCCAATCAAGATAGAGTAAGAACATTTAGAATGTGCTGGTTGTCTCGAGGAAAGTGATTAGGGAGATTCGATATATACCTCCTTGGTCAAAGATGACACGTCGATACAGATGTCTTACGGTCACGTGTCTAGGCCTATTCTATTGAACAAGTACAGTCGTTAACTATCACTTAGCAAGCAGCCGCTGATAACACTCGCAACTTGTGTTGTTTTTGTTACAGCGACATCCTAGCCATTTTTGAGTTTTAGACTTCTTCGTTGCCCCTGACCTTGTCACGTGTGCATCGATCAGTTGCACAAGAATGTTTAATTATACCTCTCAAAACCCAGTCTATGGAATTACCCTATCGTCCACCAACTAGAAGCGTTGTCCTGATCAAAGTTGTTATAGTGCCGCGATGGAAACTAGAACCACCTTGATAACCGGCCGGAACATGGTTGGATTTCTAGCAAAAGCGCTGGTATTATAATTCTTGATCGTGACCACTATTCCAGTTTTGTCAAAACAATGTCCCTGTTGTGAAAACCTTTTCTTGGGATATTCATTTAATCCTACCCTACCAATGTCAGCCACATCACCTCAAAATTCGGGTTATCCTAAGTTTAGTAACGTTGCGTCCACTAGTGAGGTTTATCATTGCCGCTATGACAATGATTTGTTCCCCGCAAGTTACTCAAGACGACTAGAGCCTAAGTATGTATATTACACGCATGTCTGGATCCGGTTAGTGTATTTTCGATGAAAACGATTCCCAAAATTACAGATATGTTAATGTGAGTATGATAACCTCGTACCCACTCGGTATGATCGATCGTCACTCTTTCAGCAATAAGAAGTGTCTTTCTTATCGTCCTATAAGAAAATGCTTATAGTGTGCCTACCTTTGAGGCATGATTACCAGAGTAGCACAGCGAAAACGTGGCACGGACGATCAATGGTTACAGTGGACAGTTCGTACGTTGTTAACTAACTTCGACCATAGGGAAAATTACCCCTGCCTACGTTAACCCTTCCCCGTAAAATTTGTACCAGAGAAGTTGAAACGTTAGGTATGAGATGTTCCTAAGTATGCGACGTGTTGAACCTATTCAGTTCTCCATTCATGCTAACCTATAACCCTGCGGTTATACTTGAATACCCCACTTTTGTCTTGCACGTGATGGCTATTTCGTGCAGGGACCTATCCTATTGTGAAATTGCATCTCGAATGTAAGGATCTGTAGTGGCGTCTTGATTAATGACTGATGGTGCCGCGACGAAACCGGGAGCACCTTGTGGCTGCAGACACATAATGCTACTTGGCACGCACGGGTATCATGGTTGTTGATCTTGATCCATTATGGAGATTACCTCGATGTGCTGTTTTACATAAACCTACTTAGAAGCCTTATAATCCCTAGTCATCTAGCCGATGATGGCATGAACTCTCTGAGGTTGTCACTTGTAGTGTGACGAAGGAGGGCTCGATTCGAGCAAACCACTAACTATTCCTTAATAGACCACGAAATATAGCCACACGGGGACTCAATCGAGAGTTTCCGAAGAGATGTATTATCTCGTATAGAACGCGTGATCCTCTCCTTGTGGTATTTGTAGGGATATACCTTGTTCATGTTGGACGAGTCTGGACGAACCGCGAGCCAAGTGAAGACTTTACTTCCTTAGTGATTGTTTGTTCCTTCTCTCCTTCATGAATAATGCCCATGTCGGCATTAATTGCGACCATTGTGAAGCTCTTAATACTGAAAGGCAACCTATCGGTGAATTAATGAGAGGTCGTTCTCTAGCCTGAACATAGACAGATAACTAACCAATTAGGTTGATTGACTCGTGAATGTTGAAAACGGTCGTGGCAGATCTGTCTATCGAGTAGACCATTGTTGGCGGTCCATATCGATGATTTTATACCGCCAATTAGACATGAAAAAGGGTGAACTATATATTCCTATATGCATATACATGTGCAACTAACCCAAATCCACGTGCACTAGGAAATATACTGTCATTGCAGGAATCATATAAAAGTGCAGGGATTAAACGTCGAAAAGGCGCTTTCTGGAAAGCACCAATCCACCCCAAATGGAGATGGGCCACTTCGGGAACCCAAATGGACCAAAACACCTCAACACCGAAGCCCACTCACCAGGGGAGGCCCACCGGCCAAAGTCGATCAGGGGGAGGCGGCACCCCGGCGCGCTCGCGCCCCCCACCGACTGTGGGACCGGACCGGCCGGCTGGAGGCGGTTCATTCAATGCAGAGAAGGGCGGTGCGCTGGTGTACCTGCCTAATCAGGCTCGAACCGACCTCCTCACACATATAAAAGGGGAGATTCAAGCTTTTCCAAGACACACAATTCATTTGGTCTCTCTCTCCCTCACCTCCACTTGTTCCTTAGTCTAGAGTTAGTAGTAGTTGGAGCTAGGAAAGCTACCAAGGAGAGCTTGTCTCCTAGGAAGAAGAGATTCATCTTGGTAAATCTCTATGGAGTGTTCTTCCTTGTTCAAGTTCTTATACTTTATATGTTGTTTAGTGTATGAACTAGAGCGTAGTCATGATCATGTTCATGTTCATACATATGAACTAGAGCCTAGTTCATATGATCAGTTCATAGCTTGTTCATCCCTGTTCTTCATCATTCATATGTTCTATAGGACTAGAGTCTCAGAGGAGAGTGGAGTAACGGTTCGATGTTCTTTCGGGTTTGCCTGTGTTCTAGCTCGTCCATCCGTAGGGTGGGAGTCCTGGGGAGCATAGGTAGTTCCTTAGTATGCGGGCGTGGTGTCCGGATACGAGGGAGCCTTCGAATATGACGGCATGCCACGGTTGAGGGGTAGGCGGCAGGTGGTGATAGCCCTGTCCGTCCCTTGTAATCCCCCACGTCTGTATGTCGTGTAGGAGTTCGTAAATGCCTCTATCGGCTGGCAGACCAGCTGCGGGGGTCTCCCTGTTACTTTAGGCTCTAACTTGCCTCTAACCCTGTATAACATGTGAGTTAGCTAATCTACGCTTAGCAGCATACGACCAACCAGCTCCAGTAGATTTATTCTTTATTCTTTCCGTTTCTTTTATTCCTTGTTTCTCTTTATCTTTGAGAGAAGACCAAGTGTGTCCACTATCCTGAAATTACCGTTTATCTTACCCCGCATAGCATTAAGGCTTATTTCGATGATGTGAAGTACCATATCCATGTGCTAGAACTATTTTACACCATGCCTTCCTTTGGGAAAATATAAATCACGATACCCCCCGAAATACTTCCGGGTGAAATGCTACAATGATAGATCCGTGCGCTTGCGGATAATATCTTTAGAACACGACTATCAACTCTGGCATTTCTTGGCGTGACCACTGGGATATAACAATTCTAGTGATTGCGCTAAGAAATGCCAACAACCATAATACGAAACCAGCCTTACTGATTGTCGAGTCAAAACTATCTATCAGATAGACGCTAAGTTTCGTAGTAAGTCTGCCGTTCATCAAATGAAATGATAGCTTTTGGCGATCTTTCATGAAATGAACAACCACGCGTCTAAGATGAGAGCTTTGAGAACGAAGTACGAGTAGTATTGATTGAGCTCTTGATTGTGTTTAACAATTGCTTTGCTCACATTGAAATCACTCTTGCCGACACAAGCGTCGAATAGTTGGAACAGTCAGCATGAGATTAATGGGATACAATATTTTGCCGAGCAGCGAAATGAATCTTTACACCATCATATTCCTTATCGAGAGGAAAGGGTTCTTTTAAGGGGGTTAGGCTGTCTAACGTCCTAAAAAGTACTTTTACCTTATGGGAATCAATGGAGGGGATTCATCGGACAAGAGTATTTAACGAGCCGGTACGCCTGAGCCTGTCATGCATTGGGTATGCCTGACATGAGAATTTTGAATACAACCTTGGAATTATCTATATGGGACTTGAGACTTGGCTCAATGCTGGTACTTTTTGAGTAAGATTTGGCACGTGTATGGTTGGAAAAGGTACTTTTGGTATGCCAAGGGTACCAAACTTCTAACTAGTATACACGTGTAGTATGCAGGAACTGCTGCCTGTAAATGCTTACTATAGAATTCGCTCATTTGTCGGATTTGCCTAATGGAAAGCAGAAGTTGGTGGATTTCGGTGAGTCAAGGAGTCATCGACCTAAGAACTTTGACTTCTACATGATAAGACTTGGTTATCTTGTCCTAAGAACTTTGACTTCTACATGAGAAGCTTTGGATACCTTGACCTAGGAATTTTGATTTCTACATGAAAAGATTAGATTTTCGTGATCCAAATGACTCATATTAGCATTATTGATAGCCAGTGTTCTGATGAAGGGCTGTGCCAATATTGAATTTGTGTGGACAAAGTCCAATGTTGCCACCTCGGAAGAGAGTCACATGGTTTCCATTTTGCGGAAAACTACGCTCTGCTTTTTAGCGGTAAACATTATGGATTGCTGAAGCACCTTTTGATGTATTTGATGATGTGAATAGCAGATTCCCTCTCAAGTAACCCTCGACTTTTTCCAGTTGGGTAGTTGTTGGGTCATGTTGTATGATGACTTACCCGTTGGTATATAGTCTCGGGTTCTAGGTGAATGCTTCTCATACTATTCTTTGTCAATCTTCATACTTTAGATTGACATAGTAATGGTAGCATTAACATCAGAAGGGAAAACATGTTGGTTACAAGCTATGCTTGAAGACACTTACTAGGGAGTGAGTATGGATTAACCAACGAGTCAGAGCTGATAGTAGGATGCTTCATTCATTCGGCACCACCTGCCCACAAAGCTTCGGCTTCACCATCTGCACCGAATGTTCGGTAATTTGCAAAGAGCGGATTGGTTGGTGTGATAAATTGGATTCCATCGGGGTTACCTATGTTTGATATACCTCTTGCATAGAATGTGACCTGGTCGGGTCTCCATTGTCATAATTGGAGCAAATTGGTTTACCTTGGATGAACCCGTACCATGTCTCGGGGACACGACATCAGAGCCGACAGGTTACCATGAGAAAAGTCTTGGATCATAGGCACGGAGATTGTGTAACTCGAAATTGAGTCACTCGGCCGTGACAAGTGTTAAGAGGTTGCGGGACAAATGTGATGGAATTGAAAAGGTATGAAAGTGACGTTATGTGAGGTATCGTTTTTCAAAAATTAATCTACTTCCACCAAATCTCGGGACGAGATTTCTTTTAAGGGGGTTAGGCTGTAACATCCACGATGTTAATCATGCATTAACTCTGCAAATCATGGGCATAAGCATATCATTAGCATATAATCACCATCTCAACATGATTTGCCTGATGTTTGTTGCACCTTGATTGATTTAGGCATTAAATGTGCTTAGTGTTTAATCTAGAAGTGGTACCTAGGTTGCTTATCTCAAGTCGGTCCTTAAATAAAGTTTATTGAGAAAAATATTTAGAGAAAACTTTGTGTTGGGGAAATTTCATGAAAATGCTTTTTAGGTGTTCAAAAAGGCCAAAAACAGTCTCTAGGGATTTTAAAAAGTATTATTTTATATGTGAAAATAGCCCAAATTTGTATTTCCAAAACCAAGCAGATTTAG
This sequence comes from Themeda triandra, assembly GCA_018135685.1. Classification (NCBI taxonomy): domain Eukaryota; kingdom Viridiplantae; phylum Streptophyta; class Magnoliopsida; order Poales; family Poaceae; genus Themeda; species Themeda triandra. The sequence continues at coordinate 150,896 of JAENPR010000900.1, read as the reverse complement.
CCAAAACTCCTTTTAGATGAAATATTCTACTCGACGAATGGAGTAACTTTCATGTTGAAAGTTTTTGCCAATTCGTTTTAGTTTAGGAGTTATGGCCACTTTAAAAGTCGTGCGTAACCTATTTAAAATAAAAGAAAAACCCGACAGGCGGGACCCACCCGTCATAGTCCCTTCTCGCCCTTCTTCAACCTCCCGACCACCGTGTACGGATCGATGCCCGCCGCGTGGAGCACGGCCATCGGTGCCGCACCAATGTCTCTGGATCACCTCGTCGCACCGCAACGCCCACCGCCGCACTCGCCACGCGCTCGAGCTCCCCCGACCCGCAACGCCACGCGGCGTCCTTGTTCTATCGCCGCGGCCGCGTCGCACCCTTGTCCAAAGGGGACCGCGGGGTCACCCCGTCTCCACCCTCGCGCTCCTTGTTGACACTTCTAACACCACTCACGCTAAGTTGTCATCCCTAGCATGGCACCAGAAGTGTTTGGTATAGAAACTGCTCCTCTAGTCAAGAAAAATATGGGATCCGCAAGCGAACAGATAATACACCATCATAGCATTTTACCAGGAAGTATTCCAAGTATCGTTATTTATATTTAGCTCAAAGGAAAGAACTAAGGACTTAAACAATGAGATGAACTTGCTAAACATGACTACTTATGAGTGATTGATTGCACAACATACTTTGGCGAGGGGTAAACCATGATAAATAAGGGAATATAAAGTAATAAGCTCGGGTATAAATCACACGAGATTAGATATAGACTACTCACAAAAGGTAGGTTGACATCTGATTAGCACAAGAAATAGAAATCCTATGTAGGTTCTAATCTACTAAGTCATTCATCTACTCCAACTCTACACTATCACATACAGCACAAAAGACTCTTCATCTATGTATAAGGATCATTGCTATAACAAGTCAAGACATAGCGGGACTTACTACGCAACTTTGGTTCCCTAGACCTACCAACGGGGATGGAATACAAAGGACTCAACGGAACCGTCACTTCCGCGATCTACCACACGACCCGGCCAATAGGGTGCATTTGCGGTAAACGGCATCTAAGCACCATGCTCACATGAAATCTACCACCTAACCCTCCCGCGAAGAGAGCTAAGCGCTTTGCAAACATATACATAAACTTATTACCAATCATAACCATATCAAATGTAGAACTAGAATAAACTAAGAACATAATAAATAGAAACATAATGATATTAGAATAAATTCACAAGAATAGATACAAGATAATACCAACTCTTGACGATGAAGATCCGGAATTCCGAGCACAGCGCCCGATTCTTCCTCTATCTAGTCTAAACCTATGTAGAACTTGAAGATCTAGAGTAGCTATTCTAATTCTCTCGGTGGAGATCTCTCTCTAAACCCCGGCTTTGCTTTGATGGCTACCTCTCGAATAATGAATTCTAGAATGAATTAGGGTTTAGCCGGGGGCCGGGGGGCTCGAATATATAGCCCCCTAGGATGCACCACAGCCATCGGATCAAACCGACCTAAACGGACGATAATTATTGCTCCTCAAGGTCGGTGGAGGCAGATCCGCGAGCCTCCACCCTGATTGGTGGAGGTGGGCGATCCGGCCGACCCTCCCCGGGAGTCGGCCGACCCACCCCTATGCCGGTGGGGCTCCGCCTGGGTTTGCCTTCTGGAGTCTTCTAGAGTATACAATTTTACCCGTTCGGTCTTTCTCTCTATGTAATCAAGACATGTGGGCCTCCTTGGATGTTTTCCGATAATCCCTCGGAAACACATATTCACCAAAACTTGTGGAATTTGTCGGTTTAAACCCTAAGTCTATGGTGGTGAACAGATTATACCCTTCTTTCTCTCTTTGGTTGACATATAAAATTGACCATTAACAACCGTCAACAAAACTCCCCCAAGCTTACCCTTTGCTCGTCCCTGAGCAAATAGCTACAGAAGATGGATCAGGAGTTGCTGCAATGCTTTCACACTTCACAAACACACATGCTCTAAACAAGAATTCATCCCCAGACTAGAGTGAACTATCATAACTCCCAAACTTACTCATGTTTCTTTCAACCATGGGGCTTTTACCCGCACTTGGGTCTTGAGTAGTTGAAAGACGTAACAATTAAGTCAAGCACCGTTTGTCTCATGCTCGTTGTTCCACCGCTGTTCTGGAGTTTTTTTTACAAGATTTTCAATAAAACTCGAGTTCCTTAATACGACCCTTTCAAGTCTCTCAATATGTGGTATTTTTGGATCCTCTCTAAGGCATTGAAAGGAAGTATGCCTTCTCTTACTCTCGAATATGTAGTATTTGTGGTTCAAGGCATATATAGATGAGCCTTCACTCTCTCTCTCTCACCCTACTCTTAATAAAAGCTTATGTGGAGCTCATAGGTGTGGAGAACTAATGCATTGGCATGATCGAACCATGGATCCGAAGGAACTCAACATACAACCAATCGGTGTGTGCATGTGTGGTTTTATATGTGGATAATATAAATAGAGAGAAATATTTGTGGGAGGAGAAGGGGTGCACAAAGGAATTTATCAATGCTCCTTTATTTGGATGAAACTTGGAAACTACTTCAACACTTGAATCTTCTTGGAAATTGAACTTGAAAACATGAACTTTGGGAACTTGACAAAAGATCGGGCTCATAAATCTTTCTTTCTCTTTTTTTTATAATTCTTGCAGCCCAAAAAGGAATGAAATACTTCTTGAATGGAACACTTCTCAATCTTGACAACTTCACATCGGGGATAACAAATGATACTTGGAGCATTGATCTTGGATAAATGGCTAGCAAATGAACAGGGGAATATTTTTGGGTATTCACTCTCAGTGTAAGAGTAGAACAATTTCAATGGATGATAATAGGCTTTATGTGGTGCGTACTTCCGGGGTAGAAGTAGCGAGGGTGAATGTGAGTGTGAAACCAAGATTTAGCCGTATGATGAGTTCATAAGGATACAACACGGCCCGACAAAGACGAGCCCTAACAAATGAGGAGGCTTCCTATTCTAATGATCAAGTTGGCTGTGGTAGGAATTTTAACTCTCTGTCATATAAGGAACTCATCATGAAACATTTACAATTTTCACAAACAAATCTCCGAATTTAGTTGCACTTTGGAACACAATGAACAAGGCAGCTCGGACTATCATCATATCATGTCCGTCAACTACCTAGACTTAGTTTAAGCATATGCTCCCACGGGTTTCAGGTGTAGAGTAAATCCGGTTGTCAAACAAGTGTATCCAAATCTTGGGAGAACTCAAATTTAAAGCTAGGTACTTGCAAAGAATTAGAGCAGAGCAACTAATCATCATTTCCATCATGCAATTCTCAAGTCTACACAATTTTATTTATAGCAAACTGAAATTGAAAACAAACTTACACACTCTTTTTATTTGGTTTTCATCTTAAGGCAAACTTTGAAAAGTAAACAAACACACACTTAAAGAAAGCAAACTAAGCAAACTTCTTGAAACAGCAAGTAAATTTTATTGGGTTTTTTCTAGTTTTTCTAATTTTTTTTAAATAGTAATGCATAAAACAAACTAAAAAACAAACAAACTGAAAACAAACAAACTAAAACAAAAGGAAAGAAATACTTATCTTGATAATGGGGGTCCTCCCCCAAGCTAGCCTTGCGGCGGTGGTGGTGGATAGTGGATGTGTAACAGGTCCACCAAACCATGCAACATGGAGGCAGCTTCTTCCTGGCTCTCTTGAATGGTGCCTAATGTCTGGGTGGTGTTCTGGTTCCATTGTTGCTGGTCATTCCACCTCCGATCATGGCGATTCGAGTGGCGTGGTGTTGTCTTTGGAAGGCTACTTGTTCATCATAGTGCTTCTTGGGTGAAAATGAAACCGGTGGCATCAGAGTGGCGATGTGGCTCAAAGTCATGGTGGGGTTCTTCTTCTTCATCGGTGGTACCAAAGGGGTCATAAGAGTATCTTGGTGGCTGTGAGGGTCCTGGCTCTGATGGTCCTGGCTCTGATGTTCCTGGGGTGGTGTATGGTGGGTAGTAACCATAGAATGGTTGATGTGGTTGGCTCTGTGGTGGGTACACCCATGAGTTTAGTGAGTGGTGCTGAGGTACATTCCACTCATTAAAACTGGCATGCGCTGGTTCTTCTCGGGCGGTTTCGGCACCACGCCAAACGGGTTCACGATTTCCTGTCACCCTCTCCGAGCAAACTCTTCGAGGTGCTCTCTCATTCACTGGTTCTGCCTGCAACTCAACATGATAGTTTTGCACATGATACAAAGCCAGTTCCGGGTTAGGTAACCGGATCGCAGCTTCACCATATTTTGCATAAAAAACATCATTCACTTTTTTCAGTAAGTGACCTTGGCCAAAAGTGTAGAGGTCATAAAATTCTCTATGATGTTCAGTGTACTCAAAAGTAGCTCCCTCTAATAACTTCAAGCTTGTGGCAATGCGAGTGATAAGCGAACAGATGGCCACACTTCCTACTTTGTAACCGGGGACACTCATCCAATGGTTCACTAGGAGGTGGACAGTTGACACTTTTTGTTTTTTGACAGCCGCATAAAGCAACTGCAAGTCTGCTATTCTGATCTTGCTTTCGTCATATCGTGGGAAAAAGGTGGCTCCTATCCAACGATGCAAAAATCTAAGCATAGGATGCTCTATGTCTGCAGTGCGGTGTGCTACATGATAAGGTGCTCTAGAAATGCTGCTCCAAAACCTATGTGCATCAAAATCACCTAGTGCTGCATTTAAGTCTATAAGAGCATCTTGAGGGAAACCTAGGAGGTCACTAAGGTTTCTCCAAGAGACAGAATATTCCAAAGCAAACATTCTAAAATAAACTCCATTGTCTGTGTATCGAAGGGTGCTAAGGAATTCTATGGTCAAGAGCCTAATCCCTTTCTCAGTGAGGTTTGCAAAGGAAGTCCAACTAACTAGTGGAAAATTGTATCGAATTCTTGAGCCATACCTGTCTCTAGCAGAAGTGTCGGATCGATGACTGGCGTGTGGATGAAACGCTTGTTCTTGAGCTTCTTGTATACATCCTTTTCCTGGGCGGTTCTCAGAGCGAGGTCGGATGTTCTCATGAGGACTCTCTGAGATGCTGGTGGTGGTGCAGGTGCTGCTGCAGGTGATGCTGGTGGTGGGTCGACACTCATGTCGGAACCAGCCACCGAGTTCTGGCGGGATGCACTTCTTGTCCTGATTTTCCTGAAGGTTCCCGAGATTCCCTGGAAAACGCCCTTCATCCTGCAAGTATCTCAAAACAAACAAAAACAAACACTAGTGGAGAGAAGGATTAGCACAAGGTTAGTGGTTAGCTGTCCAGAGTCAGCGGTCCAGGGGTTAGTCGTTCCTCATGACAAGAGGTTTTAAACTTCAGATCTTGATTTTGACAGAACCTCCCCTTGATTTTAAATTTCCTTTAACCTATTTGGACAGCATCTCTACTAATTTTGTGATGATCTATTCAGCACTATCCCTTCCCTTCACTTGCTACTAAACTCTTGCTCACTCTCTCACTTCTTCTCTCTTCCTACTCTTCTCCTCTTCTCTCTAACTCTCTCCAGAAAACACGGAGTCGAGAGCAGAAGGTTTGGCTAAAATTCTGGAGTGTGGGTGGTGCATGGAAGCCATGGGAGGAGGCCCATTTATAGAGGAGGACGGGGAGAGTCGGCCGACCCAAAGGTGGGGGCGGCCGCCCACCCAGGGTGGCCATCCTGGCTGCCCCTTCACATGCTATTGCGTGATCTTTTGTCAATCCAGAAACTTTGGTCGGTTGAGTGGAATTGGAGGTGGAAAAGAGAGGATAGTGGAGGTGAGTGGAAGTGGATGAAATTATGTGATTTGATGTATGTGAGGTGTAGTCTATGACATGTGGGACCCATGGTGAGGGACCCGCCAAGCACTAAATGCCATGATAAAAATTATAAACAATGCAGAAATTTAAATGAAGGTAAACTAATTTAAATGCATGAAATGATAAGTTTTTGTGCCGCCACGATAAAATATTTTTGACGGGTTGTCACACACCGTAAAATTATTTATATGGGGCGGAGAATTTTTATAATGCAATGCTAGAAATAAATATGCCTAAGAAAATTATAAAAGATGCAATTTTAAAATGCGGATAAATACCGAGTTACCTTCCGGCGAGAATTCGGATTTTTAAAAGTCCTCCGAATTGGACCTCTGATGTCTATTAAGTGCAACTTGAAATAAGGAGGGTTCAAGCGCACGAATATATCATCGTAGCATTTTAACCGGGAGTAATCCAGGTATCGTTATTTATAATTTTACCACTGGAAGGGAATGCACTGGATAATGAGTGATGAGCAATGCACATGCGATAATGGAGAGCTTAACCTTGTCTGTATCGATCATCTCATACAGGGTAAGTGTCACATAAAATATAGGAATGAATGATAAATGACATAAGATAAATGAGAGCATTAGCCACATAAAATAATAGTAATAAGCCATCTCAACTTAGCACTCTAAGCTTATAACACTAGCATGGACTAGGACGATTCTAGGGTGTAATCCTATGTTATTCTAACTATAAAGTCAAAGCATACAATGATTAGTGCAAGAACATCTAGCAATCATGGCGGGAAAAGGTTACATCTATGCATAGTGATATTACCAGAGAAGACAAGAGACATAGTAATGACTTCAATGTAATAGGTTTGTTCTGCTAGACCTATACTCGGGAGAAGAGCTACAAAGGACTCAACAGGACTGTCACTCCCCGCGATCTATCTCACGATCCGGAATATAGGGTGCAATCGCGGAGATAAATACGGTCTAGGCACCACGCCTACACAATATTTACCACTCACCCATCGATCTAATGAGCAAGCGCTATACGATCCTATGCATAAACATAATTCTAGTCCAACTATGCTAAACATATAATCAAAGTAAACTAAGAACAATATAATTGAGAACATAATCAAATAGAGCAAAGTCAAGTCTAATATAATAGAATAGAATAAAGTACTACTCATAGTATCACGAACAATGATGAATATTACAAGAATGTAGAGGGAATTACCGAGAACTCCGACGATCCGGACTCCAAGCTAGGCTTGATTCCCTCTAGATCTGTTCCTATGTAGCTATGCTACTAAACTATGGAGCTCTAATTGAGATGGTGGCTCTGGCTTATCTGAATCCTCTCAGATGAATGAAGAGAGAATGAATTAGGGTTTCACCCAGGGGCCAGGGGCTCTGAATATATAGCCCCCTAGGATGAACTGTAACAGAACCGACCAATTAATATAATCACAATGTACTTATGAGTCGTCAAAGCAACTCAATTAGCACAATGTAGCTATATCAACCCGTAGTCCGTGAAATCTCGAGGGATTTCAAACTTTCAACAATACAAAAGACCGAATTGAGTTCAACATACAACAGTTCATAGTAGTACATAAGTTCACAAATAGTAGATTACATCGAGTACGAAATTAAATATTACAATACCAAGTTCAAATCCAAATCGCGGAAGCAAATAAAGTTTTGGTTCACAAACGCACACTTAGTTGAAACATAGTGCCTGGTCCAACATCACATCCGATAACAAAGATAGAGGTACGATAGATAGGTTGATCGTGCCCACGATCTACTCTTCCCCATACGCGGGGTAGAAGCAAGTTGGGCAATACCCATAGAATATCTCACCATCTCGCAACAACAAGGGAATAAAACCACGAGTACAAGAAGGTACTCGCTAGACTTACCCGTCATAAATGAAAATAAAGTGACACCAAGGGGTATGCAAGGCTTTATAAGTGGGGTAGCTGACTCATTTAATCTTGCGATAAAAAGGTGAGCTTATTAATAATCATTTAGTTATAAAAGACTCTCTAGCTTAACATCTTTTAAGTTGGATCCTGACATCACTAGGTTAGCACCTGTACTACTTCATCTCCAGAGTATGAGCAAAACAATGCTATCCTATCCTTCAGGTTGAGCATACCAGCATCAACAACATAGAACCATAACCATCCTATTTTTCACAATGATTTGCGGCAAAGTGCCGCTGCTCGGTCAAGTGTTCACCGTCCGGGAAACGATGGCGATTATAATCGATTGCAAACCTGTGGCGGGTATTCCTCACACAAACCACACTCGCCGGCGAACGAGTGACGGTCACCTTGGTCTATTCGGGTGGAAACACGGATTTCAACGAATACGGTTGCACCGGGGCATGCCGGCTACCGGGTACCTCCGGCGCGACCGGCCACGGCTTTAATACCGCGCTGTGGGCAACACACTCAACTCCGTTGAAATGCCGGCCCAAACATCCTCAAGGCTTCGCGGTCGGATGATCGCATCCTTCCCGGCTATATCCGTGAGGCATTGTTCAACATGATCCGAGGACGTACAAAGCCATAGTCCCATTAAGTGACATTGCCGGAGTTTCCGTGGTCTAACACACCACAAACTCCGACTAGTCGTGATTTAACAAGGCCACATGGTTATGTTCTCTAACCAACCTCCATAGTATCAACCAAAGGGTAGTAACCACCTACCTCGCGGATGAGGGTCAATCACCCGTCTTCTACCGATCTAATTAAGCGTGCTAAGCATAAGCGCGATCCCGAACTTAATAGGGTAACTTGTATTCGGTGGATCAAGGTACTCATAATGCGATAACGGTTCCAAGTCAACGCCTATTAACTTAATGCATCATAATAAATAAATGACTCAAGTAAAATATTTTGAAAACCGTAGGAGTAATGCTCCTAGGCTTGCCTTTCTCAAAGGAGCTAGGGTGATGGTTAGGGCACTCGAGGCAAGTCGGCGTCCGGATCCTCGTCTGTGCTTTGCCTCCTGCAAAGATCTTGCTCCGTCGCTGCTCCTCTCCTTCCGGCTCCTCGGGAACTACTGGCGTCACTCCTTCCGGCAATCCTGTATGATGCATCGTGCGTATGAATATCGGAAATGCAATACGAAATCAAAGCGTATGATGATAATGATGAACCAATCATGAAGTTACAAGGTAGTCAACATCATCCTAACATGTTACCCCTTTTATAACCCTAATTAAACATGGCAAGGACAATAGTTAACCTAGACTTCGACGATTAACCGATCATGATTACAACAGGGCATAACAGCAACCTATAGCTAGACTGCTCAGAAAAATCTACAAAAATTACAGTAGCTAAGCTAGGTAACAACAAGCCTACCATAAATTTTTCAGGTCAAAACAGTGAACCATTTATTCTATACAAAAAAGACAAGACAGCATTAAACCAAGACCTAAAAATACTTTGCATTATGAAAAGTGTCAAACAACAGATCTCATGTGATTAACAGCTACTTATAGGCATAAAAACACCCTATAAAAATTATCAAGTATTTTCCTTGCATAAATAATTAATTATGAATTTCCTAAACTCTAAGCAAAGCAAGCACAATAGATAAACAGGGCATTTTCTACACATGACATATATAAATAATATTTTTCACAGATGAAGCATCTCATAACTAGAGCAACAAAACAAGAACCACATTTTTCTGATGAACCTACAATTTATTAAGCATTTAACAAGATATCAGCAATTAAGGATATTAAATAATACTGTACAGAAAAGTATTTCATAAAAATAAACCAATACTCTACATGCATAAAGATCATCATAAGAAAAATATAGAAATTTGAATCACCCAAAATGGACTTAAAATGAGGGAGATATGATTTTTGGAAGATTTAAATCAATTTACGGAATTCATTTTCAAAAACCGGAAATACACTAAAACGCTACGCGCACCCGGGTGGTCCCCACAGCGGCGACGCGGGCCGCGCATGCTACGCGTACCCGCGTGGCGCACACGGCGCGACTTTGCGCCGATGGCGCCGACGGTGGGACCCGGCCGGGCGGAGCCCACCTTGTCGGCCGCCCGGACGCGGGACCTCGCCGTCGGCCGGCGATAGCTCGCCGACGGCGACGAGTCCGGCGACGCGGGTGGTACCGGCGTGCTCGTGGCGACGGCGCGGACACCGGCATGGTGAAGATGAGGCCTATGGCGCACTAACGCATCGGGCGGAGCGAAAGGCGGCGAGCGGCGGAGCGGCTCGTCGGCGGGACGCCGGAACAGGGCACCGCGCGGCTCTTCGTCATGCCTACGGGCTTCGCGAAGCCACGGCGGAGCTAGAGCGCGAGCTAGGGGGTGAAGATGAAGAAGGACACGCGCGCGCGACGGCGCCGAAGAACTCGCCGGCGCTAGGCTTCCGACGGCGGAAAAAGAGAAGGCCGATTGGCTCTACCTCAGCTCGTTTTCTTTCGATTGACGGTGGTCGGAGGTGGAGCGGGGTGAGGCGATCACGGTGACGCGCTCAGGGCGTCGATGTAGACCTCCTTCTCGTGCAAGTCCTCCCGGAGAGTGCGCTGAGCAGCCCTCAAACCACGTGCCTCCGTTCGGGCTGCATCCCGCTCTCCAACTATACGGGCCAAAGTGTCTCCAAGCTTCTTGATAGTGGCGTCACGCCTGCCAACTCTAGCCTGAAGCTCCTGGACCTGCTGCAAGGCCAACTTCTCCCTCTGATCAGCCTGGTCTCTCTGCCCAGTCATCAGTGTCATCTCCTCTCTGAGCTCCTCGAGCTTCTTCTCGTACATCTCCTGAAGCTCCTCCTTCTCTTTCTCGACACGCTCCAGCTGGTCGTGCCTAAAGAGAGCAAGCTCCTCCTGTGCTGCATACGCCTTCATCAAGGCGAACACAACACTCTGCGCAAGAGCACTGGCACAGTCTGCCTCCTGAGGTCCAGCCACTAGTGCCATTCCTGGAGCCTGCCTCCACGTGTCAATGCGGGGGCTAGCCAAAGGAAAAACACTAGGAATGAGCCTCTGAACCTCATTAGGCAGCTCCGTCACCATCTTCTCAAGTATCAGGAAAGCAGCATCCTGAGCACCATCGAAAACAGTGATGCCCTCACCCTTAGCTGTCCATCCAGTCCAAGTCTCACTATGGCCCAAGGATGGCACCACAACCACCACAGAAACAAAGCCATAGTTCTTCCGGTCACCACGTCCCAAAAGAGTACCGTGGCTCTCGTGCCCGAGAGGGTAACCAAGACCGTGCGAAGCCTCCGAGGAGGAGAGTGGGCAAGCCACTCTTCCCCCGAGAAAAGTGCCCGGCCTCCCCGAGCCGGTGGGACGGCACTCGACGCACCACAAGAGGAGCGCTTCCACGGGAAGCCGCTTGCGGTGGCGGGGTGGACGCGAACTCTTGCGAGCGGTCCGCTTGGTCCGAGCAATCTGAAAAGGAGTTTTATTTTCAATGAGCAACAATTTTAATAATTAAAGCATGGAGATGCGGAATCGAGACAATTTAATTGTAAGGGAAGAGGAGAATGTAATGAATGACATGAGCATATATGTAAATCATGATGCATGCACGTTCCATACGTCCTCACTGCCCTAAATTATTATCTAATACGTCTAGGCGGTGGCATACAAAACGTGCTCTCATATATCGGTAACTAGTCGGGCTACACGTTTTACGTAGTTAGTGTACCGCGAAGATTCATTTCAGCCCAATATCCCAATGAATGCAAGCGACGTAAAAATCCGGACACCTTCCGAACAAGGTGAAATCTCCGATTACTTGCACCCATTCCCAAGTGCATACTACCCAATAAGTCATCGAAGACGACACCCTCACATGGGTACCTTCTTATAAACATGTGTGAACATGTATATAATCCAACACCAATAAGCACTCCCTAGATCGGCATTGCATCCGATCATGCTCTCACAACTCACACTTACCTTGGCGTAGAGGCAAATCTGAACCATACACAACCATTCAAGTGAATGGCCCTCATACAAAACTGTCGTGTATGAGCACGACAAATAAAAATGTGATGCAATAATCCCCCAAGTTAGTACTTATATAAGCCACCTAAAGTCCTTAATTGGGCATAAAGGATATGACTGGTCCAAGGCACATATACAAGTTTTTGAAAACCACACACCTTTGAAAAACCTATATACGAGATTAAGTGGCTATAAGTTCGTAATTAGTGTTTGTAAAACAAAATCATTTTGTTTTAAGTATACTTATGAACAGTAATACATTGAACCTGCTCCGATGCCAGCTGTAACAGAACCGACCAATTAATATAATCACAATGTACTTATGAGTCGTCAAAGCAACTCAATTAGCACACTGTGGCTATATCAACCCGGTAGTCCGTGAAATCTCGAGGGATTTCAAACTTTCAACAATACAGCCCAGACCGAATTGAGTTCAACATACAACAGTTCATAGTAGTACATAAGTTCACAAATAGTAGATTACATCGGAGTACGAAATTAAATATTACAATACCAAGTTCAAATCCAAATCGCGGAAGCAAATAAAGTTTTGGTTCACAAACGCACACTTATTTGAAACATAGTGCCTGGTCCAACATCACATCCGATAACAGCATAGAGGTACGATAGATAGGTTGATCGTGCCCACGATCTACTCTTCCCCATACGCAGGGTAGAAGCAAGTTGGGCAATACCCATAGAATATCTCACCATCTGCAACAACAAGGGAATAAAACCCTGAGTACAAGAAGGTACTCAGCTAGACTTACCCGTCATAAATGAAAATAAAGTGACACCAAGGGGTATGCAAGGCTTTATAAGTGGGGTAGCTGACTCATTTAACTTGCGATAAAAAGGTGAGCTTATTAATAATCATTTAGTTATAAAAGACTCTCTAGCTTAACATCTTTTAAGTGGATCCGACATCACTAGGTTAGCACCTGTACTACTTCATCTCCGCAGTATGAGCAAAACAATGCTATCCTATCCTTCGGGTTGAGCATACCGGATCAACAACATAGAACCATAACCATCCTATTTTTCACAATGATTTGCGACAGTGCCGCTACTCGGTCAAGTGTTCACTGTCCAGGAACGATGGCGATTATAATCGATTGCAAACCAGCTGGCGGGTATTCCTCACACAAACCACACTCGCCGGCCAGAACGAGTGACGGTCACCTTGGTCTATTCGGGTGGAAACACGGATTTCAACGAATACGGTTGCACCAGGGCATGCCCGGCTACCAGGTACCTCCGGCGCGACCGGCCACTGGCTTTAATACCGCGCCTGTGGGCAACACACTCAACTCCGTTGAAATGCCGGCCCAAACATCCTCAAGGCTTCGCGGTCGGATGATCGCATCCTTCCAGCTATCTGTGAGGCATTGTTCAACATGATCCGAGGACGTACAAAGCCATAGTCCCATTAAGTGACATTGCCGGAGTTTTCGTGGTCTAACACACCACAAACTCCGACTAGTCGTGATTTAACAAGGCCACATGGTTATGTTCTCTAACCAACCTCCATAGTATCAACCAAAGGGTAGTAACCACCTACCTCGCGGATGAGGGTCAATCACCCGTCTTCTACCGATCTAATTAAGCAGTGCTAAGCATAAGCGCGATCCTGAACATAATAGGGTAACAGGTATTCGAGGTGGATCAAGGTACTCATAATGCGATAACGGTTCCAAGTCAACGCCTATTAACTTAATGCATCATAATAAATAAATGACTCAAGTAAAATATTTTGAAAACTGTAGGAGTAATGCTCCGGGGCTTGCCTTTCTCAAAGGAGCTAGGGTGATGGTTAGGGCACACGGGCGCGCACTGCGCCAGTGGCGCTGACGGGTGGGACCCGGCCAGCGGGCCCACCTGTCGGCCGCCCGGACGCGGGACCTCGCCGTCGGCCGGCGATAGCTCGCCGACGGCGACGAGTCCGGCGACGCGGGTGGTACCGGCGTGCTCGTGGCGACGGCGCGGACACCGGCATGGTGAAGATGAGGCCTATGGCGCACTAACGCATCGGGCGGAGCGAAAGGCGGCGAGCGGCGGAGCGGCTCGTCGGCGGGACGCCGGAACAGGGCACCGCGCGGCTCTTCGTCATGCCTACGGGCTTCGCGAAGCCACGGCGGAGCTAGAGCGCGAGCTAGGGGGTGAAGATGAAGAAGGACACGCGCGCGCGACGGCGCCGAAGAACTCACCGGCGCTAGGCTTCCGACGGCGGAAAAAGAGAAGGCCGATTGGCTCTACCTCAGCTCGTTTTCTTTCGATTGACGGTGGTCGGAGGTGGAGCGGGGTGAGGCGATCACGGTGACACACTCAGCGAGGAAAATGAGGGAGCGGAGGTGGTGGCTAGCCGGTGCGGGGCACGGCGGCGGCCATGGCGGCTCTGCGGTGCTTGGCTGGGGCGAGAGGGAGAGAGGGAATGGGACGGGCGAGTGTGCGAGGGAGTGGGGAGGAGCTTTTAAGGGCGCGGGCTGTCCAATTCGGACCGGGAGTCACGGGCGGACGAGCGGGCGGTCCGGCGGACGGCCATGGCGCTCGGCACGGCGCGCTCAGCGGCTCAGGCGGGCAGCGGCGAAACGGGGAAGCGGGGCAGCGGGCGAGTGCTGCGGCGTGCTCGAGTGCGGTCGCGCGTGGCCGTTGCTTTGTCGAGGAGCTCGTGGCGGTGGCGTTTGGTGCGGCGTGGCGTGCCGGATCGGGCGGCGTCGGGACGGCGGGGCACGGCAGGCGGGTACTGCGACGGCGGAGCGGCGATGGAGCGAGGGACAAGGTCGGCGACGCGGGCGACGGGACGGGCGACGGCGGGCGCAGCGGGCGGAGGCGGGGCAGCGCTGCTAGCGGCGGTCGGGCGTCGCCAAGCGGCGCGAAGCGGAGGGGAGGAAAAAGATGATGACAAAGGGTGGGGCCGGGTGGGTCCCACCACAGTCAAATTGAACTGAAAATTTTGACTGGCCCTAGTTTGAAAAATATTGCGAATTTGAAAATGGTCCAAAAATGAAAGTTTCTCAAAATCAAATGAGGAATAACTTTCATGTAGAAAGTTTTTGCTAAATCGGCCTGGATTTGAAAATACAAATTTGGGTCACAAAAATACCTTTAAAAATTCATTTTTGAAAGCTGTTTTTGCCATTTTTGAAGCACCTAAAGTCATTTTCATAAATTGGGGTCAAAACAAAAGTTTCTCCAAAAAATTCTTCTCTACAAACTTTGTTAAAGCTCCATTTTGAGAAAAGCATCACAAGTTTGACTTCGGAAAATCTTTGAAAACTCCTATTTGCATTTTTAAAATAAGCACTCAAAATATTGCCACAAAAAAATGCCATAAATGATGCTTATGTGATGATCATGCTCATGATGCAAGGTTTATCTAACCCTAAAACTGGAGTTGTTACATGAACCATAGCCCTCGGATCAAACCGACCTAAATGGACGATAATTATTCATCCTCAAATGCGGTGGAGGCAGGATCCGCGAGACTCAACGTGATTGGCTGAGGTGGGGAGTCGGCCGACTCCCCCCCTTGGGCGGCCGACTGGCCAGGCTGCCAGGTGGGGCCCAGCCTTCAGGGGTCGCCTTCTGGAGTCTTCTAGATTATACTTTTTCACCCGTTCGGTCTTTATCTCTATGTAATCATGACATGTGGACCTCCTTTGGTTCTCTTTCTGATAACCCCCTGCAGAAATAGACAATCACCAAAACTCGTGGAATTCTGTCAATATAACCCCTATATCTAGTTGGTGAACATATATTAGTCCTTTCTCTTGCTGCGTTGACGGTATGAAATTGATACTTAACGACTGTCAACAAACTCCCCCAAGCTTACCTTTTGCTCGTCCCTGAGCAAAGATAGACTCAGTGATGGATCAGGAGTTGCTGCAATGCTTTCACTCTTCACAAGTACACATGCGTTCAAACAAGAACTCTCCTCCGGATTAGAGTGAACTATTCGACTCAAACTTACTCATATTACCTTTCACCATGGGGCTTGTAACCGTCACTTGGGTCTTGAGTAGTTGAAAGATAGAACGGTCAAGTCAAGCGCTATGTTTCTCGCTCTTTGATCAACCATTATCCCGGAGTTTTTGCAAAGTTTTGAAATAAAACTCGAGTTCCTTGTATGAACCTTTCGTGTCTCTCATTTGTGGTATTTACCGGATCCTCTCTAAGACATGAGTAGTGTATGCCTTCTCTCTTCTCTCGGAATATGTGGTATTTATGGAACTAAGGCATAGTGAAAAGTGCCTTCTCTCTCTCACCCTACTTTCTAATAGGCTTATGTGGAGCTCATAGGTGGGGAGACACTCAAACTCACTTGCATATATTACATAGTTAAGACATGGATCCAATAGGAACTAAAATAATAAAGTCATATGTGCATGTGATTGAGGAAATGGGATGAATGATAGGATGATGATGATAAGGAAAATAATTATGAGGGGTGATCACTTGGTGAACATCTACTTCTACACTTGCTCCTTTGGGGATAACATGACTCCCTTTATTTGGAAACCTTGAAACTTCTTGAAGGAAGGACTTGGCTACTCTTTCTTTTTCTTTCTTTCTTCTTTTCTCTCTTTTTTTTTTAGAGCAACCAATCCTCTGGAAACGAAACTTTAGCAACGGGGAGTGTATAACTTGAAATGATAATGACTGGAGCTTGTATGTAGGCAAATAGAATGGCGATGATTATTTCTAGATGTTCACTCCCAAGATAGGAATAGTACCTTTCTGGATGAAGTGAAATGAATGGCGTGTGTATATGTGGATGGATGGATGGATGGATGGATGGATGCGTACTCCCAGGGTAGGAGCAGCATAGGTGCGTATCTCCAGGGTAGAGATAGCACAATATGTGGTGGATGTGGATCTATATGTGGGTGGTACTTCGAGGAACAGAAGTAGCACAAAATGAATGTAACATTTATAAAATGGGTGCATGCTTCTGAGGACAGAAGTAGCATAGATCAATGGATGGAGAGCACATAGTATTGACTTTAACTACATGACTGATTCCTTATGGGTCCACAGCATAACCACACTCAATGCCTATAAAGTCTACACTCAAACCTACAATATGATCTATATAAACAGATGGGTTTTCCTAATCTAGTAAGCATGAATATATGGCCGTGGTAGGAATTTAAACTCTCATCATAAAGGAACTCATCATGCAGGAATTTAATATTTTCAAAGATAAATTCTCCAGTAACTCGGTATCTCTAGGAACAAGATGGACAGCAGCTCAAAACCTTCCCATATCATACCCGTCAACCACCTAGACTTAGATCAAGTGTTTGCTACCCACAAGTTTCAGGTTCAGAGCAAATATCAAATCTAAACAGTTGTGTCCAAAACTCAGGAGAGTGCAAGGTTGAAAACTAGGTACTTGAAAGGAATCACGGCAGAGCAACTATTCATCATCTCCATATAGAGTTTATTCTAGGGATCACTTTAAAGACAGATTACAAGAGCTCTCCAAAATAAATAAAGAAATCTTTCTGGGTTTCTATGGTTATGCATCTTTTTTAGTAGCTTTAACAAAGCACACTCTAACAAGGCATAAATAGATAAGTTGGAAACACTTAGCTTGGTACACGGGGGATGCTCTCCCCCAAGCTGGATGTTGACATAGTCTCGCTGATGTTGCCGATGAGCACCGAAGACGTTCTAGTCCTCTAGGAGTGTCGTAGATAGTTCTTTGTTGGAGACAGCGTTCAAGTGTCGCGGGCAGCACTCCGACAGGGGACTGGATGTCCTTCTGCCTGTTAGCTCTTCTTGATCCTTGATGTTCTGTGAAGCTCAAATAGACAACAAACCTTGTGGAACTAATTAAGCGTTAGTTATAAAAACCTTTAGGCCTTAGTTGTCTAGAACTTTCCTAACTTAAATTTGTTCTAACGGATCACAAGAAATATTTTTATCTTTTTATTATTTAAGGAATGCGAGACAGGAAAAAATAAATATGCTGAGAAATTATTTTTGTGCCACCACGGTGAATGATTATCCACATGGGGCTTAATGATTTTACGGATGCAAATGCAAAACATCTTTGTTTTCTTTTCTAATGCAAAGATAAAAACATAACGATGCAACTAAGATGTAAGTGGGGAAATAAATATGATAAGGTAAAAATATAATGCTGAAAAAGAACTGCTGATAAATACCAAGTTACCTCTTGGCGCGGCGTTCGGTGGTTTTAAGTCCTCCGAACAGGACTTATCATGTTCGCTCATTTTTCAAGGGGCACATTGGCTGGCGCCTCTGATGATGTCACCTCTTGTGTAGGAACTGATTTTTCTTTTACCTTCCATACCTTCTTTGTTGGAGAGGGTGACCTTGAGGAGGAAGCTTCTTGGACCACTTGTTTCTCTTCTGTTGGTAGTACCTCTTCTTCTTCCGCAACGTTCTTCTCTTCTGGGTACCGATCTTCATATCTAGACACTTCTCCCTCGTAGTCAGCCCATCCATCTGTAGTGATGTTCTTCTTGTTCTGGCGACGGGTATGCTGCCTTCTCCTTGCTCTGTTCTTCTTGGGCTCCTCGGTGATTATATAATTATTGCTTTGAAGTAGCGGCGTACCTTCTCGGTGGGAAAGTGGAAATGGATCTCCCGTCCCAATATAGATGATAGCTCGGTGGTATTCGTGGAATGGTCTTCCTAGGATGATTGGAGGATCGTAGTCATCTCCCATATCGATGACTAGGAAGTCGGTAGGGACATAATGGTCATCTATCGGATGAGGACATCCTTCACTTCTCCTTCGACGAAGCGGAATGTCGATCCGCCATCTGCGGCATTTTGCATAGGTGGGCTCCAAAGGCATAGTGCCATATAGATACTCATAGGTTACCTTGGCCATAATGTTGACGCCCGATCCGGTGTCACGTAGACAGACTTTATTGAAAGAGCTTCCGTTGATGGAGCATTGAATGGTTGGGACACACAGGTCATCCTTCTTGATCGGACGTGGGGATCGAGTAAGTGGTCATGCTCCTTATGGACTGCGGTGACCATCCTCACCGTCTCCGTCTTCTTGGTCTTCTTATCTTTGTTCTTGCTCTTCTTAGCTGGATTCTTCTTCTTCTCACATTACGTTGATGAGGGTGTCTTGGGCTGCAAAGCACTGTTCTTGAAGAAGAAGGTCTCTCTCTTGCCCTTGATGTTGAAGATGATCTTGGCAGTGTTGGCATACATGATAGCTCCAGCAGTGTTCATGAATGGTCATCCCGGAATGATAGGGGACCTTTCATCACTGCCTGTATCCACTACCACGAAGTCTGCAGGAACATATGAGTTGTCCACTCGTACACATATATCTTCTAGTACTCCCAAAGGAACACGGAGTGACTGATCTACAAGCTGCAAGCACATGGTTGTGTATGCTAGAGGGCATCTGAATAGCTTCTCGTATATCACTCTTGGCATGATGTTGATGCTTGCACCGAAGTCACAGATTGCCTCATTGAAGTTGGTACTTCCAATGGAGATCGGAATGACTGGTCTCCCTGGATCACCCTTCTTGATTGGCAGAGTTGCATCAATCCATGACCCTTTCGATGGATCACTCCGGCTATCTTCTACATTGAATATATCAACAAGATTTGCGCTTTGAGCTCTTCGGGTTGTCCCGCCAATTTACCTTGACCGGTGGAGGGAGCAAGGTTGACAAGCTGTTGTACCCTGCGACTCAAGTATCTTGTTGAAGCTGAGTGACTCTTGATGGCATTAGAAAAGCCATCCATTCTCAAGCCGAGTGTCTCTAGGACCTTGTCATTTGATGTCGGCTTCTTGGACAGATTGTCCATAATCTTGCCTTGATTCGGACTAACTCTCTCAAAGGCGGCCGGTTGTAATTATTGTAGGAGGAGTTGTTACCTTGATTATTGCCGAATAATTGCACGAGTAGTTAGGCCTATGCTTTGCTGATTCCAACCTTGATTCTCGCGAGGACGATAGTAATTGTTGTTGTTGTTGAGGTAGTTCACGTCCTCCTTCGACTCTGGCGGTTAGCACCCGTATGCCCGGTCTCTCCACACTCTTCACATGTCATGCGAGCATCATGTATATGCATGACTTCTTTCTTCTCGTAGCTCTCTCATCGAGCCTCTTCATTAGCAAATCCATTTTGGCGACTGACATGTTTACCTCCTTCAGTGGTGCATTCCTCCTCCTCTCTTGCGGGTCCGAGTTCTTTCTTCACTCCAACCTTGGTGGGATGCCATCTTCTCCACAAGAGCCGTGGCCCGAGGAATAGTGAGTGATAAGAATGCACCTCCAGCCCCAAGATCCATCGTCTCTCGTGTGCTTTGTTGCTTGAGCCCATGGTAGAATGTCCGCATAAACGCCAATTCTCCATGCCATGATGAGGGCACTCGAGGATGTAATCTTGAAAGCGCTCCCAAGCTTCTGGGACAGTCTCATCATGGTGTTGCTGAAAACTTGATATCTTCCCGCGAAGAGCATTTGTCTTGCCCATGGGGAAGAATTTCGCCAAGAAATTGGTGGAACATAGTGCCCACGTAGTATTCTTCTCCTTATTGGTGTAGAACCACTGCTTCGCTCTCCCTAAGAGTGAGAATGGGAAGAGGCGAAGTAGTATAGCATCTCTGGGGACATCCTTGATAGTGAATGTGCTACAAATCTCCGGAAGTGTTGGAGATGAGCACTAGCATCTTCATGGGCCTTCCCACGTAACCGGCTTGCTTGCACCATATTGATCGGCGTAGGCTTGAGCTCAAAAGCTCCTTCGATGTGCGGCTGGTCCAAGCATTTAATGTTGTCCGTAGTGGAGCCGAGAACTCGCGGAGTGACTTGTTCGCCATGGCTTCAAACGCTGGTGTCAAGTCTCGAACAAAAGGTTGACTTTCTCGCTTCCAACAAACCTTCAAGTTGAGTTGATGATGATGATGATTGATTGGTCTTCTTCAACTCCGCTTCGGCCTTCCCGAATAAAGCTTCGGATCGTCAATATAATTATCGGGAAGAATAGTCTTTTTCATACATTACCCCGCATAAGATATAAAAATAGACGAAAAACAAGGGTAAGGCTGTATGAGTAGAGAATGGTGACAAAGTGCTCAATCTCACTATGTAGTGCAATGCTGCTCATTATCCATTGGCTTTCAACCTTCCCCGGCAACGGCGCCAAAAATGCTTGTTGATGTCTATTAAGTGCAACTTGAAATAAGGAGGGTTCCGCATAGCGCACGGAATATATCATCGTAGCATTTTAACCGGGAGTAATCCAGGTATCGTTATTTATAATTTTACCACTGGGAAGGGAATGCACTCGATAATGAGTGATGAGCAATGCACATGCGATAATGGAGAGCTTAACCTTGTCTCATCGATCATCTCATACGGGGTAAGTGTCACATAAAATATAGGAATGAATGATAAATGACATAAGATAAATGAGAGCATTAGCCACATAAAATAATAGTAATAAGCCATCTCAACTTAGCACTCTAAGCTTATAACACTAGCATGGACTAGGACGATCTAGGGTGTAATCCTATGTTATTCTAACTATAAAGTCAAAGCATACAATGATTAGTGCAAGAACATCTAACAATCATGGCGGGAAAAGGTTACATCTATGCATAGTGATATTACCGAGAAGACAAGAGACATAGCAATGACTTCAATGTAATAGGTTTGTTCTCTAGACCTATACTCGGGAGAAGGGCTACAAAGGACTCAACGACCTGTCACTCCCGCGATCTACCTCACGATCCGGAATATAGGGTGCAATCATAGATAAATACGGTCTAGGCACCACGCCTACACAATATTTACCACTCACCCATCGATCTAATGAGCAAGCGCTATACGATCCAATGCATAAACATAATTCTAGTCCAACTATGCTAAACATATAATCAAAGTAAACTAAGAACAATATAATTGAGAACATAATCAAATAGAGCAAAGTCAAGTCTGATATAATAGAATAGAATAAAGTACTACTCATAGTATCACGAACAATGATGAATATTACAAGAATGTAGAGGGGAATTACCGAGAACTCCGACCAGATCCGGACTCCAAGCTAGGCTTGATTCCCTCTAGATCTATTCCTATGTAGCTATGCTACTAAACTATGGAGCTCTAATTGAGATGGTGGCTCGGCTTCTCGAATCCTCTCGGATGAATGAAGAGAGAATGAATTAGGGTTTCACCCGGGGCCGGGGCTCGAATATATAGCCTCCTAGGATGAACCATAGCCCTCGGATCAAACCGACCTAAATGGACGATAATTATTCATCCTCAAAGGCGGTGGAGGCGGGATCCGCGAGACTCAACGTGATTGGCGAGGTGGGGAGTCGGGCAACTCCCCTTGCGGCCGACGGCGCGCCGGGCGCTGTGTGGGGCCCGGCCTTCAGGGGTCGCCTTCTGGAGTCTTCTAGATTATACTTTTCACCCGTTCGGTCTTTATCTCTATGTAATCATGACATGTGGACCTCCTTTGGTTCTCTTTCGATAACCCCTGCGAAAATAGACAATCACCAAAACTCGTGGAATTACATCGGATAACCCCTATATCTAGTTGGTGAACATATTTTAGTCCTTTCTCTTGCTGCGTTGATGGTATGAAATTGATACTTAACGACCGTCAACAACCTCCAAAATATTTATTCCGCTGATGTTCCCAGAGATGCATCCTCTGCCTCTAGTGGTTGTATTGTCTGATCTTCTTCTACCATCTTCGCGGATTTGTTGAGCTCTTGTTTTGACTTGAATGCGAATTGCTCTTCTTGCCCATCTATAATGAACTTGATTTCTCCCTTCTCGACATCAATGTGTGCATTGGCGGTGCTCAAGAAGGGTCTTCCAAGGATGAGTGACACCTTTGAGTCTGGATGCATATCCAGTACTACAAAGTCTACTGGCACGAAGAACTCTCTTATCTTGACTGGAATGTTTTCAGCAATGCCCAACGGATAACGAACCGATTGGTTGGCTAGTTGTAGACACATTGATGTTGGCTCAAGTGCAGTATGGTTGAGCTTGTAGTAGACTCTAGCTGCGGCATCACACTCGACACTTGCTCCAAGATCACAGAGTGCATTATTGAAATATTGATCTCCAATTATGCGATCGATAGTGGGACACCCCGGATCTTTCTTCTTTTACTCGTAGTTGGTTGAGGATGGCCGCACTACATTCTTCTCGACTTGATCACTTCATTGGATGGCAAGTGGTCTCTTCTTGTTAAGAATATCTCTTATGTACTTGGCATAAGTGGGGACTGTATGGCATCCAGCAGAGGTATATTGACATATAACTTTTGAATTACCTCCACGAACTTACCAAACCGTTGCTCATCATCATTTGTGGTCCCCTCTTCCTCCTAGGAAATGGTAAGTAGTTTGTATCTCGAAAATTTTGTCTCATTTCCTGCTCTTGTACCGGCTCTTGCACCGTTCGTCGATTCTTGTGGTAATACTTCTAACTCGGGTTGGAAGTTCTCTTCTTCTGCTTGTTGGTAGCACGGTTGGCCTTTTTGCTCCTTTTGGGTAGGGAGGATCTCTAGTGGAACTCCCTCTTCTTGTAGTAATAGATCTCACTGCTCGGGGTTAGTGGCAACGGGCAATGCAACGACCAACTTTGCTAACCTTTCTTCTATCTCTTTATTGAACTCTAGTTGGTCATTAATGGCGAGGAGAAACTATCCATTTTAGTACTTAAATTTTCCAAGGTTTTATCATTAGCAAAAGCCTATCCTCCATAGATGAGTTGATCTTGGACTCTTTGTAGGACCAACTCTCTTAAAGTAGGTTGCTTTGCATAATTACCTGTATTTGTACCTTGGTTAATTGGTGATTGCACCCAATGCGGAACCTTTCTCACGACAGGACTTGAATTTTGCTTATATGTTGCTTCAATTGCCCTTTGATCTTCCTTGTACTTGGCCCTCTGGTCAAGCCAGTGGAGTAAGGCATCCATCTTGGTTGATAATGCATTCACTTCTTCTATTGCTTCTTCACTCGATGGCAATCTTGAATGTTGTCTTGGGACCAGCTTTGATTATCTCGCTATCTTCTCCATGAGTCTTTTAGCTCTCCCAAGGGTGAGTGATAAGAATGATCCTTCGGCGGTTGCATCTAGGTGCTCACGCGTCTTGAGCTAATCCATGATAGAAACCTTGCATGAGTAACCATTCCTCCATTTCATGATGGGGACAATCTTGGATATATCCTTGCAAACGCTCCCATGCTTCTGACATGGTCTCCGTCTTCTGCTGTTGGAAGTTGGTAATCTTTCCTCTTAAGGCATTGGTTTTGCTTATTGGGAAGAATTTTGCTAGAAAGGCCTTGGAACACTTCGCCCATGTATTGATATCTTCTTTATTTGCATAGAACCACTGCTTTGCTCTTCCCACTAGTGAGAATGGAAAGAGGCAAAGAAGTATGAGGTCTTCTTTAACTCTTTCTATGGTGATGGTGTTTCCAATCTCCATGAAGTCTTGTAAATGTGCACTTGCATCTTCGTGTACCTTTCCACTAAATTGGATAGCTTGCACCATGTTGATGAGACTTGGCTTGATCTCAAACTCCATATTAGTGTGTATTGCTTTGGACCGGTGCGGATGTTCTCTATTGTTGGAGCGAGAGAACTCCAAAGAAGGTCTTCTCGGCCATCTTGATTGGTGACGAGCTTCCTTCTTGATTGAACCGACTCGATGATCGAGAGTTTTGAATGAATCGATTCAATCCTGCTAATACCCTGTATAAAATATAAACAAAGAAAACAACAGGGGTGAACCTGCCAAAGTAGAGGTGACTAGTGACAATCACTCATTTTCTAAGTATCTGCTTAAGCAATTTTTCTCTAAAAGTTTATTCCTTCCCCGGCAACGGTGCCAAAAATGCTTGTTGACACTTCTAACACCACTCACGCTAAGTTGTCATCCCTAGCATGGCACCGAAGTGTTGGTATAGAAACTTGCTCCTCTAGTCAAGAAAAATATGGGATCTCAAGCGAACGAGATAATACACCATCGTAGCATTTTACCGGAAGTATTCCAAGTATCGTTATTTATATTTAGCTCAAAGGAAAGAACTAAGGACTTAAACAATGAGATGAACTTGCTAAATATGACTACTTATGAGTGATTGATTGCACAGTCACATACTTTGGCGAGAGGGTAAACCATGATAAATAAGGGAATATAAAGTAATAAGCTCGGGGTATAAATCACACGAGAGATTAGATATAGACTACTCACAAAAGGTAGGTTGACATCTCGATTAGCACAAGAAATAGAAATCCTATGTAGGTTCTAATCTACTAAGTCATTCATCTACTCCAACTCTACACTATCACATACAAGCACAAAAGACTCTTCATCTATGTATAAGGATCATTGCTATAACAAGTCAAGACATAGCGGGACTTACTACGCAACTTTGGTTCTGCTAGACCTACCAACGGGGGATGGAATACAAAGGACTCAACGGAACTGTCACTTCCGCGATCTACCACACGACCCGGCCAATAGGGTGCATTTGCAGGTAAACGGCATCTAAGCACCATGCTCACATGAAATCTACCACCTAACCCTCCCGCGAAGAGCGCTAAGCGCTTTGCAAACATATACATAAACTTATTACCAATCATAACCATATCAAATGTAGAACTAGAATAAACTAAGAACATAATAAATAGAAACATAATGATATTAGAATAAAGTCACAAGAATAGATACAAGATAATACCAACTCTTGACGATGAAGATCCGAATTCCGAGCACGGCGCCCGATTCTTCCTCTATCTAGTCTAAACCTATGTAGAACTTGAAGATCTAGAGTAGCTATTCTAATTCTCGGTGGAGATCTCTCTCTAACCCCGGCTTTGCCGATGGCTACCTCTCGAATAATGAATTCTAGAATGAATTAGGGTTTAGCCCGAGGGGCCGGGGGCTCTCGAATATATAGCCCCCTAGGATGCACCACAGCCATCGGATCAAACCGACCTAAACGGACGATAATTATTGCTCCTCAAGGTCGGTGGAGGCGAGATCCGCGAGCCTCCACCGATTGGTGGAGGTGGGCGGTCGGCCGACCCACCCCGGGAGTCGGCCGACCCACCCCTATGCCGGTGGGGCTCCGCTTCCGGGGTTTGCCTTCTGGAGTCTTCTAGAGTATACAATTTTACCCGTTCGGTCTTTCTCTCTATGTAATCATGACATGTGGGCCTCCTTGGATGTTTTCCTGATAATCCCCTGCGGAAACACATATTCACCAAAACTTGTGGAATTTGTCAGTTTAAACCCTAACTCTATGGTGGTGAACAGATTATACCCTTCTTTCTCTCTTTGGTTGACATATAAAATTGACCATTAACAACCGTCAACACTCCTCAGTCCTCTCCCTGAAGCCTCCCACTCTCTCCCTCTCTCGCTCTCCGTCAACACTCCTCAGTCCTTCTCCAAGGCCGAGAGCAAGCCCGCCATGGCCGCCGCCACGCACGCCTCCGCCTAGCCACCACCCCGGCCATCCATTCTCGAATCCAGTCGCGCCGTTCTCTTCGCCTCATCACGCGCTGCCTTCGCCGCCCTCCGCTTCGCATTCCTCCTCAAGGTAGACGCCCAATCGGGCGGATCTTTCTCCGCCACCGCCACCGCTATTCCGGCGAGCACTTCGTCGGTGCCGCGAGCTCGCTCCTCTCCCTCCCGTTCTCCTCTATCGCGCGCACCGCGTCCGCCCTTGCATCCCACCGCCCGTCCCGCTGGCAATGGCGCCATCTCGGCCTCCGGTTGCCGGGAAACGGTCTCGCCGCCGCCATGTCCTTCCCGCGCCAACGCCATGACCATGGATGAGCCACCGCTGCCCGGTCATCATCTCTTGCAACCACTTAGCGCGTCCGCGTCGCCCCGCTCTCGCGGAGCCGGTGCGCTCCCTAGCGCGTCCTGCAGTGGCCGGGGATGGCCGGCGCAGCACCAACCGCCGCTGCTCACCGCCATGCATGCCGCCGCTCGCCGCCGTCATGCTTAGCCGCCGCGCTTAGCTCCATCATCTAGCCCAGCGGATTCGCGATGACGTGTGGAGGACGCCGGTGCCCTTAGATTCGCCGGAGGACCTCGCCGTCGGCGAACTCCGGCGGTCAACCGCCGCCGTCGCTCCGGTCGGGCTGACCGGTGGGGTCAGTTGACCCGCGGGTCCCAACTGCCAGTCGGGGGGGACAGGTCGGGTGCGCCGATCTGGGTACACGTTACGGGTAGACCTAGCAGAGATGCGCCTCTGGGTGCAGCGCCGAGTGCACATAGCGTTTAGAGATTCGGATTTTAAAGAAAAAGGGGAATTCCAGATTATAGTTTTAATCTTGTAAATTTTATATTTGGAGCTAGGAGTGCCCAATGTAAATAATTTTGGTCTTGTTAGTTTTGTATTGAGGTGCTCTGTCTATGATATAGATATCACATGCATGTTTAATGTAATTCTATAGAGTTGCAGTTCAAGTGCTTATTATTGCCATGATCTTGTTAAATTCATAAATAGGGTCTTTATATCTAGTTAGGGTTGGATTCTTTTTGTGGACTGTTTATATGTCAGTAGGAAGTCATTGATGTGATTAACACATGAGTTTGCCATACTTCATAATGCAAACTATTTATAGGTCTAGTGAATTGTGCTGCCTTGTGAATTATGTGTAGGCCAGTAGGTTTATTCAAATAGGATGAAATTTGGATGGTAGACTAGTATTGCCATGCTATGTCTACTGTAATTTTTATAGGATTTTATGAGGTGTCTAGCTGGGGGTTGCTGTTCAACCCATAGTTGCTTAAATTGAAGTTGCTGGTATGATGTCATGCTTAAGCCAATTATAGGTTGGTTTTCTGGAAAACTTGTCAACACATGATAGGTTTAAAATTAGTTCATTTATCCACTGTTCAAATTTGGTGAGCATTGGATTAATAGTCTATGAGTTATGGCTGTGGCAATATGGTTAGCAGATTTGTTCAATTGCTGTTTTTCCAGAACCTAGTTCTGTTGTTGACTGTTTTAGGTATAGCTAACCTGAGAATCAGTCCCTGATGTCTCAAGATGATTTATGAGAAATTTCATAAGATTTCCAGAATGTCCTCAATCATGTTCATAGGATTTATAGATCAGCAGTTATGAATTTATTACAGCAATGCAGATGCTAGGTCTTTTGTTACTAGGTATGCTATAATGGTTGGATTAGGATGATTGCATAATTACTAGTCTTTGGCTTTACTGGCTTGTCTGCTAGTGATAAGTGTAGCTGTTAAATCAACTATTCATCTTTGAACACCTATTCTCCTTGATCATCCATTGTCATGCATACGCCAATACTCACGTGCTCATACATATGCACATGCATCATTCCAGGATCACGTGTAGAACATTCGTCGTGGAATCGAGGATCCAAAAGGACAAGTTGCGAACGGAGATCCACATGAGAAGTGATCAAGCACTAGGACCCGACTTGGAATAGTCGAGTACCTGGGGCTCTAACAGCGATCATCTAAATAAGGCAAGCCCCGGAGCATCCCTCCTACGTTTGCAAATATTTTACTTTGCGTTCTTTTATTCCTTATGATGCATTAAGTATATAGGCATTGCTTGAAACCATAGTTGCATCAGGACTACCTTGCCACCAAAAATATCCTACTTTTACGTACAGGATCGACTACATGCTTAGGCCTGCTATTTAAACGGTAGAAGCCGAGTGATCGACCATCACTCGCGAGGTAGGTGTTACTACCCCTTGGGATTGAGATTGTTGAAATGTTGGATATAAACATAACCATGTGGCCATGATAAATCACCTCTAATATACTATGGCACATGAGCATCCTCGGATCATTTTGAACAATGCCTCACACATAGCTGGGATGGCCGAAGTGCCTGCCGCGAAGCCTAAAATCTACTTGGGCCGGGTTTCAACTTCTAGGTATCCATGCTGGTGATGGTTGGGGAGTAACAAGGGCCCGTTGTAAGTCCACTACCGGGAGGTGCGTTCCATGTCTATGAGTTCGCGAGTGTTCCATGTCTATGAGTTCACTCAGCCTTGGCATCGGGAGTTTCCTTGGTCATGGTGGTGAGTTGTTGATCCCGCGTCTTTTCTCGAGTAGATCAAGGTGATCTAATCGACTCCGATGGGAGTCGTGTGGTTTGTGTGAGGAATACCCACCAGCTGGTTTGCAATCGATTACAATCGCCATCGTTCTGGATAGTGAATAACTTGATCGAAAGCGGTACGGTGCCGCAAATAAGATTTGAAATGCGTGTTGGTTATGTTCACTCATGATGGTTTAATGAATACTCAATCAATGCGGTTATGATATAATGTTGATTGCTTCTACCTTAAAATGATGAAGTAGTTGCAGGTGCTAATGTAGTAATGGTAGGATGCAACTTAATTGGATAAGCTACAGAGTCCTTTTGTCACTAAATGATTATTAATAAGCTCATCTTTTGGCAAACAAAGGAGTCGGCTAACCCACTATAAAGCCTGGCATCCACCAAAGAGTCTTTATTTTCTTTTAGTCGGGTAAGTCTTGCTGAGTACAATGTACTCAGGGTGCAATTCCCAATGTTGTTGTAGGTTTTAGAGACTACTGCCGTGGCGACACGGTGGACTTATATCCCACTACGGGAGGAATAGACTTCGGGCAAAGTCAACTCTTATACCTCATCTACCTGCTTTTGATGGAGTCGACACTGAGCTGGCACTGTATTTAAAAGTATAGGTGTGAGTGTATTATCAAAAGAGTTTTTCTTCCGCTATTATTTCTATTTTGGGTTGTAATAATCCTATGTACGAAATGTAATAAAACAGGTGAATGGGAACTGCTGAACTTTGGATTCAGGTTTGTTGTAGAGTTGTTTGAAATCCTTCGAGATTTCACGGACTACCGGGCTGGTTTGGTTGCTAAGTACTAATTGAGTTACCACGTCAGCTTGATTAGTGCTTCGTAATTAAATTACTTGGTCGGTTCTGCTACAAGCTTGCTGGGGCTAAGTGGTTCTCCTGCCTGGACCTTCGAGCTGGGTTTAATCAAATCAGGTTGGCTCCTGGTGAAGAGTTCAAAATGGCATTCCAAACTCACTGGGGGTAGTTCGAGTACACGGTCATGTCATTTGGCCTCACCGGTGCACCAAATACCTTTCAAGGCGCTATGAATGCAACGCTCAAACCTCTGCTCAGAGTTTGTGTCATCGTCTTCTTTGACGATATCCTTGTGTACAGTAAGTCTCTTGAAGAGCATATCACTCACTTGAGGGCAGTCATGGAACTATTGGCTAAGGACAAGTGGCTGATTAAGTTCAGCAAATGCAAGTTTGCCCAGGAATCAATTGCATATCTCGGACATGTGGTCAGTGCAGCGGGCGTTACTACAGATCCTTCCAAGCTGGATTCTGTCAAAGCATGGCCTGAACCTACAGATGTTAAGCAACTTCGCAGTTTCCTTGGGCTTGCTGGGTATTACCGCAAGTTCGTCAAACATTTTGCCGTGATTGCTCGACCTCTTTATGACCTGCTCAAGAAGGGAGTCATATTCTTGTGGACTTCAGCTCATGCTACTGCCTTTGCTACTTTGAAAGAGGCTCTGATGTCAGCACCGGTTCTGGCCTTGCCAGATTTTTCCAAACCATTCCAGCTTCAAACAGACACTAGTGATGCCGGTGTGGGGGCAGTGTTGCTTCAGGAGGGCCATCCCCTTGCCTTTGTCAGCAAGTCTCTGGGACCTCGTACTCGTGGTTTATCCACCTATGACAAGGAATACTTGGCCATCTTAGTTGCAGTGGATCAATGGAGGGCGTATCTACAGCACAATGAGTTCATAATCTTCACGGACCAGCGTAGCCTGATTCACATCACGGATCAGCGGCTTCATACACCCTGGCAGTTGCGCATGTATACAAGATTGGCCGGTCTGTAGTACAAGGTGGTGTATAAGCCTGGTGTGTCCAACCAAGCTGCTGATGCTCTTTCTCGGCATCCTTCTGCTCCAGCCCAGCTCCAGGCCATATCCTCGGTTACTCCTTCTTGGATGACTGAACTTACTGAAGGCTATGCTGCATATCCTGCTGATGCAACTTTACTGCAGAAGCTGACCTTGGATGCTAACTCGCAGCCCAACTTTTCCCTGTCCAGTGGTGTCATTCGATACAAAGGTCGTATATGGCTCGGCTCAAATACTTCCTTGCAGCACAAAGTCATGGTAGCTCTTCACCACAGCGCCATTGGTGGCCATTCAGGGTTTCCAGTTACCCATCGGCGCATCAAACAGCTGTTTGCGTGGAAGGGAATGAAGTCCGCAATCCAGGATTTTGTGGCTCGATGCGCAGTCTGCCTACAGGCTAAACTAGATCGCGTCAAGTACCCCAGCTTACTGTCTCCCTTGCCTGTGCCAACTGAATCTTGGCGAGTTATCAGTATGGATTTCATCGACGGCCTCCCAACTTCTGGCACTGCCAATTGCATATTGGTCGTCGTGGATAAATTCAGTAAATATGCACATTTCCTCCCACTTCATCATCCTTTTTCAGCTGAGAAGATAGCTCAAGTGTTTCTGGATTCCATCTACAAGTTACACGGGCTTCCTACTCACATTATCTCAGACTGCGATGCTATATTCACAGCACTTTCTGGCAGGAGCTATTCCTGGCAGCCAAGGTGAAGCTTTGCTTGAGTTCAGCGTATCACCCGCAGTCTGACGGTCAGACGGAGAGGGTGAATCAATGTCTGGAAACTTATCTGCGTTGCTTTGTGCATTCCACGCCTCGTCGTTGGTTGAAGTGGCTTTCGTTGGCAGAGTTCTGGTACAATACAAGTTTTCACTCCGCTCTGGGAAGATCGCCCTTCGAGGTACTATATGGCCACTCCCCCCCTTCGAGGTACTATATGGCCACTCCCCATCTCATTTTGGCATTACTGAAGAGGTTGTTTCTCCGGTGCCGGATGTTGCTGCCAAGTTGGCTGAACGCCAGACAATGCATGCGGCGGTGCGACAACATCTCCTTCGCGCTCAACAGAGAATGAAGAGTCAGGCGGATAAAAAGCGCTCTGATCGTTCCTTCAACATTGGGGACAAGGTATTCCTCCGTCTTCAACCATATGTGCAGTCTTCTCTGGCACCTCGCTCGCACCATAAGCTATGCTTCAAATATTTCGGACCATATGACATCATCGACAAGATTGGGGCTGTAGCTTACAAACTGAAGCTGCCACCGACATCATCAGTGCATCCCATCTTCCATGTTTCATTGCTGAAGGCGGCGCCTCCTCCATCGGTGACTGTTTCTGCCACTCTGCCTGACCACGACGACGCCTATCAGGTACCAATTGCTGTGTTGCAGCGGCGTCTCCATACCAGGGGACTTCGCCAGATTCATCAACTCCTGATCCAGTGGTCCGGCATGGACAAAGAGCTGGCAACTTGGGAAGATGAAGACTCCATCAAACAGCGTTTCCCAGCTGCTCCGGCTTGGGGGCAAGCCGGTACTCAAGGAGGAGGGGGTGTCAGCAACCATCATCACCTCCCAGCTGCATCCCAGGATGGCGCCAAGGCCAGAAGAGGAAGAAGGGCCAGACGGGCCAATTCTCATGTCACTGGGCCGCAGTGGGCCTGCTCAGCCTGTGAAGGCCACACCAGTGGCTAAAGTATAAGTAGGAAGATGCTCTACGTTTCCTGTATCAAATTATCAAACACTACTTGCTACTTTTAACTTTTCCAACCGGTCCTCGGCCGGTCGCCTCCTTCTCCCTCCCGAGTTCCGGTTGCGTGTGTGAATTGAGTTCCGGCGATCGCCGGCGTTGTCAGGTCTCGCCGCAGAGAGCGAGGCTGACAGATCTGTATCGTAAGTATAAACTTCTCCTTATCGTCCCAAACACGATATACCAGCAGGAGCTCCTTCAAATCGTGGTATGATAATGTTTGATATCCTGGGCTGCATGCATTTAGTCTCTGTCTCACGCATTGTAATTAATATACCAGCCCATTCGGCTCAATTCAATGTGTGTCTTGCATACAGGGCTTCACACATTCCATCAATGGAACAAAAAGATCCGTTCCCAAAGCCTCTCATACCTTCACACAGAGAAAACATAAGCTGTGACGCGACTACTAGCTATCTAGTCATATCTTTGCCAGTGGGGCATATGGAGTTCTGCTTCATGGTAGCTGAATTTATATTGCCGATTGGCAAAGCAGGGGCGGAGCTACGTTGTAATTTGTGGGTGCCCAGGCACCCACAAAAATCTGAAAAAAAAAAACACTATTAGAAATGGATTTTTACCATGAATTTAGATTAAAATTCCACGCCTATAAGAGAAATGCACCCCCCCTCTAATTTGCTCTAGCTTCGCCCCTATGGCAAAGTGTGTGCAGGATTATCTAATAAAAGGCAGAAGTTCTCCAAGAACTTCTCGAGGCATGGACTACTCCCAGCTAATTTAATGGACATTCAAGACAGGCTGCTTGAAAAAGTTTGACAAAACTGATTTGTTATCCTCGACCGAAATCGACATTGTCCATGAAAAAGCCTGTTGATTGATTCTTGACTGCTGAGCACTCTTTCCATGAGACCATTGAGACCAAGGACCATGGTACCACAAAAATATAGGTGACCTGAGTTTACATATATTCATTGTCAGGACTCGTACTGAAAGATGCAATCAAACTTTTGCTTTTCTTGGGTCCTTATTTGATCATGCACGCTACGCTAAGCAAACATGGACGCAGTGTTGCGATGCAGATGCAACTACCACGGAAGTGTTACAGTTGAACTATAGTTTCATATACTTTTTTATTGATAAAATTGTTTCATAATATACTTTTTTTTTTTTTTAGAAGAAACATGTATTCATCTTAGTGTCTTACACCGGCCCTTTTACGCACCGGACTCCAAAGAAAAGGAAAATTACATAGAAGTTTACAACTCCCGTTCATCTTCCTCGAAGCCTTCGTAGATCCAACCGTCACCGCCATCGGCCGCGTACCACCGTCGTCGGCACCGAGCCAAACTCGACAGGGTGGAGGCCGCAGAGGAGGACTTACTTCCAGGGGACCAGCCGACGTTGCCTCCCGCGCGCATCGGGCCAACTCCTGTACCCACGACGCATCCTTCGATTCCATCGCCGGCAACCCGAGCAGTGCTCAGGTTTTCACCAAACATGTTCCTCGAGATTAACAGGGTCAACAGCATCATCACCTGACGAAGACAACGACGCGCCGGCCCTCGACTCCAAGAGAGTTCTCCCCAGCCTCTCCGTTGACGTCGGAGTAGATCGCCATCGGAGAACGGAAGAGACTGGGAGAAATTATTCCTCTGCGCCGCCGCCGCTTCCGCATCGTCGGCGTCGCCAGGAAGACCAAGTCGCAAAGGAGCCACGCTCCTCCGACCAAACCTAACTCCGCCGCCGAACATCGACGGCGAGCAAACCCTAGACCTAGAACTCGATTAAGACCCTAAGAAAACAGGAAAAACTGGAAAACGAGGCGGACCCCCGCTCCGCGTCACCGCCGGCAGCGAGGCCGGAGGCGAGGGAACGGGGGCCGCAGGCGGTGGTGGCGGCGGCGGCGCCCCTCGGTGGTGGTCTTGGCGGCGGCGACCCCAAACCCTAACTTTTTGCCTCCCAAGTTGTTGCCCAGTTGATTGCAGACCTAAATCGGTTGATTGGTTCAAAATAAACTCTGTTTCATAATATACTTGAAACTATAAGTTAGAATGTATGACAAGTAGTTCCGCAACATACCCCGTTGTATTCGTTACACAAATAACGGGGTCAGATGTTATTTAGGCTCAATATTACTTCCTCCATTCTCAAACAAATCCATATCTAGAGTTGTTGTCAAACTTTTTTGTTGCAGAAGTGTAACCTATAGGAAAGCATATCAACATCAAAAAATTTATATAATTTTACTGTGATACCAACAATATGTTAAATTTACAAAAGTTTGACTAATGGCAATTACTGTAATTGATAACGGGGGCAGACTGAAGTAAAATATTCCTAATAAAGTATGAACACCGATAGTAGCAGACAATAGGAAGATGAAAAATCTGTGTTAGACATATATCCCTACACCATGGACATGTACATCACCCGTGAAGGCACGTCGAGCTGAACTTTTGGGCACGCGGAAAAGACGCATCCGATGCAGGAATCCGGGAACCCTGGGAGCAGGAATGAAGCATTCTGAGCCAAGCTCTCTTGAACGGGGGACATACATGGGAAAGTTACAGCATGTCTCTCCTTGGGGAATGCTACTGAATCCTAACGTGTTCAAACTGGAAGGAAAGCTATCGCTTTGGAAAAGCTAGCTCTGTTCTGGATCCTGAAGCCTCTCATGCCTACAAACCTGCACACAGGTTGACAACAAATGCTAGCCGGATCTCCGTCTCCTACTAGCTGATCACGTCTTTGCCATTGGGCAATACACCTGTACTCTATGGTGAGTGAATTTATAATAATATTACCGATTGCCTTGTCCATGAATCAAGAAGAGGTGAAGAGGCGTGCAGAGAACCTATCTAAAAAATAGCAGAACTATATGTTAGCACCCCGTTGGGGAATTGGAGAATGTGAGGAAAAGTAGCAGAGGAAATTGGGGATCGGGGAAGAGAAGAAGCACACGCGCGCCAGCGGAGGAGTTGGAAGCGAGGAAAGATTCGTGTTCGTCTTAATTGTTCAACAAGATGGTTCTCCCTGGATCACACCTCGGGGCTTCTCTTGGCCGTACGAACTGTCGAACTCACGCCACACGCAACGATTGTCTCCTCTTGGACGCCTGAGTCTGGTAGCCTTGCCGCGCGCGCCCGTGTTTGCTGGTGACCGTGCCCACGGTGGTGTCAACTCTGTCCTCGTCCACGACGTCGTCATCCTTGATGATGACATCCTCCCCCCTGAAACTGGTCAGAGCGACGCCGTACTCTTTGAGTCTGTGAGAGGCGGGTCTATGGCGGGAGGTGGACAAGTGCTAGTTTCGGACTGGATCCTCAAGCCTCTCATGCCTATAGTTCTACACACAGGACTGGTTCTCCTGCTAGCTGAACATGTCTTTGACATCAGGCATTGCAGTTCTCTAATTCGTGGTGACTGAATTTATATACTACTGCCTGCTTGTTCATGAATAAAGAGGTCACAAAGGCGTGTAGGACATCTAATAAGAACCAGAGCTACATGAGTAACGGGCATTCATTTCATTGAGGACAGCTATTAAATATATTAACTACCTTCATCAGACTTTAGTGCATCAACTGAGCTTTTTCCTTGTGTGGAGAGGAGAGGGGGGCCAGCCCTTCATCTAGAGCCAATTAGCCATATTCATCAAGAACCATAACAACCTTGAGCAACATGCTAAAGTATGTTCAGGAGGTACAGAGAGCTAGCAGCCTTCCTTGCTTACGACGGTGTGTCAGGTGGGTCAGGATAAGCAGTCACGCAACAAAAAACCATCTGTAGGTCCTCCTTGTGTGCTCTG
This sequence comes from Themeda triandra, assembly GCA_018135685.1. Classification (NCBI taxonomy): domain Eukaryota; kingdom Viridiplantae; phylum Streptophyta; class Magnoliopsida; order Poales; family Poaceae; genus Themeda; species Themeda triandra. The sequence continues at coordinate 114,592 of JAENPR010000900.1, read as the reverse complement.
TCCCGGAGCTTCCTTCCTCTGTTAGTGAAACACAAATAGTTGACGAGTGGATAATGACGTACACATCGCACCAACAAGCTGATCTCATCAGAGCCATCCCAGCCATGACAATTGACAACGGACTCACCAAATTTCACTATTGGACATACCTACATCATAATCATGATCCACATTCTTCTGTTCCACTGCATGCACGTTCTGATTCAAATGTGGGTACAAATTCGGATCATTTGCAGCTCCAGAAAATGGGATGGGCAACCAGTTTTGAGTTGAAAGCTGATGATCTATTTCATATAGAACATAGTTATCTAACAATCAGGCTAACAAATTTCCCATGCGAACATAGTATTCTGGCTCTAGATGCTACCGTGCTACACGGATGCTTCACTCCACAGAAAAGCAGGAATTGGAGTTTTCATCATCAACACCCAGGTCTGACCACCAAAAAACATCTACATAACAGCTGCTATGCAATGCAAGACTCGACCTCAGTTCTCATGGCTGAGACAGCAGCTATGCTATGGCTGCAGCTGTTGCTGATCGATTACACCTACAACACAAATTTTTTATCGGATAATCAAGAGCTGGTTCAGTTCTTCAATTCATCCAATCACTCCAATGGAACTTTCAACATCAAAAGGAGCCTGAATCAAACTACTGATACACTTGCAAGACAAGCGCTGAGAAACATAGAATCTGCTACTCCTGTTCCTTCCTATAGCTGTTCAAATGCAGATCATGTACAACAGTGCACATTAGCAAATGCACTGCAATTTGTGTGCCCTCTGGGGGCAGGAACTGAACCAACACCTAAATCTAGTGGATGGAAATGGATGGTGTTCGGCATCAGGTGAGACTATTACTGGAGCTTCTGCAACTTCTGTATATCTGATTCTACATCCACCGGAATTTTGAGTAACTCCTGCAATTTGGAAGCTCCTGCATCAAGGTCATTGATTTCTAGGTATCTTTCGCTTGGCGATGCAAACAGAACCTCATTTATGTCTTCTTCAAGTTGCAGTGAGTATAGGTGTTCAAATACCTACAGAAAGTTGCAGTTAATGGGAGTGAGTACAGTATTTGGATATCTGAGGTGTCCTACACAGTGAAAAACATAAGGGCATCACACGTCTCACCACTTTAAGTCTTGAAACAACCATTTCCCTCACTGAAGATGACCGCGAGACTAAATTGATGATAAAAAGACCGCCCTCTGAAAGGAATTCCTTTGCTTTCAGAAGGAAAGGATCTTCGACAAAGTTTTCTGGTGGGCAAGACAGCCCAGAGCTGTAGGAAGAACCATCAGCTTCATGTCAGTCTATTTAGAATAAATTGTTTGGTAAAAGAACGGCAATCCAAATGATAGAGGGAGATATGGAAAAGAAATACCTTAGATCCGATGAATCAACATCGAGGATAAGTATTTTGATTGCATTTCTGGCATTGCCATTTACTGAATGATTTGCAGCAACACTGTCTTCAATGAACTTGATGCCATCCCCCAAATGCAGCTAACATGGGAAAAATGGTAAAATGCAATGAAACTGAATGATAAAAATAAAAGCAAAACAGAAAATGAAATAGGTTAATCCTTTATCTATGACAGAAATGCAAGAAATCAATCATGCTTTACTAATGAAGTTATCGTTTACTTCCATGGTATTGCGGTCACTAGATGTTGCCTAGAAATTAACAAATTACATATTGAGAACACAATAAGTCGCTACAAAATGTCATTTTGGACATTGATATGGTCTTCAAATTTAAGTTCGATTACTGTTACTTCCTTATGTATATGTAATATGAAATTGTAATACTATGATACTACTTTTCAACACAAACCTGGTCATCACCTTCCAATGGTAAATTTTAATTGGCAGGTAACCTAAAATGTCACTTTTCTGTGACCAGAGTAAACATGTTATAATTTGCAAACGGAACTTGGCATGTAGGCAGCTATATTATGTACAAGTACAATATTATGTACACAACATAAATTTTATCAACTTTAGATTCCAAAGTAAAAGGTAGACAAATCCTCCAACAGTTTTCAATAATGAATTGCTGCATCCATAATATACTAATCATTCTCTCTCAGCTGAATGCTTGCCATTCTTTTTGGCATCTTCCATAGTATTCAATAGTTCAAATTACTATTGACATTAGAAGAACATTGTGCCCTTATAATACTTTGATGGAACAGGGGCAAAGTCAAATGATTTTCCAATTGGCCAGTTAAAGTTTAAATTAACTAGTAAGGAAGAAAATTTTCAAACATCAGTGAAAAATGTCCAAGTTACTCAAAAGGGGCAGGCCGAGCCTAGGATGGCGACCGGCGCATGGCATTATTGCTTGCAAGCAAGAACTTCCTTCTCCCAGCAGGCGATCGGCTCACGAATCGCAATGCCGATGGCTGCGTCCAGGCGCAACGATGACGAATGCATCCCACACCGACAAGTAGCAAAGTCGGCGCTACCTAGCTTGCCAAGTTGCTGCTATCGGGCATGCGTGCTTCGGCTTCAACGTCGCACGTTAGGTACACAAAGACAAAATCGTCGAGTTTGCTTGTGCCCAAAGCCAAAAGCAATGAAGCAGCTATAGCCAGCTGGTGATGGATAACGATTGTCCTTGCCCAAAGAAGCAGTTGGACTCCGAATTAAACTAGCTAGTGATGTCTCTAGAGATCCGAAACCGCACACACCCAAGAGGGATCCCATCGAGGAGTGCGGCGGCTATGGTCCGGCCAGGCCGCTCTAGAGCTTCGCCATCGTTGATCCACCTTACATGCAACATTGACGAAGAACGGAGAAGTAGTTTCGGTAATTCATTTTGTGTTGATTGTGTGTTGGGCCCCCTCAATCGGCCGTGGCCCTTATATTTATATAAGATGGGGTTGATGGGCTCTCTCTTATTCTAGGAGTATGGCAGCCAACCTTCAATTGCTCATCCACTGAAAAGGCAAAATATTTCTTTGCTAGCTCAGCCACCAAGGGGTCCAACTCAACAACCTGCAAATTTTGAGAAGTGTGAGCAACTCATTGAATCAAAGGTCAAAGATGAAAGCCCTTTTTCCCCTTATTTTCTGTTACCTCAATATCTATGAAAGGCAGACATCCACGGAGAAACATTGGGAAACAACCAGCACCAAGACCTATAACAGTGGTGCTGACCTACAAAATGCAAATTGAATTAACATACAGAATTGCTGTGCACACCATAATAACAAAAAAAAAATTATGAACCACTTGTACCACAACAAAGCTGGCATTCAACATTCATGGCATTCAACTACTTAAGGGACTAACCCTAATAATCTGGGTTCATGGCTTCATGCTCTTAAAGGTTGAATCGTTCACATAAAATAATAGCACAGTACTTACCTTCTCTCCAGATGAAGCAGCAGCACTCAGAGAAGATGAAACTAAAGAAAGCCCAGATATGATACTGCTGTGATATGAGCTACCAAGAAATCTATGGTCAATTCTCAGACTGTTCTTGGATCCTGCATATCAGTAGCCAACAATTGGATGTTAAAAACCAAAGAAAAACAAATGTAATTTAGTGCCTAATCTTGAATAGCTTATTGAATGGGTGAATATAATTATCAACAGGTGCTGAAACACTAGGTATCTGTAGTAGTTCCTGACATTAAATAAAGAAGAGAACTAGGAGATTTATCATTCCAGATATTTATTATTATTATTTCTATTATCCAAGTAAATCAGATGGTGTTTACAATTCTGGTTAGAACACATATAGATTCTGCAACAATTGTAGATTATGGGCAAGCATTACAATTACTTTGATAAAAAAATTCTGAAGATCCTAAGGAGCAATAGATTAAAAAAGACTAACTCACATCAGATATCTATCATGCCCCTACAAATAGATGAATTTCCCATGTAGCCCAGTAAGCAGTTAAAGTGAACAACTATTCACAAATTAATTACATGGACAGAAATTTAACCACAGCCCATGGCAATGAATAAGAAACATGTCTACATATAGAAATATGTGATATACGGTGTGCTCTCTGCCTCTCTACACAAAATCTAAGAAAATGAGGTTATCAGCTAAACAGGAACACTTTGATTCTGAATCTAAGAACCAAGCTCTGCAACACAAGTACTAGACCGTGCACACACATGACCTCAACAGAAGGTACTAAGAGCAAGGGTATCAACTAGTGTCAATTAAACCAATGAGTATAGCAAGCAAGGACCGCAAAGCACCTTGCACAATAAAATTTACACATAAAAAAAAGAAACAGAGCAGACCCTTTTTCTGATTCCTTCTTTTTTAGATGTTGCAGATGCACTTTTGTTCTTTTTGTCCATCTCATCACTGGGAGGATCTCTGATTAGCAACGCTTCAGATTGCACTAAACCAGAACTTCTTCCAAAAATAAGGCGCCGGAACATTTTCTCAGACATGGAACCTTGGTCTCCATCAGCATTTTCATAGACAACATCTTCCACAACCATTGGACCAGTTATTTGTGAAGTTGCCTTCCAAATGCAACACAAAAGATCAGCTGAGAAGGTATAGCAGGTACACAACTCAGCTATGATTAGACATTACAACTAAGAAGTTAACCGTGATGGTATGGCCTTGAGGCTGTGGGGGTTAGTAACAAGAATGAGACATGGCTGCTCAGGCCTCAGGGTTCTGGACCTCGCAAGCAGCCAGGAAACAAGCACCTAGACCACAGGGAGAAAGAAGGAAAAGGGAAGGGGGGATAGGGATGGGAGAGTAAGAGGTTCCACTTAACCCCTTAGTGGCCTTTACTCATCGACTCCTCTTTATATAGAGCATCCTAACAAGAAGATCTAATAGATAGAGAGCACTTTAAGAGGTTTATGAGTCATCTCGACTTTTTTTTTTTCCTTAAAATAATGATATGCAGCTCTCCTGTGTGTTCGAAGGAAAAAAGAATAGAGAGCAATCCAGTCAATTAGCTTAACTTTAAAAACAAGGAACATCTTGATAAAAATAAGAACCACCCCCTCCCCCCCCCCACCACCACCACCCCCACCACCCACCCCACCACCACCACCACCACCACCCCCAGCAGCACCCACTTAACCGCCAAAGAAACAGTGCCCATCATAACGTGAACCATGTGGCTTTGAGAAATTTAGAGAAAAATCCAGAATGATACAAAGTATATCAATGGGTAAGGTGCACAGTCAGTTCAAACCCAAGATCCAAGAAACAAGATATTTCGAGTGCCCTCAGTTGCAGCTGCATCACTACTTCTATTCATCTAGAAAAATAATAACACGGATGCCAATGTTAAGAGTATAAAGGCCCATATGGCCCATGAGGCGCTATACATATATTAATCTCCATTAGTGGAGTCATTATCTTCACAAACCTTCAAGGTTAGTAGCATCAAACATTAGCAAGTATGCTAGTCGTGTAACATTGATTCTTCCTGGAGCCAGGTTACACAAGATAATATAATGTATCAGACTCAAACAAAAAACCAAATTGGGTCAAGTCATCAATTAATGATGCCCAAACACTGAATATTCTGATTCATTCCATAACTGGCATGGAATGGAGATTCATGGTTTAGGGACACAAGTTTTGGCAGATTTTTGGTGTATATACTACATTTCAAAATTATAAAGCATCTTTTGACTCAGTACAGTATCCAAAACTAGAGTAACTTTTAATTTCTATTATACTCCAATGTTTGTCACAACAAATTCTAACCAAATACTTCCTAATAATACTTCATAATATGACCAAAGCGATGTTGCTTTTTGAGTAACTAAATTTTCATCATGTAAGGTCTGACTATTAAAATGTGTCAACACCTTGTAGAATTAAATGAAGGACATACAATAAGAAGATTCAATTAAATAGCCCTTCCTAATCGACTCCATAATTAGCTAAACTAAACAATGGCTTTTAGAGAAAATTATACCTCTTGAAGAATATGTCTTTGTTTAACACCATCACCTGCCATCATGAACCTGCAGGATTGTTGGCATACCATAACCATGAGATCAAATATCTCAATTAAATTTTCAAAGAAAAAACAATTAAAGAAAAAAAAGGTTCAACAGTGCTCATTGGGATTCAATTTGGTCATGCAAGCAATTCTACACAAGCACTTAAGTGTTTGCTTTACTAATATCATCTGTAAAAGTGGATGGCACTTCTACTGGCTGAAGAATACGAAATGAATTTCTTATCCTTTTGTTTAGTAAAAATGCAACTGCATATTTGTTGCAGTCTGGAACAAATGATCATTCATGTATCTCTCTTAAGTATCAATAGTATAATATTCTGGCGTATATTTGTGGCCCTATAGTAACCATGTATAGATCTAGAGCATAGTTCTCAAATGCTAAATAAGAGATACTAAGCATCTCTCTCCCAGTTATTCGCTTGTATATTTCACACCAGTTGGCTATCTCCATAATTTATTTCCACTTGTTTACCATACCATGCCTTCTCATTCTTGTTAGTCCAGTGCCAAAATGGTTAGAATCATAGATAATTAATTGCAATCTCTGAAGTCTAAACAGCAAAACAGTTATTTGCCAAAATTATTAGTTCGCAATATCTAACTGTTAAAGTCAGAGTTATACTTATACAAACTATATGTGATGTCCTTATTTTCAGGCTTTTGGATCATACAAATAATTATTTCTATGCCTTTCGGGTCTTCTCTCTTCTAGCTTCTTTCTTTAGAGTTGACATAAAAGGATACAGTCTCCATGTCAAAATGTAGGGCGCAATAGAGTTTGAAAATGTCCTGTTTACTATTTAGCCATCAATGTATGATCCATGCCTATGCAATGTTCACGTAAAACGATCATGCACGCTTATCTCCCATTATCAAATATACTTAATAGTGATTATGTAATTGGCTGGCTTTGTACAGCATGTCAAAAATTGACTCCTCTGCTGAGAATATGCAGATTGTCACTATTTAACAGGGAATTTGAAGTTGAAAAATCAAAATCTTTCATAAAATGGCAATAGGGAAAACTCAATTACATAAAATGGCAATAGGGAAAACTCAATTACCACAAGACTATGTGAGAACTGAGAAGACCCTAATATAACATCCAATTAGTCTACGGGGAGTCAATGGGCAAATGTGAACAGGTGTTGGCCCAGCCCACAAGGCCTTACAGCCTGCTCACCCCAAAAGCACGAGCTAATGGGAGAGATCCACCCCGCCTTATAAGCTGGACACTCCCCCATCACTAACCGATGTGGGACTATCCCAACACTCACCCCTAGTCACACGTCGGTGATCTTGGCCCTCAGCCTCAACCGTGTAGTCTTCTAGGGTGGGTCTTGTGTCTTCCCGGGATAGCATGAAGCAAGCGTGAGTGGGCCCATAACCAATGTTGGCCCAGCCCACAAGGCCTTACAGGCCTGCTCACCCCAAAAGGCCGAGCTGTTGGGGGAGATGCACCCCGCCTTATAAGCTGACCACTCCCCCCATCACTAACCGATGTGGGACTATCCCAACACTCACCCCCCCCTAGTCACACGTCGGTGATCTTGGCCCAGGTGCTACGGAATTTTTAAGGTATAATAGTAAGGGGTATTAGCATAAATTTCCTAGCCTAGAGTTTCCCTCCTGTGTCTTATGTACATATATATCTGGTTCCTATTGGGCCTCAATATAATCATCCAATTCAGATCCCCTTATTCGTAACAGGAATCACCGTAATGATTGTGTTTTCAATGGGAAGTTGGGAACAACCCGTATCCAGCTTGTTGTGAGGCAAATCCTTGAAGAGCTACACCTATGGGGCCTGCTAATATATAATAAGATGTTGGTGTTTGTTGGGTCGGGTTGTCGTGTTTGGTGCAAAAGGCACAGCTGTTTCCAAGTATGAGTATGAGTGTATGTTCGTGTGAGTGTGGTGGGTGTGTTGTAATTGATTTGTTTCGCCTTAATGCAATGATACGCAGCTCTCCCGCATATTCTAAAAAATAAAATAAAATAAAATAAAATAAAATAAAAACTCAACCAACCTGTAGGAACTAAGGTGGCACCGCAAAAAACAAGAAATTGAATACCAGCTTCTTTCAAAAGGGTTCAGTTCCCACCAACTGAGCTAGTTCAGTTCGTATCTTTACAAAAAAAAGGATCACAGGAGAATATAAACAAATCAAACTGATTTAGCATCAACAGACCTCCATTCAAACCATGCAAATGTTATGCTAATAATCAAAGTTAAAACCTTATCGTGGTCCTTGGATAGTACTTGTAATTTGTTCAAACTACAAATTCTCAAGAGCGTGGTTTAATATTTTTTTTGAATTTTTGTTATAGTCTGAACATTGCAAGTTCCAACTTTTTAGTAAGAAATGGTGATGAATGTCCAGTTAGAAAGCATTAAGACTAAGGACATACGGTATAGGGGCCTCCTCTTCCGGATTTCCAGGTTCTAAATCCTTAACAAGGGGAGATAAATCCTTCTGGAAATAGCAAAACAATAATATCAGGACAGGGATCATATCAAAATAGGAGCCTTTGGCAATCTCTCAAGTCTAAACAATGTGATAAAAGAAACACCACCTTAATAATATCCATGTCGATATTTGCATGTCTGCTGTCCAAGAAAACCTAACATAAAGTTGAATAGAAATCCAGTCACATAAACCCAAAATGGCAATGTCACAATAACACTGTGGTTGCACTCGTAACAAGTGTACCATAATTAGACGGGCAGCCCTTGCACTTTCAACAACATGCCACTGTCCTTCTTCTGAAGAAAATAGCCATTCCTGAGCCCGAGCCTGAAATCAATTGTGTTCCTTAGCGATTTTCGAGCCCAATGAACTAGAGTTTTTGTTACTTACAGCTACAGCTGCAGCGCTACTATAAATCCATTTGTAGAACAACAGTTCATTTGCATTAAATCATGCATATTTGTGTCATTTTATTCTCAACACGCAGGAGGCCTGCGCATCATTGTTCTAAGAATACAAGAAGTGGAAGAACCACGTACAGCACCACATATTCACACGGTCACCCCTACGTTGTAACAAAACAGACTCTCCTAGAAGCCAAAGGAACCCTTTACTTATATTTGTGACATTATTTCAATCGGCATAACACAGTTTTAATCTAATTTGGCCTCTCGGACATGCCACATTAGTGCTGCTGCATTATCATCAGGCTATAGAGAGTAGGTTCATGCAAAACTAGGATATTAATTAAGGTCGCATTCCGGCTTAAATTAGTGTAAGGAGCACAAGTTGAAGACTTCCATCAGAAAAGAAGTGGATTCAGAAAATGGAAATGAACCCACCCCAACCCCGAAGAACAAAGAATTCCAGCATAGTTTACAATACTTCCTCAATCCTGTTTTATCATGATAATGCATCCATTTATTCAACTTAATTCTTTCAAGAAAGCAACGGATCAAGGAAAAGATCAGTAGGAGATTCAGTTAACCAACTAACAGTTAAATACTAAAAAACAACAATGCAAATTGACAACATATAACAGACCTTAGGCACAATAAAAACTCCACAGTGGTATACAAATGTTTCTGTTTGCTTTTTGGCATCCAATAAAATAGCCTTGTAGCAATATAGCGAAGTTTTCTGTTCACCAAGAATGAACTGCCTCCTTCGTCCTGGGACAATCACTTTCAGATCTCCTATAGCTCCTAGCTGAAGATCTCGCAATGAGAGCAGTACATCAACACCAGAAGAGTATGACTCCCGGATGATGTTCTCGTTTCCAAGAGCACGAATCACAGCATTTGCCTGTAGTATCAACGCACACAACATACAACTAACTAGATGAGTAAATATCCTGAGAAGAGTCAAATCATTGTTCACCAGAAGAATATAAAAGCACCTGTCTCATGTTACAGTATTCAGAAGATTGATCCAATGATGATTTTATTGTTTGAGCTACACCCATCTTCCCTTTTATCATGACCACCATGAATGTCTGGAAGGCAGATTTTTCAGAGGATTCACCAGCTATAGCTTGAACACTCATGTCCCATCCAAATCTGAACTCCGACAAAAGAAGCTCTGCAAGAAGAGAAAAGGCAAAACATTTTAAGTATCACTATTCAATTATCATTGTTGTTCAAGACTCCATATAAACTTTTACAGTTTCTTGACCACTAGTATCTGAGAATCTTGATGGGCTGCATGAAAACACCAGAAACATTGTTTAAAATGGTTCAATGATCTTATAACTTTTGAAATCATACTACTCCCTCTGTTTCTTTTTATAAGGCATAGTAGAGTCAGAAAAGTCTTTACAAATATATAGTTTGAGCATCAGTTACTCTTACAATTTATCACCAATTGCTGGAAAATCAATTTGTATTAGAAGATATCTTAATCAACAGATATTGCTTTTATGTCCTAAACATACATGTAATCTGATCATTGGTCAAAATTTACGAAGTTTGACTTCTTCAAATCCTAATTCACCCTACATTTTGAAACGGAGGTAGTAACATGTAATCATAGATGTTTATGCTCACTGCTCAGAGTTTCACTTGATAATTAAGGGGGAAACTCAGTAAAAGCATTTACAAGAAAACAAAATGTAAGAAGCCTTGTCAAAAGCTTCAAAACAAAATTTAAACAAAACAAAGAATCAAAACTTGAAATAAGGAAGATGTATAGACAACAATTTAAAACTAAATATGAAAAGGAAAATAGAAAGAAAGAGTTGACAGAAAATAACCTAAAACATGGGATTCTGCAAGGGTAAGGCACACAAACTTCCCTCCTGATTTCATAACTCTCTTGGCCTGGAAAAGATGCCTGCTCAGTCAATGGTCATACATATCACCAAGAAAATCATTTCCATTGGGATCAACAGATCTATTCATTACAAAACTAAAAAGGAGCATCCAAATTCAGTATAAATCCACAGATATACCTCATTTAGATATTTTATCCCCAGTTTTGTCCCAGCCCCTGGCTCCATAAGAGCATCCAATCCTCCTTTATCAAGAATCACGTCGAATGACCCATCTGCAAACTGGTGATTTCATCTGTCAGATAGTTTTAATAGGAACTATGTATTAAGCATTGCTGGATTTATCATGAATCGTGAATGAAAAACATCCAGGTATGACAGAAAATGGCCCATGTGCAAAATGGCATTTAGATATGTCAAGTAGCTGTGACAAGACGTGTGCATACAGCATAAAAACTAACCAGTAATCCAGTATGGCATCAGTAAATTGCAAATTAGCAATTCAACCTCAGATATTTTTATTAGAAATATATCACTTGAAAAATAAAGCACATCAAACTAAACTTAGGAGCATCTAGCAATTATTAATGGAAAGGGTCAAAGACAAACTATAAATAGGTAGGACATGAAAATTTTAGAAAACAGTTTAGGCAACGAGAAAAGTTCACCATACACTGAAAGATCTATAACAAAATAAAGGCCAGCAGGTATAGTACAGGGTCATTCAGAATCTCAATCAAACAAAACAGTTTCCCTTGGTTTGGTTTCATCTACCGTGCCACAGAAGCTGAATCAACACTATAGTACCTTGTCAAAGCTACCATAGGGTGACGAACTTGTACGGACGCACTAGAACTCATGCACTGAAAACCTGGAATCAACCAAATGGTATGTTGCCTACTCAAATCGCCCAGAAACATTGATCTCATGGATCAAATGTTGGCATGCTAGGTGATAGACAGTAAACTCAGATTGATGCTACATTGACATTATACCCAGTAATCAATAGCATCTCCATAAAGTTTAAAAAAATAGCGTCTCCATAACACCATCACGTCTGATATTGGAGCATTGCAATTTGCAAAGCAGAAACTAATAATAGCTCCAACATTTTTGTTAAGCTCAAAGTTTACCGTTCCAGCTAACTAGTACTCCCTCGGTTTCAAATTATGAACCACTTTGCTTTTGTGCTAAGTCAAACTTCTCTAACACTGGCATCTATACTGTAATACCAAATAAGTTCACTCTCAACACATTGCATGGTGAATTGAATAAAACTAGCTTGATGTTATAGATATTAGTACATTTTTCTATAGACTTGGTCAAAACTAGACGTCTAATTTTGGCTGCCAAAGTGACATGTAATTTGGAACAGAGCACATACAAGAATTTCAAATTTTTTAACAAATTTCAACACTACAACTACCAACCACCAATGTCCCAAACTAAACTAATTCCTGTGACAAGCAAGGGCACTGCCGGTAAGCCCAAATTTCAAGCTCGACATAAACCAACCAAGCCCACACACACCGAATTCTACTCTACGCAGCAGACGGACGGATCATACCATACCTGCATATCGGTGATGTCCATGACGCGCCATCGCATCTCGGGCCTTGCGCGCGCGTGGCGGCGGAGCATGTCGGCCACGACGACGCGGGAGAAGTCGACGTTGGTGACGCGGCGGAACCCCTCGTCGTAGAGCTGCGCCGAGAGCGCCGAGCTCCCACACGCCGGCACCAGGATCTCATGCTGGGCCGCCCCCGCGGAGGCGCCGGCGCCGCCGTCCCCGAGGAGGACGGCGAGGAGCGGGGCGCGGAGGCTGGGCCACTCCGCGTACCACTCGAAGCTGTCCCCCGTGCCGCGCAGCGCGAAGAACTTGTCCCAGTTCTCCCGCGACGTGAAGTCGCCCAGCGTGCCTAGGAGCGCCGTCGGCGGCGGCGGCGGCGGCGTGCCCATCGGTGGTGGCGGCAGCCGCAGGGAGCAGACAATGCGGACAGGGCTGGCTGGAGTCGGGGATTTTGTGGGCCGGGCCTGTTTGAGCGGTGTCATGTACATACAGAATAATTCCACCTCAAAAAAACATACAGAATAAATACATTAGACACATGTACACTTCATTAAGCATTTAGAACTTAACAGAGATGCATAATAATAATTTTTAAAGTAGGGCAGATAGAATTAGAGGACTATGCCTATACCGGTGGGTTTGTTTCATCCTTATGTTACAATTCATTGGTCCTGTTCAGCCGCTTGACGGATTTAATAGTGGTTCGTGAGAGGAAATAAACTAAAATATATCGGTCTTTTACCGGGCAAGTGTTTCTTATTGGGGAGCTGCAGTCGGCTGGCCCTGGCCCTGGCCCTGGTTTTGATCTATTGAAGGTAGGCCAAAAAGATCTGGTGTTAATAATAAAGTAAAGAGGGAATTAGCTCTATGGTCTCGGAAATAATGGGTCTTTGGTGTATATAAGCATTTTCTTTTTGAACTTTGCTCTATAGCCCAATTTTGTTTGTCCCTTGGCCTTCCGTTTATGGGTAAAAAGACCCTTTTACCACTGACAAAAACATAAAATGCAAATTTTTATTTGTTTGTTGTATACTTAGAGTAATATTAAACAAATAATAATACGTCAAATATATTCTTCTGTGCGTACAAACAAGAATGGAGCCACGGCAGTTGTATATTTGACTCTCACATGGGAAGATCACAAGTGATGCTAACGCTAATAGGGTTTCCATTATTTTTTACATAGAACAGCATCACACCTTCCTTGTTGGCCGACTAGCCACATTTCTTCTAATGGAACTCGAAAGACCTGAATCTGATAGCAACACAGGAAGAAACCAAAAACATGACAATACTTCAGACCTACCATGGGCGTCGGTCTTTTTTCTCTCGATTCGATACCGTTGGGTGTGTGTGGGTGGCGGTGGGTGAAGGCAGAAAGACAAAAGGGCAATTTTGTCTTTTTGCATATCAAATAGTAGACAACCTAACAAAAGCACTAACAGAAACCTAACATGAAGGAAGGCCATAGAGATAGAGAAAATTCGTTCCGGCAAAAAAAATGGCATACAACTAAGAGCTATTTATTTCGTGACCATAGAGCTAATTCTTCCTAAAGCAAAGGTAAGAGCGTCTTGTATACAAACATGCACTCTATATGCATATGGACCTAGAACGAATCTGCATCAAAAGTACATATGGATATAAAAACTACGTATTAGGCCTGATTCCAATTAATATCCATAGACAATCGTGGAAAAATAGTTTCAAACGGTGAGGAAGTAGACCAGGGTTTAGGGTTTAAGGTTTAGCCTACTCTTTTTTTTTTTAAATTCTTCCCTCCTCTTGTTCAGATCCTTAAGAACATTCTTACTCTAAATCCACGAAACCATGTGCTACGATAGACGTGTTGGAGGATGTCCGTTTACACGTCACTTCCTATCTCCCTCTGTGGGACTTCCTTTACCACCTCCATAAGACACTCCACCTCTCACTCAACCAACCTCAAATGAACGTTATTTCTCCTCCTATCTGACGGGGGTAACCATTGAGATTCATACATGGACCCTGTGAATTGTTGATGATTCTGCAAGTAAAGATATCTCCGGTGGCTTTTACACTAACTCGTCAACAGAAAGAAAATCCTCGTAGAAAATTGCCAAATTTGAAGGCACTTGTACCACATGACAAGGGGTCACGATGCCATTGGCGATCAGGATACCAAAGATATACCGAAGTTACGAAACCATTAGAAAAATTTCCAAGCCACCTCGTGCAATGGCACTGACGTCACATAGGCTTGCTGCAAACGCTTCTTTAACCAATAAAACTTTGATGAAAAACGAACGTGCACACACAGATCTTACCGGCAACGTAAACTCGTTGCAAATTTGAAACCAAGCCAGCACAAGATTCGTTGCAAAATTCGTTTCAAAACCCTGTTTTTCCCCAAAACCCCATTTATCCCCTTTTACGTATTTCAAAATATACAAAGAATTTGGGGTTGGTTCAAAAAGGAAAATTGTGGGTCTCGATGAGAGCTACAATGTTGGTGAACAAAGTTTTTTAAGTTTTCAAAAAGAATTTCAAATTATTTTGAAAATACGATTTTCCGACAGTTGTCCTCTTTTGAATTTCAAATCATAATTCAAAAACTATGCATATTTTGGGAAAACTCTTTTTGGAGAAAATGTGTAGTTTGAAAAGTTGAGTATTCCATAGTTTTGGAGTTTTTCAAGTTTTATTGAAAAATCAAAAGTAATTGCATATATTTGTTTCTAGGGTTTTTGTCCCCTTTTCAAAATTTGATTCAAATTCAATTTTCCTTTCAAAATTTGAAAATGGCCCAGTTGATAAAGTTGTAGAGCATAAAATTTTAGCTAGGGTTGCTTTTTGGAAATTTTTGAGTACAGTTCAAAAATCTGGAGTAATTTGCAAAACTTTCTTGCTGTTACTGTTGATGACGTCATCTTCTCTTTTTCCCCTCTCTGTTCCTCGTCGCCGACGCCATGCCGTCCGATCGCCGCCGGTGCCAGCGCACGGCCGAGCTCGAACCTTCGCCGCCCCGTGTCGCCCCTCCGGCCGCCGCCCTTGCGTCTTATCTCTCCGGCCGGCCAACCACTTCCCCCTCCTTATCCTTCTCCCGTGCGCCGATTCCGTCCAAAACAAAAACCACCACTAGCTTCGCCTCATCCTCGCGCATCGATAGAGCAAGAAGATGGCCCTCCATTCCGTCTAGAAACGCTGTCAAGCCATCTTCTTCCTCGCGGTCGGTCGCCGCGCTGCCGTGATCCGCCGCGACATCGCCACCGCCGTTCTTCCTCGTCGGTGGTCATTTTCTCGATTGTTTTGGCAAGCGTGCTCGCCTTTACCTCGCGCGTCTGATGCGCTCCTTGGCTCCTCGTTTGGTGCCCAGCCGTCGCCATGACGCCGCCCGTGCCACCGGAGTCCGCCGCCGACGTCATCTCCGCCGCCAAGCTCTCGCCTCCGACCGTCCCGAGCCCCCACCGCCGTGCGCATCTGCCCCGCGGTGAGCTCCTGCGCCTATCCTCGCCTTTGGTTGAGCCCGAGCGGCTCCGTCGAGTCCGGTAGCCGAGCGTCGCCGCCGGCAACACCCATGCCGCCGCCGCCGCGCAAGGCTAGCGTCGCTAGGGCCGTGTTTTGGCCAAATTAGCGTGCGCATCATCTCCGCCGCGTCGTGTAGCAGCTAGCGCGCTCGTTGCCGTCGCCGGAGGTGCTCCGGTGAGCCCGTCCATCGTGTCGTCGTCCCGTCGAAGCCGCCATGGCCGCCGGCAAGGGTGCGGTCGACGCTCCGCCGTCCCATCTTCTAGCCTAGGAGGTGCGCCGTGTCACGAGCATCGCGTAGAGCCGAGCCGCGCCGCTTAGGACCTTGCCGCCGGCGAGAAATCGCCGGCGAGCTCGCCGCCGTCGTCAGCCAGCGAGGGAGGGCCCTGTTGGGCCGGCCTGTTTGCTCGTGGGCCGAACCGCCAACAGTGCTGGGCCGAGATGGGTCAGTTTCGGCCCAAGCGAATCTTTTTCTTTTTCTTTGTTTTATTCTTTTCCAGAATTGGTGAATAGTACTGATAATTGTTTATTTCATATTAAATTTTTGGTAGCTCCAAAAATTATAAAATTTTTTGTGTGTGTTCCCTGTCATGATTTTGGTCTAGGAAAAATATTATATGCCTATTTTGAGTGCTTTTGTTATGTTTTAAAATTAGCTCTTTTAATTGAAAAATGAGTCTTCCTTGATTTTTAGTGATTTATTTATTTATCCAAAAATCATGAAAATTATTTTGTAGCCTTCTCAGGCTATGAGGAGCTTAAGATTAATTTTTAAGATTTATTTGATAACTTTTATTTTATCTTTATTTTATACTTGGTTATTTAATAGATTTTCAATTGTTTATTTGGCAATAAATGACAGGGTTTTCTTGAGTGACTTTGGATTGAGTGATGACCCGGCATTTTAATTAATTGTTTGCGCTTATCATTAATCTTGTTTAGCCTCCGTCGAGCATCATGTTTATATCCCGTCATGTTGAAGTATTTTATTTATCACGTGTAGTCCCCGTGGTCGAGGAGAGCCCTGTCGATCTTGTTTCTGGGAAATTGTTGTCGAGTCAACTCAAATTCCTGAAGAAGTCAATCCATCTCTGGTGATTGGTATTAGCTCCCAGATGCGTCATTGAAGAACGTCTACACCAACTTTCAAGGCAAGCCCCGGATCCATCAACCCATTCCTTGACTTTACAAAGTTTTATCACTTGAGTTGTATTGCTGCATTAAGTAATAGGAGTTGAGTGATCACCTATTTGACGCATGAACTACCTTGATTATTTCAACATCATCCTTGAAACCATTTTGATGGAAAAATGTGTAACAATGCTTAGCCTTGCTAATTTAGCTCGGATTTCGAAAACGTTTCAAAAGGAAGTGCTTACCCTGTCGGTAAGGTTAATATTACTCAGCAATGTTATCTTTGATCAGGCTATTGGGTTACATCGATTGATGTCTCGAAGTAATCCTTCGGTCTGGATCAGTTATACCTTTAATGAAGTTGAGACCGGTCGGGTAACTTGCATCGGGAATGGAGTCTTGATGTAGTGTTTCCGACTTGTCGATTAAGGACCGGCCGTTGTTTGGCCAGCTGGACAAGACCTTGCAACTACTCACATATCTACGGAAAAGCTTTACCCTAGGATAATCTAAGGACTAGTACGGTGAGCCCGTGCACTGGGAGTGGCGAGATGGCGGGAGTAGCGGGTATCCTCGGGGGACAAGGTCTCGGGTCCGAGGAGGACCGTACTCTCGGGTGGCGCGGAAGCTGAGCCTAGTTCTAGAATGTCCGACGGTATTGTTGATATAATTGTGGGTTAGAGTCCCACTTATATCGTGTGTTTAGGAATCCTCAGCTGAGTAAATCGATTCGAATCGTCGTGCTCCTCGGTTATGGAGACTTGATCCTCCGACCATTCATCGTAGTAACTTAAGGAACTTGAAAGAATTTGATGGAAGTATAAGAATGTGATCTTCGTGAATTATCTTGATCTGCTGTATTCAAGCTAGACTAGACTCACTTTAGAACCTAATGACTAATCTGGAAAGTAAAACTGGAGGTTGAAACTAGTCTTTAGTGCTTTTCTGCAAAATGCTTTGATTCTTCGCAAAGCCTTACCTTGTCCTATTTGACCTTCATTCCTGAGTCTTCTCCCCTATTTTTTTCGTCGGGTAAGTCTTGCGGAGTACTTTTGTACTCAGGGTTTGTCCTACCCTTGTTGCAGGTGTGTCCGTCAATTGAGAACGTCGAGTAGTTTGTTTGGCTCCTGGGCAGAGCACTACGTTTTGGGTGAATCATAAAGTTAAGTAATGGTATTCCACTACTATGGTTGTAATCAACACAACTTATTATTTGAAAAGTTTTATTTATAACTGATTTGTAAACTTATGTTATCATAATACTTCCGCACTTTTACTCTGATATATTTTATTTATACAAAATTGTTGTAATACTACAATGTCTCTTATAATGATTGATCCTGCTCGGAGAATCGTGGATGTTTCGGGTTCATCCCGACAGAGCTTGTTAAGTCGTGTGGAACACATGCATAGTAATCTAAGGTCTGTTAAGACAAGGATTAGTGCATGTGGGCCACATTACTTAGGAGGTTCTGCCACAGTTGGTATCGGAGCTGGATCATTATTCTAGAGCTATTGTAGTATTCCTTGCGAAAACTTCAAATGATTTTTTTGGGTCAAATAAATTTAATATTGACTATTTTGGTCCAAATTGCCTATCACTCATCTATGCTCCCTTCTATAGCTCTTTAGACATGTTTAAAAGCTTGTGGTGGAATATCATGTTATATTGCCCTATTTATAAAAGTTTACTTTTAAGTATGTAAGTCTTGTTAGCTTAGAACGTAGGTCCGTTTATGCATGATGCTTAATTAACTTATTAATATTACCTTCCTTCTTAGCGTGAATTGGGTTAAGTAGTATCAATCCTATTCTTGCTAACCTTCAGATCCCATCCATCTGTTCTTATGGCCCCTTCTATTCTTGCTACAGAATGGCCCGAGCTCCTCGGAAGCATGTCCTTTGCAAGAAGACCAGTGCTAAAGGTGTCCCTCGTCGGCCAGTCAACTCCTCAAGATGAACCTACTAGTAGCAACATTCCTCGGCCCAATCCAAATTTACAAGTGGAGATTGATAGATTGATGACAAAGATTACATCAAGCTATTCAGGCCAGGGCTGAAGCTATGGAGGACTTACAAAAGTTATGGCAGTTCGTGTGCTATAATATCCAATTGAGGAATGACGCTTGGACCAGAGAGGACTTGCACCTTACACAGATCCAAGGGCAGGGACAGTATATCAATCAGTTAGAGATGGAAAATCAGAGACTGCAGTTTGAGTGTGATAGATTGACGAATTTGGTGAATCCCAATTACCAACCGCAGGAAGTTCAGGATGACCCTGGTGTTGTTAGTGACTCTTGAGTAAGACGAACATCAACAACCAAAGCACGAGTAAGAGAAATCAAAGGTGGCCATCGAAGAACCTAAATTGGATCTGAATAACTACTTTGATAATGAGGAGTAGTAGTCTGTGATGAATGATGTTGACTAAAATAGTTAAGAGTAGTTGTGAGTTGAGTTGGTTTGTATAATAGTTGTTTCTTTCTGTTCTATCTTTTGAGCCTGAGGTTGTGGGTTAAGCTTGTTCGTGTATGCTATGTATGATAAAGAATGTAACATAAGGTGTTCAAGTTCTGGAATGAAAAGATCGTGTCCCCGAAGTAGAACAATTAAGTGGTACAAGATACAATGAGATTGTCACTCAGAAGAAGAGGCAACATGGAAGTCAACTCTCTCGACAAAGTTTCACTAAAATAGTTTCTGACAGTTCGTCTAACAAGCCCTCTAATTCACTAACTTGGTGAAGGTGAAGTTTTCTAGCATTGTGAGGACGTGTAGGACGAGCATATCATATGAAAATCTTTTGGAAGTTAAAACACCCCCTTAAGGCGGGAGTGGTTATATTCCTTTATGACTGTTCCATTGTTGAATCTCGTCATGTACTGGGATTGTTTATCAATTGAATCTTTTACTCCATAAGTTCCGGATCTTTGGGAATTTGTGGAATATACCTTGATATACATTATTATCTTAAAGATGAAACCTGGTACGAATTCTTGATTCTTTTCTTAAGTATGTGTCACACCTTGATTTCTTTCAACTTCGGCACATGCTATCTCCTTGATGTCGTTTGATGACGTATATCTCGCTTTCATGTCACTATAATTGTGTCCTTTAAGGAACCATGATTCATGACTTGGAAACATCGTCGAAACCTAGGGTCGCCCGTGTGGTGTTACTGGGGCATTCGCCGTTACCCAAGTCTATGATCGTGAACCCTTATAATCCAAAATTAAGTGTGTTCTCATTCTTTGAACATGCTAATCTTTTGATCATAATATTTGACAAATGTTTGTCAAAAGTCATTTTGATGTGTTATATAGTGGTGTCTCGACCCGTGACTATGGTGCCGTGTCAACCTGAAATCTCCTGTGATTCGCGACCACCTGAGTTTTCACCGAGGCTATGCACGATGTATCGTAGTAGGTCACAATGGATGTACTTTACTTATTGAATATTCTTGGGATTCAAAGTTGTTCTTTGAACTCCCAAAATACCTTGTGATCGTGACCGATTTTTGATCTCGGTTACAATCCCGATATTACTAAGAGATGTGGGTTAATATTGTTGTGCCCTATAATGCCGCCATGTCCCGAAACCCTGGTGCCGCGACGGAACTGAGTCTCTTGTGTGACCCGGGCACACAAGTTTCGCTAGGCGCGCGTATCAATGTTTGTGGGCATGAGCCATTATAGTCTCATGACAATGTACCCTACTCTTCGAACTTATCTTGGGAATTATTGCTGAAATTCCCTTGCACTTCTAAATGCCTTGTTAGTTACAACCTCTGTCAAAACATGGTTATAACTCTCGGATCAAACCTTGTTCTTCTATGAACTTTTGTCAAGTTGATTTGCTTGACACATTTCCTTTTCCATTACTTACCCCACGGATTTTGTTGCTCCAAAATCTCGGGACGAGATTTCTTTAAGGGGGAAAGGATGTAACATCCTAGATGTTAATTACAACTAAAACTTGATTTAGTACTTTATTCAAACCTAAGCATCGAGTATCTTGGCGTAATTGTTTTCATATTTTAATATTGTTTTTAATGTGATGCTTTGTTTTACATATGAAATGATGCTTGTGATTGCTAATGACCGATTAGTTAGTGTAGAACGTAAATCGAGTTCAAAATTCGTTTCAAAACCCCGTTTTTTCCCCAAAACCCCATTTATCCCCTTTTCTCGTATTTCAAAATATACAAAGAATTTGGGGTTGGTTCAAAAAGGAAAATTGTGGGTCTCGATGAGAGCTACAATGTTGGTGAACAAAGTTTTTCAAGTTTTCAAAAAGAATTTCAAATTATTTTGAAAATACGGTTTTCGACGCTTGTCCCCTTTTGAATTTCAAATGATATTTCAAAAACTATGCATATTTTGGGAAAACTCTTTTTGGAGAAAATGTGTAGTTTAAAAAGTTGAGTATTCCATAGTTTTGGAGTTTTTCAAGTTTTATTGAAAAATCAAAAGTAATTGCATATATTTGTTTCTAGGGTTTTTGTCCCCTTTTCAAAATTTGATTCAAATTCAATTTTCCTTTCAAAATTTGAAAATGGCCCAGTTGAGAAAGTTGTAGAGCATAAAATTTTAGCTAGGGTTGCTTTTTGGAAATTTTTTAGTACAGTTCAAAAATCTGGAGTAATTTGCAAAACTTTCTTGCTGTTACTTGTTGATGACGTCATCTTCTCTTTTCCCCTCTCTCGTTCCTCGTCGCGACGCCATGCCGTCCGGTCGCCGCGGTGCCCGTCTGCACGGCCGAGCTCGAACCTTCGCCGCCCGTGTCGCCCTCCGGCCGCCGCCCTTGCGTCTTATCTCTCCGGCCGGCCAACCACTTCCCCCCCCTCCTTATCCTTCTCCCTTATCCCCTGCGCGCGGCCATCGCCATCGCCATAGCCGAGCTCGAGCTCCGCCTCCGCTCGCCGTCGCCGTGCGCCGATTCCGTCCAAAACAAAAACCACCACTAGCTTCGCCTCATCCTCGCGCATCGATAGAGCAAGAAGATGGCCCTCCATTCCGTCTAGAAACGCCGTCAAGCCATCTTCTTCCTCGCGGTCGGTCGCCGCGCTGCCGTGATCCGCCGCGACGTCGCCACCGCCGTTCTTCCTCGTCGGTGGTCATTTTCTCGATTGTTTTGGCAAGCGTGCTCGCCTTTACCTCGCGCGTCGATGTGCTCCTTGGCTCCTCGTTTGGTGCCCGGCCGTCGCCGTGACGCCGCCCGTGCCACGGAGTCCGCCGCCGACGTCATCTCCGCCGCCAAGCTCTCGCCTCCGACCGTCCCGAGCCCCCACCGCCGTGCGCATCCGCCGCGGTGAGCTCCTGCGCCTATCCTCGCCTTTGGTTGAGCCCGAGCGGCTCCGTCGAGTCCGGTAGCCGAGCGTCGCCGCCGGCAACACCCATGCCGCCGCCGCCGCGCAAGGCTAGCGTCGCTAGGGCCGTGTTTTGGCCAAATTAGCGTGCGCATCATCTCCGCCGCGTCGTGTAGCAGCTAGCGCGCGCGTTGCCGTCGCCGGAGGTGCTCCGGTGAGCCCGTCCATCGTGTCGTCGTCCCGCCGAAGCCGCCATGGCCGCCGGCAAGGGTGCGGTCGACGCTCCGCCGTCCCATCTTCTAGCCTAGGAGGTGCGCCGTGTCACGAGCATCGCGTAGAGCCGAGCCGCGCCGCTTAGGACCTCGCCGTCGGCGAGAAATCGCCGGCGAGCTTGCCGCCGTCGTCGCCTGGCCGGGAGGGCCTGTTGGGCCGGCTGTTTGCTCGTGGGCCGATCCGCCAACGGCCTTTGGCCGAGATGGGTCGGTTTCGCCCAAGCGAATCTTTTTCTTTTTCTTTGTTTTATTCTTTTCCCAATTGGTGAATAGTACTCGATAATTGTTTATTTCATATTAAATTTTTGGTAGCTCCAAAAATTATAAAATTTTTTGTGTGTGTTCCCTGTCATGATTTTGGTCTAGGAAAAATATTATATGCCTATTTTGAGTGCTTTTGTTATGTTTTAAAATTAGCTCTTTTAATTGAAAAATGAGTCTTCCTTGATTTTTAGTGATTTATTTATTTATCCAAAAATCATGAAAATTATTTTGTAGCCTTCTCAGGCCATGAGGAGCTTAAGATTAATTTTTAAGATTTATTTGATAACTTTTATTTTATCTTTATTTTATACTTGGTTATTTAATAGATTTTCAATTGTTTATTTGGCAATAAATGACGGGGTTTTCTTGAGTGACTTTGGATTGAGTGATGACCCGGCATTTTAATTAATTGTTTGCGCTTATCATTAATCTTGTTTAGCCTCCGTCGAGCATCATGTTTATATCCCGTCATGTTGAAGTATTTTATTTATCACGTGTAGTCGGCGTGGTCGAGGAGAGCCCTGTCGATCTTGTTTCGGGAAATTGTTGTCGAGTCAACTCAAATTCCTGAAGAAGTCAATCCATCTCTGGTGATTGGTATTAGCTCCCAGATGCGTCATTGAAGAACGTCTACACCAACTTTCAAGGCAAGCCCGGATCCATCAACCCATTCCTTGACTTTACAAAGTTTTATCACTTGAGTTGTATTGCTTTGCATTAAGTAATAGGAGTTGAGTGATCACCTATTTGACGCATGAACTACCTTGATTATTTCAACATCATCCTTGAAACCATTTTGATGGAAAAATGCGTAACAATGCTTAGCCTTGCTAATTTAGCTCGGATTTCAAAAACGTTTCAAAAGGAAGTGCTTACCACCGTCGGTAAGGTTAATATTACTCAGCAATGTTATCTTTGATCGGGCTATTGGGTTACATCGATTGATGTCTCGAAGTAATCCTTCGGTCCGGATCGAGTTATACCTTTAATGAAGTTGAGACCGGTCGGGTAACTTGCATCGGGAATGGAGTCTTGATGTAGTGTTTCCGACTTGTCGATTAAGGACCGGCCATTGTTTGGCCAAATGGACAAGACCTTGCAACTACTCACATATCTACGGAAAAGCTTTACCCTAGGATAATCTAAGGACTAGTACGGTGAGCCCGTGCACCGGAGTGGCGAGATGGCGGGAGTAGCGGGTATCCTCGGGGACAAGGTCTCGGGTCCGAGGAGGACCGTACTCTCGGGTGGCGCGGAAGCCGAGCCTAGTTCTAGAATGTCCGACGGTATTGTTGATATAATTGTGGGTTAGAGTCCCACTTATATCGTGTGTTTAGGAATCCTCGGTGAGTAAATCGATTCGAATCGTCGTGCTCCTCGGTTATGGAGACTTGATCCTCCGACCATTCATCGTAGTAACTTAAGGAACTTGAAAGAATTTGATGGAAGTATAAGAATGTGATCTTCGTGAATTATCTTGATCTCGCTGTATTCAAGCTAGACTAGACTCACTTTAGAACCTAATGACTAATCCGGAAAGTAAAACCGGAGGTTGAAACTAGTCTTTAGTGCTTTTCTCGCAAAATGCTTTGATTCTTCGCAAAGCCTTACCTTGTCCTATTTGACCTTCATTCCCGAGTCTTCTCCCTATTTTTTTCGTCGGGTAAGTCTTGCGGAGTACTTTTGTACTGGGTTTGTCCTACCCTTGTTGCGGTGTGTCCGTCAATTGAGAACGTCGAGTAGTTTGTTTGGCTCCTAGGCAGAGCACTACGTTTTGGGTGAATCATAAAGTTAAGTAATGGTATTCCACTACTATGGTTGTAATCAACACAATTTATTATTTGAAAAGTTTTATTTATAACTGATTTGTAAACTTATGTTATCATAATACTTCCGCACTTTTACTCTGATATATTTTATTTATACAAAATTGTTGTAATACTACAATGTCTCTTATAATGATTGATCCTGCTCGGAGAATCGTGGATGTTTCGGGTTCATCCCGACAGAGCTTGTTAAGTCGTGTGGAACACATGCATAGTAATCTAAGGTCTGTTAAGACAAGGATTAGTGCATGTGGGCCACATTACTTAGGAGGTTCTGCCACAGCATGGTCGAGAGAAATTAAAGCATCGACATGAGACTAGGATGTGCAAAATTTCTTCTGTAGTTTGTAGGGTATTATCAGTGCCGGCCCTATATTTTTAAAGGCCCTTGGGCGAACTCGTCGCGATGGCCCTCTAAAGCATATATACTACCATAGATTTTTCTAGTATGATCATACATACCCTAGATCTTGAGATATGAACATGGGAGTAGTTACTCCCTAGGAGTAGAAAATACTTTCCCTATATATATATATATATATATATATATATATATATATATATATATATATATATATATATATAGGGTCAAACTATTGGAAGCCCAGGGCTTCTAATAGTTATGGGAAGCCCTAGCCAACCCCCCTAGCCAGCCCAATCAGCTGCTGACGCGCGCAGGGGGTCCAGGTGCTGACGCGCGCAGGTGGACGGCCCCTCTAGACCCAGTAGATCGAACGCATAAAATTTTGCCATCAAACTGCGTACAGACTGTTTTGTCGCGACGATGCGTATAAACTAGTGGTTCAGTGAATTAAAACCAGTTTGATGACGCGTAAAAACCTCTCCGCGAGTTGGACTTTCAAATAGACAAAACCTGCACCTGGCCCATGCACCTGACACACCTGACGCATGCATGCATGCACGAATCCAATCTGATTCCTTTCGTTTTTTCACAATAAATCCTAAACGAAACATCCAATTCAAAAACGGTTTTCACCATTGAACTCCTGACATTTTTATGCACGATTCAAGATCCATTTTGAATATATTTTTTAAAAATTTTAAAATTCAAAATTTTGAAATTTGAGTCATGCCATGTAATGGCTGATTGGACGCATATAGTCCACTGGTCGAGATGCGTATTGTCACAGAACCGACCAATTTATACAAGATTAAGTACAGATGTCCCCGCTAATACGTTGACACTCGTATACTTTGTCTTATATAAACCCGGTAGTCCAACGAAATCACGAAGGATTTCAAACCAACTTGCAACAAACCAAGATCGTAGTAATTCAGCATAACCACATCACCTCAGTTACAATCTTTTACAAATAATCTACATAGATTATATAATATCGGAGTACACTCTAGTTATTACAAACCAGAATATAGGATAGCGGAAGAAGCATAGTTTTAAAAACTAAAACAGTAGTTTAAGGGTTACATTGCCAGTACAAGCTCATATCTTACAAAAGCAATATAAGGTAAGAGATCTACTAGAGACCATGCCCAATGGTCTAGTCTTCATTCCCGGCGGGGAGAAGGCGATAGTTGCGGAAACCATTATAGAAGATGTCATCTCGCAACGGAGGGAATAAACCCGAGTACTCAATTGTACTCAACAAGACTTACCCGACATGAAACAGAAATAATGACTCCAAGGATTATGCAAAGCTTTATAGGTGGAGTTGGCTTACTCATTTTGCATAAAGAGCTTTAAGTGTTGAGAGTAACCAAATTATTATTAGCATCAAGTTAAATTTTCATAACCTGTTATCTAGGTTTGCATACATAACCATATCAGGTTCATTATCAGCTATCTTGCAAAGTGCGATCAACCATCCAAACAACTTAAAGTTTTCAAGTATGGAGATGATCCCGTCAAGCTTCTCACTATCCAGGAGACGATGGATTGGATTAGGGCTTCGGCCTAAGGCGGCGACGCGAGCAGCGGCGCCGGCGGCGGGACGGCGATGACGGCGGCGAAATTCGCCGGCTCCGATGAAGGTGATGGCTAGGGCGTGTGTGTGTGAACACCACAGTACTAGGGTGACCCTAATTCTATGAAAATGAAGACCAAGATCATGGTGGGGAGTTGGGGCGACGGCGAGGCCGAGCTCGCGGCCATGGCGGCGGCGCGGTGTGGAGGCTCACCTCGCGATGAAGCAAAGCACGGCGGGGTCGGGGAGGTAGAGCAGGTCACGGCGACGCTATGGATGAGAGGAATTGGAAAATGAGGGAGTGAGGAGGAGGAATTTGCAGGGCGGCGTGGTGACGGGCGGCGGCACGTCGAGGAGAGAAAGAGGAGGAGGAAGGGAAATAGGGGTGGCCATCTTCGGCATTAATGGATGCAGTGAGGTGGCAACGACGTCGCGACGACGACTACGCGGCCGTCCACGCGACCGAGCGCGAGAGCAAGCCGAGAAGGTGCTCGGCGGCCACGGCGTCGCGTGAGCGGGGAGGAGTATGGCGCGGCCTTTGCGAGGTAGATTTTTTCCCTTTTTCATTTTCTCAAAATTTCATATTGAAACTTGAAAAAGTTCAAACATGAAAAGTGTTCAAAATAAATTGAATTTCATTTTTGCTTTTTGAACCATATCAAAATTCCCAATATTTTTGAATTTAGGTTTTCAAATTTGAATTTGAATTTCAAATTTCAAATCACAATCAAATGCAATGACATAATCCAAAACAAAGATGCTTATGCACATGTAATTAGGCCCTAACACTTGAGGTGTTACAGCCTTCCCCCCTTAAGAAAATCTCGTCCCGAGATTTTGAAAAACGTACCATTTGAAATAGAAAGATGGATAAGTATTTTTCAGATAGTCCTCTCGTTCCCATGTTGCATCTTTCTCACTGTGATTACTCCAAACCACTTTGAACAATTTCACCACTCATTGCGAGTTACACGCTCTATAACCTCTAAGACCTTCACCGGCCTTTCTTCATAGGAGAGATCGATTGTAATTTGATACCCCGACTTTAATTTCTTCTTCCGAGATGCGAAGACATTTCTTCAACTCGAGAGACATGGAAGATCGGAAAGATAGTTCCCATTTCAGGGGTAGTTGAAGTTTATAGGCTACTTTTCCACACTTCTCAATGATTGGATAAGGTCCAATATAACGAGGCGCGAGTTTACGCTTCACACCAAAACGTTTCACACCTTTCATGGGCGACACCTTGAGATATACATGGTCACCCACCTTGAACTCAATAGACTTCCTTCGCTTATCGCATAACTCTTTTGTCGAGCTTGAGCGGCTTCCATATTTTTACTCGATTTTTCGGACTTGCTCTTCGGCATCTTTGACGAAGTCACTTCCATAATACATTCTTTCCCCGCTTTCTACCCAATTCAAAGGAGTCCTACACTTTCGGCCATACAAGGCTTCGAAGGGAGGCATCTTAATACTCTCTTGATAACTATTATTATAAGAGAATTCTGCTAGAGGCAACCATTTGTCCCATGGTCCTTTACGGGATATAACACGGGCTCGAAGCATGTCTTCTAGAATTTGGTTCACACGCTCGCTTGTCCCGAAGTTTGCGGGTGATAAGCCGAGCTGTGAAGTGTTTGAGTGCCAAGATCTTGTTGAAGATGTTGCCGAAACGAGTCAGAACCTGGGTTCCCCTATCGGAGATAATAGACTTGGGTATACCATGGAGACGAACTACTTGTTCAAGGTAAATCTCGGATACCGGTGTGGACGGTAAGTAGTCTTTACGGAATGAAATGAGCCGACTTTGTCGACGATCAATGATCACCCGGATAGAGTCAAAACCCTTTGGAGTGGTTGGCAAGCCAACAATAAAGTCCATGCTTATTTCTTCCCACTTCCAATCGGGAATAGATAAGGGTTGCAGCAATCCGGGTTTCATGTGTATCGCCTTAACACGGCAACAATTGTCGCAACGAGCAATAAAGGCTGCAATTTCTTTCTTCATTTTGGGCCACCAGAAGTAAGGTTTTAGGTCTTGGTACATCTTACTACTTCCGGGGTGAATGGACAACTTAGAAGAATGAGCTTCGGATATAATTTGATTCCTTAGCTCTTTGTTGTTTGGCACAACAAGTCTATCCTTAAACCAGAGAATTTCTTGATCATCAACTCTAAAATGCTTGGTTTCTTGCGCTTTCATCTTTTTCTTGATGCCTAATACACTTTTATCGGTCTTTTGCAGCTCAATGATTTGGTTTCGAAGAGAGCATTCCACCGTGAGATTATGAAGAACAATAGGATGAAGAAGATGAGACATATGAAAATCTTCAACAACTAAGGAGTGGCAATGTGACTTTTACGCTCAAGGCATCGCAACCACATTTGCCTCGCCGGGATGATAATGCACTTGAAGATTATAGTCCTTGATCAACTCCAACCATCTTCTTTGACGCATGTTCAGCTCGGGTTGAGTGAAGATATATTTGAGGCTTTTATGATCGGTATAGATATTGCATACATTACCGAGTAGATAATGTCTCCATATCTTCAGAGCATGAACAACAGCAGCTAACTCTAAGTCATGAGTGGGATAATTGACTTCGTGTTTCCGGAGCTGACGCGAGGCATAGGCAATGACTCGGCCATCTTGCATAAGAACACAACCCAAACCGGTGCACGATGCATCACAAAATATGTCAAAAGGCTTCTCGATATCCGGTTGAGCTAAGATAGGAGCGGAAGTCAACAAAGTCCGCAAAGTATCAAAAGCCTTTTCACACTGAGTCCAAAGGAATTTTTCATCCTTTTGAAGCAATCGTGTCATGGGCTTGGCAATTTTAGAGAAGTCCTTAATGAAGCGACGATAATATCCGCTAGACCAAGAAAACTCCGGACTTCATGGACGGAAGTCGGGGCTTTCCGAGTCTAACACCTCTTGCACTTTTGAAGGATCAACGAAATTCCATCTTCGATAATATATGACCTAGAAAAGGTACCTTCTTCAACCAAAACTCACACTTGCTGAACTTAGCATAAAGCTGATGCTCACGCAAGCGAGTCAAGACAATTCTCAGATGCTCAGCATGCTCTTCTTCATTTTGAGAATAGATAAGAATGTCATCAATGAAAACCACCACGAATCTATCCAATTCGGGCATGAATACCTTATTCATAAGGTATGTAAAGTGGGCGAGGAGCATTGGTCAAGCCAAAAGACATGACAAGATATTCAAACAACCCATAACGGGTTGAGAAAGCGATTTTAGGAATATCCTCGGGACGAATTCTAATTTGGTGATATCCCGATCTCAAATCAATCTTGGAGAATACCTTAGCCTTTGATAGTTGATCAAATAAAATATCAATATGAGGAAGAGGATACTTATTCTTGACAAAGAACGGCATTGAGCGGGCGATAATCCACGCACATGCGCAAGGTTTGGTCCTTCTTCTTTACAAAGATAACGAGGACTACCCCATTCGGAGGAACTGGAGCGAATGAAACCCTTCTTTAAAAGTTCACCTAATTGAGTTTTAAGCTCTTTCAACTCATTGGGTGGCATTCGATATGGTCTTCGAGAAATAGGAGCGGTACCGTGGATTAATTCAATTTTGAACTCCACATCACGTTCCGGAGGTAATCCGGGCAAGTCATCGGGAAAGACATCCGGAAACTCACAAACCACGGGAATATCAAGCAATGGCCTTTGCTTCAGGCGGATTAGCCGTATTGCGAATGGTGACGTCACGAGGAGCTCAACTAAGAAAGCTTCGTTATTGGTAGGATCTCTCAACATTACCACACGAGTGGTAGTGTCAATAAGAACTCCATTCTTGGCTCATCCAATTCATACCCAGAATTACATCGATTCCTGCACC
The DNA here is from genome assembly GCA_018135685.1 of Themeda triandra. Classification (NCBI taxonomy): domain Eukaryota; kingdom Viridiplantae; phylum Streptophyta; class Magnoliopsida; order Poales; family Poaceae; genus Themeda; species Themeda triandra. Next base: position 84,160 of record JAENPR010000900.1, on the reverse strand, counting down.
AGGCAACACTATAAGGTTCACAATATAGGTTCGACCCTCAACTAAAATACTCACATCTTTTACTATCCGATCGCAGAGACGAGAGTCCCAACGGCACTAATGCAATAACCCCCATGAGTTACGTAGTTATGTGCTTGACCGAACTTGGATGCAAAAGTAGGGCTCATAAAAGAATGCGAAGCACCCGAATCAAATAGCACAAGCTGGCGGGTTGTTGGTTCACTAGGAACTTACCAGCGGTGACAACCTCACCGAGATGGTATCTCTTCAACAAAAGAGTATAATGAACATTACCGGACGAACATTCCCTTGATTCATCTTCCTAGGATGAGGACAATTATTCGCCCAATGTCCCGTCGGTTGCAATTCCAACATGGCCTATTGCTTGGAGGGACATTGAAACTGCCTTGCCCGCATGTATTCTTGGGAAGAGCAATAGTATAACCTTTGCGATAACCAGTCTTGAACCGAGGTTTCTTCGAGGAGGACGATATCCGATATTAACGACGGTGGACGATTCGAGTTCTCGCATGACAGAGCCCTAGACGAGAAGCTCCGCTTCATATGCCCTCTTGCGACTCTTGGAAGCAAGATAAATATTATCATTATTCTCTTGAGTTAGAGTATCACCGACAAACTCATTAAAAGTCGTACACTTGCAAGCTACCCATAGATTTCATCAACTTAGGGCCAAGTCCCCTCTTGAAACTAGCAATCTTCTTAGCTTCGCATCAACCATTTCCGGAGCATAACGAGACAAATGGTTGAAAGCCCGATGATATTCGCAAAAGTTTTGGTGTCTTGAGTCGGTCTCATGAACTCCGTATGCTTGATAGCCATAAGACCAGGAGGAATAAAACGTGCTCGAAAACCTCACGAACCGATTCCGAGACAAGATTGGTATTAGCAGTAATGCCTTCCAATAGTTGGCCCACCAAATACCCGCACGAACCTTGAAGCGATAAGAAGCATACTCCACTTTCAGGCCCTCGCAAGCTCCGAGCAAACGAAACCTTTGCTCTACGTAATTCAGCCATTCATCAGCCTGAAGTGGTTCTTTTGTCTCTTCAAAGGTAGGAGGCTTGGTGTCCATGAAATCCTTGAAGTTACTCTGACGATTTGGTTCCTGATGGACATCACGACCACCACGATTCGCCAACATACGAACTGTTTCTCCGATGAGATGCTGACTTTCCACCATGGTATGCATAAGCGCCTCTGGTGTAGGCGGAGGTGGAGGCTGAGGAAGACCATGGTGCTCACCGGAATGGTGGTTTTCAGCCATCTGCAGATATGCGCAAATAGTGAGTATTGATGATGTCCAAAAAGTGTGGGTAACTTATATAATCATGCCAAACTGAATTCATTGGAGAAGAAACTCGAACAATAAATAGAGGCACAATCATAAATCTCCACAAGACATTGTCATCAATAACATCACCAGGCGCAATATCGCGATGTATCTGAAAACACATTTTACCAACAACTAAAAGGTTCCCATATCTGAGGAGTTTTATTAAGACCATTTAAAGTGAGAGATGCAACTTCTTATAAGAGGACACTTTTTAGAGAAATGGCGTATTAAAAACTTTTGAGGTAAGAAGTTTTATAAGGGAGGACAAGTGCAATTATTATATGAATGTCATGATGCATGCACGATCCGTACGTCCTCACAATCCTAATTTTGATTCTGACGTTCTAGACGGTGGCATACATACATTCTCTCATATATCGTAACTAGTCGAACTAACGTGAGCGTTGTTAGTGTACCTGCAAGAAATTTTCATTTCAGCCCAACAATTCCCAATATATCACATAAGGAAAGCAAGAACACAATTTACGCACCCCCTCCATCTATGCATATTCCCAATATACGTAGATGTAGGTGCACGATACCCGAATCATCGTCGAAGACGGCATCACCAAGAATGGTGGAAAACACCCTCACATGGGCACTTTCATATAAACATGTGTGGAACATGTGAATACTTCAGTACCATATAAGCACTCCCCTAGATCGGCGTTTGTCCGATCATGCTCTCACAACTCACCTTACCTTGGCGACGATTCAAACATTAACACTAGCAACATATATGGCTAATTCATATATGAAGGTTACCACCACCATTAGACCACAGGGTAACAAGTGCGGTCAAGTTATCACTCTTCATACCTTAGCAAGGCGTCGATGCAATATTTAAATTTCCCCCAGGTTAGTACTTACTAAGCCACCTGTAAGTCCTTATATGGGCATAAAAGATATGAACACTGGCAACCTTTATGTTTGAAATTAAGTTTTCACAAAAGCTTTTGTTTATTTACACAAATGACGTGTTTAGTGCCGAACCATGCTCCGATGCTACCAAGTCATCCTGTGAACCGACCAATTTATACAAGATTAAGTACGATGTCCCCGCTAATACGTTGACACTCGTATACTTTGTCTTATATAAACCCGGTAGTCCAACGAAATCACGAAGGATTTCAAACCAACTTGCAACAAACCAAGATCGTAGTAATTCAAATAACCACATCACCTTACAATCTTTTACAAATAATCTACATAGATTATATAATATCGGAGTACACTCTAGTTATTACAAACCAATATAGGGTAGCGGAAGAAGCATAGTTTTAAAAACTAAAACAAAGAGTTTAAGGGTTACATTGCCGCACAAGCTCATATCTTACAAAAGCAATATAAGGTAAGAGATCTACTAGAGACCATGCCCAATGGTCTAGTCTTCATTCCCGAGGGAGAAGGCGTAGTTGCGGCAACCATTATAGAAGATGTCATCTCAACGGAGGGAATAAACCCTGAGTACTCAATTGTACTCAACAAGACTTACCCGACATGAAACAGAAATAATGACTCCAAGGATTATGCAAAGCTTTATAGGTGGAGTTGGCTTACTCATTTTGCATAAAGAGCTTTAAGTGTTGAGAGTAACCAAATTATTATTAGCATAAAGTTAAATTTTCATTAACCTGTTATCTAGGTTTGCACCTGTGCTAAACAAGCAATTGAGTAGAGAAATACATAACCATATCAGGTTCATTATCAGCTATCTTGCAAAGTGTGATCAACCATCCAAACAACTTAAAGTTTTCAAGTATGGAGATGATCCCGTCAAGCTTCTCACTATCCAGGAGACGATGGATTGGATTAGGGCTTCGGCCTAAGGCGGCGACGCGAGCAGCGGCGCCGGCGGCGGGGCGGCGATGACGGCGGCGAAATTCGCCGGCTCCGATGAAGGTGATGGCTAGGGCGTGTGTGTGTGAACACCACAGTGCTAGGGCGACCCTAATTCTATGAAAATGAAGACCAAGATCATGGTGGGGAGTTGGGGCGACGGCGAGGCCGAGCTCGCGGCCATGGCGGCCATGGCGGCGGCGCGGTGTGGAGGCTCACCTCGCGATGAAGCAAAGCACGGCGGGGTCGGGGAGGTAGAGCAGGTCACGGCGACGCTATGGATGAGAGGAATTGGAAAATGAGGGAGTGAGGAGGAGGAATTTGCAGGGCGGCGTGGTGACGGGCGGCGGCACGTCGAGGAGAGAAAGAGGAGGAGGAAGGGAAATAGGGGTGGCCATCTTCGGCATTAATGGATGCAGTGAGGTGGCAACGACGTCGCGACGATGACTACGCGGCCGTCCACGCGACCGAGCGCGAGAGCAAGCCGAGAAGGTGCTCGGCGGCCACGGCGTCGCTGTGAGCAGGGAGGAGTATGGCGCGGCACTGTAGCAGTAGGTAGATTTTTTCCCCTTTTTCATTTTCTCAAAATTTCATATTGAAACTTGAAAAAGTTCAAACATGAAAAGTGTTCAAAATAAATTGAATTTCATTTTTGCTTTTTGAACCATATCAAAATTCCCAATATTTTTGAATTTAGGTTTTCAAATTTGAATTTGAATTTCAAATTTCAAATCACAATCAAATGCAATGACATAATCCAAAACAAAGATGCTTATGCACATGTAATTAGGCCCTAACACTTGAGGTGTTACACGTATAAAGGTTTTTGACACCAACATTGCATAAAATTTATAGGTTTGATGTATGAAGGATAATTTTCTTACTGCATAAGAACCACAACCGTTTTTCCTGTCTTCTACAAAATTGGAAATTTGAAATCATGGCGTGTTATCGTCTTCTAGGCCAGACTACGTACAAACAGTTTTGTCGCGACAATGCATACAAACAAGTGGCTGAGTGAATCAAAAATAGTTCGTTGCTGCATAAAAACCTCTTTCGCGTACAAACGAATCAAACCAACTAGGACTACGCATAGCAATTAGTGGCTTGTTAACACACAAATGCATCTCCACGAGATGAACATCCTAACACAAATGTGATTTGACTTCACCATAGTGTGTATAATTCAATTCAAAGATAGAAACAACTACTGAAAATTCACACGCTTGTAGTATACCTCATTGTCTATACTCCCATCGTTTTCCTGTCAAGGTAAATAAAGCCACTAAAGCAATTACTGTAGGACTAATGTTCCCTGTTTTCTTCGTTCTAATAAGAGTAAAATGCATGTATAGGCCATTAATTTGTGTACAGGTGTCGATTTAGGCCAACAACTTCGAAAGTGCATTTTTGTCAAAAACTTGAGAAGTGGTTCATAAATAGGCCTTCATTTCATGTTTATATTTGCAGAAACATCCCTATATCTATTTTTCTTTCACAAGTTTGTCCTTCACCGGCGACGGCGAGGTCTCCGGCGATGCGGTTGGGCTCCACGGCGCGAGCACCCAAGCCCCGCTCGGTCCCCATGGCGCTGGCGCGGGGAGCCCCGCTCAGCCCCGCTCGGTCGCCACAGCGGGAGCGCCACCTCCGTTTAGGCCAACGCATGCGCGAGCATAGGGGAGCTCCGCTCAGCCGCCGTGGCCATGCACGCGAGTCCGAGGGAGGTACGCCCCACCACCACGGCCACGCGTGCGAGCTCAGGGGAGGTCCGTCCCGCCGCCGCAGCCACGCGCGCGAGCACGGGTGAGGTCCGCCTCGCCGCCGCGGCCACGCACACGAACACGGGGGAGCCCCGCCCCGCTGCCGCGGGAGCACGAACGAGGTTGGTGGAGCCCTGCTCGCCGCGGGCGACGGCGAGCTCCGCCCTGCCGCCGTGGCCATGTGCACGAGCACGGGGAGGTCCACCCCGCCGCTGCGGCCACGCGCGCGAGCCCGGAAGAGCCCCGCCTGTAGGGTCGAGATGGCGGACTAGAGGGGGGGTGAATAGTCCTTTCTAAAATTAATCGTGTAGGCTAGACAATATAAATGCGGAATTAAAACTATCGGTCTAGTCAAGACTACACCCCTCTATCTATAACTCCAAAAGCACCTTATTTAAAAGATCCTAAACAATAATATAAGGTGCTAGGCTAGAAAGTGCTCTCCTATATAATTCTAGTTAGCAAGGTCACACAAACCTATGCAACTAGTACTTTGAGCGAAGAGGGAGCACCTACACAATTCTAATAAGCAAAAGCACTAAGCAACCTAGCTCACTAGCAAAGCTCACAAGATAAATAAATACTAGAGCAACTACACAAGCACAATATATATATATATATATATAAATGTAAATACAAAGCTTGTGTATGGAACTTGCAAACCACCGAGAAGAGTAGACAATGTTGACACGGTGATTTTTACCGAGGTTCACTTGGTTCCCACCAAGCTACGTCCTCTTGTGCCAACCAACACCTTGGGTGGTTCCTCCGGTATTTGGCCCTCAAGCCAATGCCCCTCAAGGCACGCCCCGCAAGGCACCGCAAGCGAACCCACACGCACAAGTGTGATAACTAAATGGCACGAGCAATCCAATAGAGTTGGAATTTGGCACTCCGCTGGGGAACCACAACAACCCCTCACAAATCCTCCTCCGGAGCACCGCACAATCTCCACGCGTGCTTCAACGGAGTCACAATCCACCAACCGTCTAGATGATGGCTATCACCAAGAGTAACAAGAAATCTTCAATTGCAATCACCACCTAGTGCCAAATATGAATCACAAATGCATATGCAATCCCCTCTCAAATTAGCCCTAGGCTTGAGATGAAACACAAAGGGGGGAGGTGGATCTTGAACCTCTCATCCACACCAACACATGGCTTCCACTCTCTCTCTAGAATCTCAGCTCAAATCATGAAGATAAGAGAGGGAAAGGATGAACCCTAACTCCACAAGAGAAGAGGAAGAAGCTCACTGTGTTCTATTTTTTCTCACTAGAGGAGGAGGGGAGGCACCAGATCTTTTTTGCAAGCTGCTGGCCGGGCAGCCCCCAACGGCCGGCTCCCTGGGCTCCACTCCCCAACGGCTACTGCAGCGCCACCGCACCAGGCGCTCTGCCTTGCTCTCCTCTGCTCAACACAACGGGAAGAAAACGCGCTGCTCGGTCTTTGTGAATCGGTAAGACTATCCGCAGCGCTATACTGGAAAGGATACTGGAGTATCACTTTCCAGTAAAAAACCCTGCAGCGGGGTACTGAGAAGAGTCCGGAATGGTTCAGGAGAGCTCCCCGTCCGGTGTCTGTCCCGGATGTACGAATCGTCCGGGACAGACGTTGCGGGCCCACGACGTTGCACGAGGAGAGAGAGAGAGAGGGCGCAGAGCGAGGCAACGCCATGGATCGAGCTCGGCCGCGCGCCGCCTGCCCGCCATGGATGTAACATCCCAAAAATCCAAACTACAAAATTTTTTCTAAATAAACCTTTGTTTGTTGCCTGTCATGTACGAAACCCTATTAGTTCGCATACAAAGTACCTTTGTTTAGTTGTTAAGCATTGCGATGCAACAACATCACATGTGTCTTAATATAGTCCTTAAGCCACATGTGATTAGGACCTTAGGGAAACCCCCTATACTTAAGGATGAGAGTCCATGACCAATCACTCAATGCAGTATGCCCTAGTGATAGCCCCTAGGATATGAACCTAAACCCTAATGATCCTATGCTAGAATTAGTAGCAATGTCACCATGGTGTAATATTTATACATGTACACCTGCCTATAGTACAAATCCTACGACCAACTACTGCCTAACTAGAGCTAACTAGTGGTTAGTGTTACCACCCCAAACCGTGACTTAGTGACTCAGGCCTATGCCCATGACTCCACATAGAGGAGTATTGATCCTGAACCCTAGGCCATGATAATAGAACCTATCCACTCCAAGTGACTATCTACCTGACCCTAGCTAGACAAAGACTAGTGATATCATGTCAATCGTGGTAACACCTCTCCACGTGAGAATGTTGATACTCGGTGTCGTGGTACTAGAAAACCACCTACACATATAGCCGCCTAACTACCCTAGTAGACCAACCCACACCAACCCAGGAAAATACCTCTATCCTTGAGAGGTGGTTGCCTAAACCACATACCTCGATAATAGGAGCTACCTACTTTAGCTCGACTAGCTACCTCACCACTCTTATGGGTGAACCCCACCGACCACCCTAGTGGGGCAACCTACTAACCTTGCCAACTTAGAGAGATGCCCTAACCCTATGCTTATCACCTAGTGGACCCTCAAGTCGCCATAGTGCTATAAGGAGTAAGCCTAGCAGTTAAACCGAGGTGTAACTACTTAGATGTCCACCCATAACCTAACCTGGATAGAGTACCTAGTGCTAAGCCGAGAGGGATGAGGTGTCACTAGGAACCTACCCTTGGTCTCATATTGGTCTAAACCTAGCCTTACTCCTCGATGCATCACGAGCTAGTGTCTCAGACAAGCTACACGAATCACTCATAGGTACCACCTTCTTATAGCCTAGGCTTTATACCATCGTGTCGCTTGTGTGATGTTTATGATTGGCCCGTGATAGATCTATTAAGGTGTTTTACAACATGATTGGTTTGGATTTGGATTTTATTTGATTCTTGTATTGATTAATAAATCAACAACCCAACATCTAATTTATTTATACAATAAATAGATGAAATAATGTATGGGATTAATATCCCAACATATCCTATGACTAATTATGACCACCATGGAATTTTATACAAGTGAAGCAAACCACAAGTATATGCATACTTGTGTTAAATAACCAAAAAACGAAAATAGAAATGAAATGAAGAAAGGAAATAAAAAGACAAAGGCCATTTGGCTCGTGACCTCAAAATGGCCCAAGATCGGCCTACTACCTCCTTTCTCTCCTTACCATCATTCCCAGCCCGAAACGAACCAAACCGGCCCAGCTTGACCCTCCTCTCTTTTTTTTCCTTTCAGCTAAGCTGCCGCCCTGGGCCAACGACAGGTCATCCGACCCAGCTCTCCAATTCAGCCTGCTTCCTTCTCTATTTCCAGTCAGCCCATGAGCTCCTCTCCGCTCCTGCCGGCCCAGCAACGCCAATCGGCCCACTCTGCTTTCCTCCCTTTTCTTCTTCCCGCAAGTGACCGGCCCATCCAAACGAAACGGCCCAGTGGCCACGGCCCGTGATGAAGCACGCCGTGTGCTCCTGACCTCTCCCCATGGACAATGACGAGTGGCCCCCGCAGCGAACCCCGCGTGTCATACCTTTCCCTCCCCTCTCCTCTCTGTCTCACACGCGAACGGGAAAAAGCAGAGCACCGATGCCGCAGGAAGGAATCCCAGGCGCGCCCATCCATCCTCGCCGTCCGTGCCGTCCCTCGCTCCCACCTACCAATCGGGCGATCCCACGGGTGCCACCTGGATCGACAAGACCCCGACAACACCACCGCAAAACATCCGCGGCCGCGAGCCTTTTTCCGTCGCGCTCGCGACGCACATGCCGTTGCCGCGCGCGGCGCTTTCCCCCACCCGCTCCCGATTCCTTGGCCGCGAAGCCGGCTGGAGCACCTCGCTGCCATCCGGACCCGGGCGGGCTTGATAGCGACCTCGGAGCCACCCCCGGCCACCCGATCATGCCGAGGCCGCGATCGCCGTCCGCCGCCCGAAGCCATGGCCGCCGGCTATAAAAGCTCGGACCGGGAACGCCGGCCCTAGCCTTCCCACCGATCCGCCGCCGCCCGTGGCCATCGCCGACGCCCAATTCCACACCGCCTAGCGCCCTCGCCATCTCCCGTCGCAACCGCCGCCGCCGCCGGAGCCGCACACCGCCACGGGGACAAGAACGCGCGCCACCGAGGGAGGAGGCGCCGCCGCGCACCGCAAGCTCGACCACGAACCTCGCGACGCCAAGACGAACGCCGACTCCCCGCATCGGCCACTTCCCCGCTACGACGACACGGGAGGTGAGCCACCACGGCCCCTTGTCCAGCCCCGACCATGCTTTCGGCCATGGCGCTCCCACGAGCGCGTAGGCCAAGGTCGCGCCCGACCTCACGGCACACGCACACACGAGCACTGACCGGCCAAAGCCCCTGGATTTCGGCGCCACCACACGCCGGAGGCCCTGACCGCCATGAACGCCGCCGCGGCCATGCCCGCCGCGGTGCGCCGCCGTTTCCCGGCAAAGTAGACGCCTTGGACACGCCGGACCCCGGGGAGCACGTCCGCCGCGACGGCGCGCATCCCATGCGCTCGTCGCCGGCGTGAGACGACCCGCGGGAAAGACCAACCCCTACCTCGCCGCCGGAGGAGAGTCCGCACGGGGCGCTCTGCGCCGCCGTGGCGCGAATTCGCGCCGGCCGATTCCGGCCACCTCGCCCGTCGAGGTTGCGCCGCGAACCGAGCCGCGGACCGCCGCACGCCGTGGTGCCTCCGTCGGTGAAGGAGACGCCCTGATGTTGGTGCCTTGAAACCTTGCCGCGCGCCGCCATGCCGTCGGTGCCGCCGCGTGCTCCTCCATGAGCCGCGCGCCGTCGTGCTTCTTGGCCGCCGCCGGCATGTCAAAAGAAACGCTAGCGACGCGAATTGACTGGAAAAGCCCCGAGTTGGACTCCGGACAACTTGTTGCCCCGCGCTGCTGTGCACCGCCGCCGCCGCACAGCCGTCGTCGCGCTGAAGCCGTGCCTCGCCTCCTCCGAACGTCGTCCTGGACGTTTCCGCGCTCGCCATGCCGCCGCGGGAGCCGTAGCGCTCGCCGGCGTGGTGCGAGAGCCGCCATGGCGCCGGGTTGCTCCCCCATGCTGCCGCCGCGGCAGCCATGCCTCGCCGTGCACGGACAAAGGAAGAAGAGGAGGATTGGGAAAAGATGCTTTGGCGCGGATGAAATGGACATGGTCCTTGTAGACCAAGAGGATGGCGGTGGACCGCCTAGCTCTTGTCCACCGTGCACCCGCGGCGTGACCGACGCCCCCGTCAAAGCCAAGCCCGTAGACCGTGTTCATGTGAACCATGAGAATGAAAGGTCGAATGGACCGGGTCCATGGTGGACCACGTTGCGGTCTATAAACCAACGTAGGCAAACCCACCGTGGGCCGAGTGTGTAGCCGACGCCATGGACCGAACCCACCTCGGACCTAGAGTAGTGACGTGCGTAACCACGAGTGACACGTGGCGGCCGAGCCCGCCCAAGTCCAAATTCGGCCGCCCATCTCGGCCCATTAGCGGCCCATTTAGGTTTGACCAAGTCCACCGTGACGTCATGCCGACGTCATCATGGTCCCACGTGTCGGTACCACGTCGCGTGCCACGTGGCCTATCATGGCGCCGACACGTGGCGGCTCCATGTTTATCTCGCTATTTATTATTTTCGAATATTGTTTAAACTTCAAAAATTCATAACTTATTCATACGAGCTCCGAAAATTATGATCTTTATATGGAAATTCATCTAAAATCGAGATGTACAGTTTAAGACTATGTTTGAGTGCATTTGATTTTTCTATATTTCATTTGCTTCTTTGTGGATTCTATAGGAGTCGCTCACGCGACTATTACGTTTCGGGTTCAGAGTTGATTCGGGAAAGGAACGACCTAAGGACGTGAGGTGGAGATCCACTGTACGACTACGGAGGAGGACTTGCACCACTACTGTCAGATTCGTACCACTACTTCCTCGACATCGCAGGTGTCATGGCAGCACCTTTATTTTAGAGAATCCTATTAGACATTGCATGTTTAGAACTGCTAGCGCTTTATATTTATTCCTTTGCTAGTATATGATGCATGATATTGCCTCGAGCTATATTTACCTTGTTCAAGCCCTTTTACCATGTTACCCACCTTGTGCTCGCACTTATATATATTACCGCCCTTCGCGTGCTTGCATTTATTATCACCATACTTATTATAACTCCACTTCGCATTGTATATGTGGTGCGGGTGGTCAACCCTTGGGAATGGTTTGGCTTGGGATGCCGGACTTGTGGTTATGGTGATGAGTGGTGTGCTGCGTGAGTCTTGGGTGTGTGGTGAGGGTTGAGTCGGCCGGACAGGGATTACGACGAGCTTCGAGCGAGTCTTGCCGAGGGGATACGGCCTGGGTATCCCCGCTTTGTGAGTACCTGTGGCGGGTAACTGGTTTGGATTGAGGTGTCCTTGGTGTGAGCTCCTTGGGGTGGAGCCTTGGAAAGGGGGTGCCGTGGCAGCACGGTAAAGATTAGCCCATACAGGGGAGACATCGTTGTCTGGCCAATACCTAAGGACTTGAGTGCTAGTGACCGGATCATTGGACGCTTACTTTCCACTCGCTCTCTAATGGGATGGGAGACGGTCTAACCATCTGGTAGAACGAATGCCATTACTATCTGGAGAAAGCGGATGTGTCGGGAGGTACGGGCCGAGAGTGCTCACACCCTCCTTAACCAACATAGTGACCCCCGAGGCTGGTACTATGTCTCACGGTCTCGGCGGCCGAGTTCGAGTGGCGGGATGGTATTCGTTCTAGGCTTATGGCGATCGAAATCTGCCTAGATGTGGCCGCATCGATGATGACTATCTTGTGGAATAGTGAAACCTCTGCAGAGTGTATGGTTGATCGATCGATACATAGCTGACTCGTTGGCTATGGACCAGTCCCGTGTGATGCTTGCTTGACTAGGAGAGGAGTCTTCTGCCTTTCTTGGGATATGGGTATGTTACATCCGACCGTGAGCCTGGGAGGCTGCGGGTCGTTGAGGCCTGACGAGAGGGAGTCATCTTGCCGGCCACGTGAAGCGTGGTGGGGTGTGGGTGTGGTGTGTGGAGGTGTGGTGATGTGTGGATGGGGGATGGATGGGATGGTGGATGGATGTGTGTGTGGGATTTGGGAATGTGTTAAACTTGATTATTATTATTATTATTACTATACTTGTTGCTACCTCGCATGCGCTAGGATGCAAACCACGGCCAAATATAGGATCGCCGGATCCCTTTATTTTCTCTTTTCCACTAAAGCTCAATCGGTGCTTGACCATGGCCCGCACACATCCGGCGGTGTGCGTTTTCCCGTGATGTTAGGGATCGAAAGGATTAGAAGGTCTCGTGCCTCGCGCTCAAGTTGGAGTTTGAAGTTGCTTCCGCGTTATTCTTCCACCTTCGCAAGCCATTCCGGATGTTAGATTTACTTTGTTTACGCCGGTGTGGCGTTGTAATTATTATTGTAAACCCTTCTATTGTTCTCTCGTATTCTCGAAATTTGATGTATGGAATTGATTATCAACTCGTTGTATATCATTCTGTGATTTTTCCCTTCGTGGAAAATTGAGGATGTTTCAGTTGGTATCAGCTCCTAGCTTGACCCTAGGACGAGACCCTCAGGTTTGGACGATAGAATAAGATGAACCAGCCCTTCTTTCGGTTGTATTACCGACCTTGCACCATTTCGTGCATGGCTTACCTCTTATAATGGATTTGCTAACTATGTTCTTGGACTCCAGTGCAAAGGATGGTGATCTTTTAGAAGCATGCCTTCTACCTCAAGTACCATGATGGATACGCCCAAGTTTTACAAGAAGTGCTTCAAGAGTTAGAGCCCCTTAAGACAAGAGACAATAGACGTGCCACAAATTGGTAGTGCCTAGAAGAGCCGAAGTCTACTATATGATGACCCTGTAGAATCTCCTAGGAAAGGAAATGCCGTAATAAAGCCTTGTACCATTCCTAAGGTAGAAGACACAATCCTTACTGCTGTGCAACTTATTGTCCATATGGCTATTCATGCGTCCGAACTCTTCGAGCATGGCCTCCTGCCGTCTATTACCCCGTGCCCTCGATGCCTTTAGAAGTGCCATAGGGTAATGGGATGAAGCCGAACATACCTAGTCAAAAAGGACCGATGACAACCTCAATGCTTACTAGAGAAACACCTACTTCTCCAGGATAGACTCATGAACACACCAAGCTGCTAAAGCACTACGAAAAGCAGCCCTGTGAAGAAAAATTTGCTTTAGAGCCTTTTAAACCTCACCATCGTTGCTTACTTCCAGCCTGCACCTGAATCCACCCTTAAATAGGAGGAAGCTCGCCAATGCATATAGAGAAAGTTCCTGACTAATGCCCTACCATTAGAACGGAAGGAAGTTCTTCGACCCCACCTATCTAAATTCTTAGACAAGACTCATCATGATAAGGGGGTAGGAAGAGGATGATTAGATTAAGCCATGTATAGCTAGAAGTTGTGCCATGAATAGAGTAGAATGTCTACCATTTTAAGCTACTTACGTGTAGTACGTTTTCTCCGCGGATCTCTTGGCGTAGCTACCAAGGATATCGCTTTGTAATAAACCCAATGTAATGAGTGCTTGGTTTTTATCGGATTTTATGGTTCTTCATGCTTCTTTGTATGAGTGTAGGGTAGATTTAAATGTTTTTTTTATTGTTTAAATCATCTAAACTCAAGTTAAAATTGTTAATAAATCATGTCACTTGCACACGATTCCTAATCCCTATGACCCTTACAACAGATGCCCACCCGTAATCGGGTAGCTTGAACCATTGCTCAACCCCTTCGAAGACACCATGGACAAAGTGATCAAGGTAGTCACAAGCCATCCCCCGGACTCAACCCCGAGAAGGAAGAACTCCATGGAACCCCCACTGAAGAACCGTTCAACAAATCTCAGCATGAGCAAGGGAATTCATCTCTGATGAAGCTCCCTACTTTCGATGGAACTGACGATGATCCTATCACCGCTGTAGACTGGCTATATGATATGGCAGAAGAGTTAGACTTGACCACCTACACTGAAGAAGAAAGCGTGAAGGTTGCAGCCCATCAACTCATAGGGTCCGCACATACATGGTGGCACACATTCAGCAATGCCCATTCCAACCCAACCAACATCTCATGGAGAGAGTTCAGCGAAGCCTTTCGCAAACACTATGTACCAGATGATGCAATGGAAGACTTGAAAAGAGAGATTCGAAGCGTAAGGCAAGGAACAGGAAGTGTTCACGAGTACAACATCCGCTTCAACCGCATGTTGCGTTATGCACCTGCCGTACGAGACTCTAAGAAAGATATGATGTTCTACTACCGTAGAGGCCTAAACGATAGCATCCGAATGGTCCTTGCCGGAAGCACCTACCACACCATTGAAGAAGTAATTAACAAGGCAATTGAGATAGAAGAAGACCTCCTCGAGTATGAAATAGTCGATGGAAGGAAGAGATGCCGCATTGATGGATCATTCAGTGGCTCACTAGTACGACAAATGAGAGCAATCACAGACTCATATCGTACCCAGGCTCGAAGTATGTGGAACGCTACTGCACCTACTTCTACGGCAGCGGTGTGCCGTTCACTTACTATGGATCCGACCACTCTAACCTCGGGGATGCGACATCAAAGGAATGAAGACCACTCCGCCAATTCGAACCTTGGTATAAAGAACCTCGTGGCAATCACAAGTAGCGTGTTTATCACCCGCTATGGATGCGACAAAATGGGCCACATGATCGCCAAGTGCCCGAAAGAAAGACTACCCCTACTACAACTCCCGTCCTCAATCTAGACAATGATACTCACTAAGCATGTAGTCAAGTATTCAATCTTATCTCGATGTAACATGCTTGAACATGTCTTCAAGATTGTATGAGAGTTCATCTTATCACTAAATACAAGGATTTTCCCTTCGTACAAGAACACTTGTGAATGATTACAAGATCTCTCGGGATATAGGTATCTCTCCGCCTAATCGATTTAAAAATCTATCTCCCCGAGTGCATTGGAAAGCCACTCGTTTCAAAACATGCTTTGCGAAAGTCTTTCATTTCAAAACAAAAGTTTTACTTTGCACATCAACCTTTGATAAAATGCTTGCAAACTAAAAATGGCCCAAGTCTTATTTTAAACTCTTTTGATTTCAACCAAGGAGCCAAACTTATTTTAAATAAAATTCATCTTCAAAATGTTTTGCAACACGTTTGCTAAACAAAATAATTGTAAAAAGGTTTTGTTTGATTGTGAAAATCAAGTTTCACAAAACGAGCAAGTAATTGTGAACCATTTTTCAAACTACCCGTGTTTCAAATGATTGAAAAAGAGTCACGCTTTGTTTGAAGAGTAAAACCATGTTTCAAAACTATTTGATTTTATAACTCACTTTAATTTCAAACCTCTTCAAAAATCTCCCTTGGGCTTCAAGGCCTACAAAATCACCATCTATTTTAAAATAAGATTTTAGAAAATCATCATGACAATGAGGGTTCAATGAACGACAACCCCAACAGATAACTCTAGAGTTGCGTATGCATCTTGGATACCCTGTACAAAATTTGGATCGAGTCACCAAGTAAAGCAAAGTACGCAATACCTTTCGCAAGATCCTTTGAAGCGGCTACGCCGACTAAAAGCAAGGATAGCAACTACGCTTATCAGAGTAGCGCAGCGGAAGTGTGGTGAACTCATAACCCACTGGACCCTGGATCGAAATCAGGAGCCTAAACCGCACCTCTAAAATTTAGGAAGACATGATATAGCCTAAACTAATATGTGTTCCTCCCACGTACTAAACCCTGCGATGAAACATCCTACTGTGACAACTCCTCGATCATCGTTGAAGTATCTTTTTGTAAACCCTCAAGATCGACTAAGGATCTAGACAAAGAAATCAAGACTCTACTCACTCTTGCAACTCGATGGAGCAACTACTTCAAGCTATGAGGAACTGGAAGTCAGATTCATGGATAAGTGTCACCTTACTACGTGGAGTACTACACACCTTAAATCTCGGGGACGAGATTCTGATAAGGGGGTAGGACTGTAACATCCCAAAAATCCGAACTACAAAATTTTTTCTAAATAAACCTTTGTTTGTTGTTTGTCGTGTAAGAAACCCTACTAGTTGGCATATAAAGCATCTATGTTTAGTAGTGAGCGTTGCTATGCAACAACATCCCATGTGTCTTAATACAATTCTTAAGCCACATGTGAATATGACCCTAGGTAAACCTACTATACCTATGAAAGAGAGCCTGCTATGACCAACCTTTCACTATAGTAAGCCCTAGTGTTAGCCCCTACGCCATGAACCTAAACCCTAGTAATCCTATGCTAGAATTAGTAGCAATGTTACCAAGGTGTAATGTGTATACATGTACACCTGCCTATAGTATAAACCCTACGATCGACTACAGCCTAACTAGAAGTAGCCAGTGGTTAGTGTTACCACCCCAAACCGTGACTTAGTGACTCAGGCCTATGCCCATGACTCCACATAGAGGAGTATTGATCCTGAACCCTAGGCCATGATAATAGAACCTATCCACTCCAAGTGACTATCTACGACCCTAGCTAGACAAAGACTAGTGATATCATGTCAACCGTGGTAACACCTCTCCACGTGAGAATGTTGATACTCGTGTCGTGGTACTAGAAAACCACCTACACATATAGCTGCCTAACTACCCTAGTAGACCAACCCACACCAACCCAGGAAAATACCTCTATCCTTGAGAGGTGGTTGCCTAAACCACATACCTCGATAATAGGAGCTACCTACTTTAGCTCGACTAGCTACCTCACCACTCTTATGGGTGAACCCCACCAGACCACCCTAGTGGGGCAACCTACTAACCTTGCCAACTTAGAGAGAGATGCCCTAACCCTATGCTTATCACCTAGTGGACCCTCAAGTCGCCATAGTGCTATAAGGAGTAAGCCTAGCAGTTAAACCGAGGTGTAACTACTTAGATGTCCACCCATAACCTAACCTGGATAGAGTACCTAGTGCTAAGCCGAGAGGGATGAGGTGTCACTAGGAACCTACCCTTGGTCTCATATTGGTCTAAACCTAGCCTTACTCCTCAATGCATCACGAGCTAGTGTCTCAGACAAGCTACACGGATCACTCATAGGTACCACCCTCTTATAGCCTAGGCTTTATACCATCGTGTCGCTTGTGTGATGTTTATGATTGGCCCGTGATAGATCTATTAAGGTGTTTTACAACATGATTGGTTTGGATTTGGATTTTATTTGATTCTTGTATTGATTAATAAATCAACAACCCAACATCTAATTTATTTATACAATAAATAGATGAAATAATATATGGGATTAATATCCCAACATATCCTATGACTAATTATGACCACCATGGAATTTTATACAAGTGAAGCAAACCACAAGTATATGCATACTTGTGTTAAATAACCAAAAACAAAAATAAAAATGAAATGAAGAAAGGAAATAAAAAGACAAAGGCCATTTGGCTCGTGACCTCAAAATGGCCCAAGATCGGCCTACTACCTCCTTTCTCTCCTTACCATCATTCCCAGCCCGAAACGAACCAAACCGGCCCATCCAAGCGAAACGGCCCAGTGGCCACGGCCCGTGATGAAGCACGCCGTGTGCTCCTAACCTCTCCCCATGGACAATGACGAGTGGCCCCCGCAGCGAACCCCGCGTGTCATACCTTTCCCTCCCCTCTCCTCTCTGTCTCACACGCGAACGGGAAAAAGCAGAGCACCGATGCCGCAGGAAGGAATCCCAGGCGCGCCCATCCATCCTCGCCGTCCGTGCCGTCCCTCGCTCCCACCTACCAATCGGGCGATCCCACGGGTGCCACCTGGATCGACAAGACCCCGACAACACCACCGCAAAACACCCGCGGCCGCGAGCCTTTTTCCGTCGCGCTCGCGACGCACATGCCGTTGCCGCGCGCTGCTTTTCCCCCACCTGCTCCCGATTCCTTGGCCGCGAAGCCGGGCGTGAGCACCTCGCGCCATCCGGGACCCGGCAGGCTTGATAGCGACCTCTGAGCCACCCCCGGCCACCCGATCATGCCGAGGCCACGATCGCCGTCCGCCGCCCGAAGCCATGGCCGCCCGGCTATAAAAGCTCGGACCGGAACGCCGAAGCCCTAGCCTTCCCCACCGATCCGCCGCCCCCGGTGGCCATCGCTCTCGCTTGCCCAATTCCACACCGCTAGCGCCCTCGCCATCTCCCCGCAACCGCCGCCGCCGCCGGAGCCGCACACCGCCACGGGGACAAGAACGTCGCCGCCACCGAGGAGGCGGAGGCGCGCCGCGCACCGCAAGCTCGACCACGAACCCGCCGACGCCAAGACGAACGCCGACTCCCGCATCGACCACTTCCTGCTATGACGACACGGGAGGTGAGCCACCACGGCCCCTTGTCCAGCCCCGACCATGCTTTCGGCCATGGCGCTCCCACGAGCGCGTAGGCCAAGGTCGCGCCCGACCTCACGGCACACGCACACACGAGCACTGACCGGCCAAAGCCCCTGGATTTCGGCGCCACCACACGCCGGAGGCCCTGACCGCCATGAACGCCGCCGCGGCCATGCCCGCCGCGGTGCGCCGCCGTTTCCCGGCAAAGTAGACGCCTTGGACACGCCGGACCCCGGGGAGCACGTCGCCGGCGTGAGACGACCCGCGGGGAAGACCAACCCCTACCTCGCCGCCGGAGGAGAGTCCGCACGGGGCGCTCTGCGCCGCCGTGGCGCGACCGCGCCGGCCGATTCCGGCCACCTCGCCGTCGAGGTTGCGCCGCGAACCGAGCCGCGGACCGCCGCACGCCGTGGTGCCTCCGTCGGTGAAGGAGACGCCCGATGTTGGCGCCTTGAAACCTTGCCGCGCGCCGCCATGCCGTCGGTGCCACCGCGTGCTCCTCCATGAGCCGCGCCGTCGTGCTTCTTGCCGCCGCCGGCATGTCAAAAGAAACGCTAGCGACGCGAATTGACTGGAAAAGCCCCGAGTTGGACTCCGGACAACTTGTTGCCCCGCGCTGCTGTGCACCGCCGCCGCCGCACAGCCGTCGTCGCGGTGAAGCTGTGCCTCGCCTCCTCCGAACGTCGTCCTTGGACGTTTCCACGCTCGCCATGCCGCCGCGGAGCCGTAGCGCTCGCCGGCGTGGTGCGAGAGCCGCCATGGCGCTGGGTTGCTCCCCCATGCCGCCGGCGGCAGCCATGCCTCGCCGTGCACGGGACAAAGGAAGAAGAGGAGGATTGGGAAAAGATGCTGGCGCGGATGAAATGGACATGGTCCTTGTAGACCAAGAGGATGGCAGTGGACCGCCTAGCTCTTGTCCACCGTGCACCCGCGGGCGTGGACCAGACGCCCTGTCAAAGCCAAGCCCGTAGACCGTGTTCATGTGAACCATGAGAATGAAAGGTCAGAATGGACTGGGTCCATGGTGGACCACGTTGCGGTCTATAAACCAACAGAAGGCAGTCCACCGTGGGCCAGAGTGTAAGCTGACGCCATGGACCGAACCCACCTCGGACCCAGAGTAGTGACATGGCAGAACCACAGAGTGACACGTGGCGGGCCGAGCCCGGCCCAAGTCCAGCCCAGTCGGCCCATCTCAGCCCATTAGCGGCCCATTTAGGTTTGACCAAGTCCACTGTGACGTCATGCTGACGTCATCATGGTCCCACGTGTCGGTACCACGTCAGCGTGCCACGTGGCCTATCATGGCGCTGACACATGGCGGCTCCATGTTTATCTGCTATTTATTATTTTCAGAATATTGTTTAAACTTCAAAAATTCATAACTTATTCATACGAGCTCCGAAAATTATGATCTTTATATGGAAATTCATCTAAAATCGAGATGTACAGTTTAAGACTATGTTTGAGTGCATTTGATTCTTCTATATTTCATTTGCTTCTTTGTGGATTCTATAGGAGTCGCTAACGCGACTATTACGTTTCGGGTTCAGAGTTGATTCGGGAAAGGAACGACCTAAGGACGTGAGGTGGAGATCCGCTGTACGACTACGGAGGAGGACTTGCACCACTACTGTCGGATTCGTACCACTACTTCCTCGACATCGCAGTGTCATGGCAAAGCACCTTTATTTTAGAGAATCCTATTAGACATTGCATGTTTAGAATCGCTAGCGCTTTATATTTATTCCTTTGCTAGTATATGATGCATGATATTGCCTGAGCTATATTTACCTTGTTCGAAGCCCTTTTACCATGTTACCTGACCTTGCGCTCGCACTTATATATATTACCGCCCTTCGCGTGCTTGCATTTATTATCATCATACTTATTATAACTCCACTTCGCATTGTATATGTGGTGCGGGTGGTCAACCCTTGGGAATGGTTTGGCTTGGGATGCCGGACTTGTGGTTATGGTGATGAGTGGTGTCTTGCGTGAGTCTTGGGTGTGTGGTGAGGGTTGAGTCGGCCGGACGGGATTACGACGAGCTTCGAGCGAGTCTTGCCGAGGGATACGGCCGGGTATCCCCGCTTTGTGAGTACCTGTGGCGGGTAACCGGTTTGGATTGAGGTGTCCTTGGTGTGAGCTCCTTGGGGTGGAGCCTTGGAAAGGGGTGCCGTGGCAAAGACGGTAAAGATTAGCCCATACAGGGAGACATCGCCGTCTGGCCAATACCTAAGGACTTGAGTGCTAGTGACCGGATCATTGGACGCTTACTTTCCACTCGCTCTCTAATGGGATGGGAGACGGTCTAACCATCTGGTAGAACGAATGCCATTACTGTCTGGAGAAAGCGGATGTGTCGGGAGGTACGGGCCGAGAGTGCTCACACCCTCCTTAACCAACATAGTGACCCCGAGGCCTGGTACTATGTCTCACGATCTCGCGGCCGGGGTCGAGTGGCGGGATGGTATTCGTTCTAGGCTTATGGCGATCGAAATCTGCCTAGATGTGGCCGCATCGATGATGGCTATCTTGTGGAATAGTGAAACCTCTGCAGTGTATGGTTGATCGATCGATACATAGCCGACTCGTTGGCTATGGACCGGTCCGTGTGATGCTTGCTTGACTAGGAGAGGAGTCTTCTGCCTTTCTTGGGATATGGGTATGTTACATCCGACCGTGAGCCTGGGAGGCTGCGGGTCGTTGAGGCCTGACGAGAGGGAGTCGTCTTGCTGGCCACGTGAAGCGTGGTGGGGTGTGGGTGTGGTGTGTGGAGGTGTGGTGATGTGTGGATGGGGGATGGATGGGATGGTGGATGGATGTGTGTGTGGGATTTGGGAATGTGTTAAACTTGATTATTATTATTATTATTACTATACTTGTTGCTACCTCGCATGCGCTAGGATGCAAACCACACCAAATATAGGATCGCGGATCCCTTTATTTTCTCTTTTCCACTAAAGCTCAATCGGTGCGACCATGGCCTCGCACACATCCGCGGTGTGCGCTTTTCTGTGATGTTAGGGATCGAAAGGATTAGAAGGTCTCGTGCTCGCGCTCAAGTTGGAGTTTGAAGTTGCTTCCACGTTATTCTTCCACCTTCGCAAGCCGTTTCGATGTTAGATTTACTTTGTTTACGCCGGTGTGGCGTTGTAATTATTATTGTAAACCCTTCTATTGTACTCGTATTCTCGAATTTGATGTATGGAATTGATTATCAACTCGTTGTATATCATGGACTCTCATCCTTAAGTATAGGGGGTTTCCCTAAGGTCCTAATCACATGTGGCTTAAGGACTATATTAAGACACATGTGATGTTGTTGCATCGCAATGCTTAACAACTAAACAAAGGTACTTTGTATGCGAACTAATAGGGTTTCGTACATGACAGGCAACAAACAAAGGTTTATTTAGAAAAAAATTTGTAGTTCGGATTTTTGGGATGTTACAGTCCTACCCCTTATCGAATCTCGTCCCGAGATTTAAGGTGTGTAGTACTCCACGAAGTAGTAAGGTGACACTTATCCATGAATCGACTTCCAGTTCCTCATAGCTTGAAGTAGTTGCTCCATCGAGTTGCAAGAGTGAGTAGTAGAGTCCCGATTTCTTTGTCTAGATCCTTAGTCGATCTTGAGGGTTTACAAAAAGATACTTCAACGATGATCGAGGAGTTGTCACAGTAGGATGTTTCATCGCAGGGTTTAGTACGTGGGAGGAACACATATTAGTTTAGGCTATATCATGTCTTCCTAAATTTTAGAGGTGCGGTTTAGGCTCCTGATTTCGATCCAGGGTCCAGTGGGTTATGAGCCCACCACACTTCCGCCGCGCTACTCGATAAGCGTAGTTGCTATCCTTGCTTTTTTTTTGTCGGTGTAGTCATTTCGAAGATCTTGCAAAAGGAATTGTCGTCCTTTGCTTCATTTGGTAACCCGATCCAAATTGTACAGGGTATCCAAGATGCCTAAGCAAATCTAAAGCTATTGGTTGGGGTCCGTGATTTTTAGAAAAGGATGAGTAAATACTTTAAAATCTAGGGGAGATTTTGAAGAGGTTTGTAATCGAGCGTGTTTTAAAATCAAATAGTTTTGAAACATGGTTTTACTCTTCAAACAAAGCGTGACTCTTTTTCAATCATTTGAAACATGGGTAGCTTGAAAAATGGTTCAAGATCACCGCTCATTTGTAAATCTTGGTTTTCGCAATCAAATGCAATTTTTGAAACTAGGTTTTGAAAAAGTTCCTTTTGGGGTAGTTGCAAACAAAACCTTTCCACAAATATTTTTATTTGGCAAACGTGTTGCAATAAAGATAAAGTTTATTTAAAATAGGTTTGGCTCCTTGGTTGAAATCAAAAGATTTTAAAATAAAACTTGAGCCATTTTTAATTTGCAAGCATTTATCAAAGGTTGGTGTGCAAGGTAAAACTTTTGTTTTGAAATGAAAGACTTTCGCAAAGATGTTTAGAAATGAGCTGATTTTCCAATTCATTCGGGGAGATAGATTTTTAAATCAGATTAGGCAGAGATACCTATATGCCGGAGATCTTGGAATCATTCACAAGTGTTCTTGTACAGAAGGGAAAATCCTTGTATTTAGTGATAAGATGAACTCTCATACAATCTTGAAGACTTGTTCAAGCATGTTACATCAGATAAGATTGAATACTTGACTACATGCTTAGTGAGTATCATTGTCTAGATTGAGGACAGGAGTTGTAGTAGGGGTAGTCTTTCTTTCTGGGCACTTGGCAATCATGTGGCCCATTTTGTCGCATCCATAGCAGGTGATAAACACGCTACTAGTGATAGCCCCTAGGATATGAACCTAAACCCTAATGATCCTATGCTAGAATTAGTAGCAATGTCACCATGGTGTAATATTTATACATGTACACCGCCTATAGTATAAATCCTACGACCAACTACGCCTAACTAGAGCTAACTAGTGGTTAGTGTTACCACCCCAAACCGTGACTTAGTGACTCGGCCTATGCCCATGACTCCACATAGAGGAGTATTGATCCTGAACCCTAGGCCATGATAATAGAACCTATCCACTCCAAGTGACTATCTACCTGACCCTAGCTAGACAAAGACTAGTGATATCATGTCAATCGTGGTAACACCTCTCCACGTGAGAATGTTGATACTCATTGTCGTGGTACTAGAAAACCACCTACACATATAGCTGCCTAACTACCCTAGTAGACCAACCCACACCAACCCAGGAAAATACCTCTATCCTTGAGAGGTGGTTGCCTAAACCACATACCTCGATAATAGGAGCTACCTACTTTAGCTCGACTAGCTACCTCACCACTCTTATGGGTGAACCCCACTGTACCACCCTAGTGGGGCAACCTACTAACCTTGCCAACTTAGAGAGAGATGCCCTAACCCTATGCTTATCACCTAGTGGACCCTCAAGTCGCCATAGTGCTATAAGGAGTAAGCCTAGCAGTTAAACCGAGGTGTAACTACTTAGATGTCCACCCATAACCTAACCTGGATAGAGTACCTAGTGCTAAGCCGAGAGGGATGAGGTGTCACTAGGAACCTACCCTTGGTCTCATATTGGTCTAAACCTAGCCTTACTCCTCGATGCATCACGAGCTAGTGTCTCAGACAAGCTACACGGATCACTCATAGGTACCACCCTCTTATAGCCTAGGCTTTATACCATCGTGTCGCTTGTGTGATGTTTATGATTGGCCCGTGATAGATCTATTAAGGTGTTTTACAACATGATTGGTTTGGATTTGGATTTTATTTGATTCTTGTATTGATTAATAAATCAACAACCCAACATCTAATTTATTTATACAATAAATAGATGAAATAATATATGGGATTAATATCCCAACATATCCTATGACTAATTATGACCACCATGGAATTTTATACAAGTGAAGCAAACCACAAGTATATGCATACTTGTGTTAAATAACCAAAAATAGAAAATAGAAATGAAATGAAGAAAGGAAATAAAAAGACAAAGGCCATTTGGCTCGTGACCTCAAATGGCCCAAGATCGGCCTACTACCTCCTTTCTCTCCTTACCATCATTCCTGCCCGAAACGAACCAAACCGGCCCACCTTGACCCTCCTCTCTTTTTTTCCTTTCAGCTAAGCCGCCGCCCGGGCCAACGACAGTCATCCGACCCAACTCTCCAATTCAGCCTGCTTCCTTCTCTATTTCCGTCGGCCCATGAGCTCCTCTCCGCTCCCCGCCGGTCCAAGCAACGCCAATCGGCCCACTCGCTTCCTCCCTTTTCTTCTTCCCGCAAGCGACCGGCCCATCCAAACGAAACGGCCCGGGGCGCGGCCCGTGATGAAGCACGCCGTGTGCTCCCGACCTCTCCCCATGGACAATGACGAGTGGCCCCCGCGCGACCCCGCGTGTCATACATTTCCCCTCCCCTCTCCTCTCTGTCTCACACGCGAACGGGAAAAAGCAGAGCACCGATGCCGCAGGAAGGAATCCCAGGCGCGCCCATCCATCCTCGCCGTCCGTGCCGTCCCTCGCTCCCACCTACCAATCGGGCGATCCCACGGGTGCCACCCGGATCGACAAGACCCCGACAACACCACCGCAAAACACCCGCGGCCGCGAAGCCTTTTCCGTCGCGCTCGCGACGCACATGCCGTTGCCGCGCGCGCTTTTTCCCCCACCTGCTCCCGATTCCTTGGCCGCGAAGCCGAAGTGGAGCACCTCGCTGCCATCCGGGACCCGGCAGGGCTTGATAGCAACCTCTGGAGCCACCCCTGGCCACCCGATCATGCCGAGGCCGCGATCGCCGTCCGCCGCCTGAAGCCATGGCCGCCCGGCTATAAATGCTCGGACCGGAACGCCCGAAGCCCTAGCCTTCCCCACCGATCCGCCGCCGCCCGTGGCCATCGCTCGACCGCCCAATTCCACACCCGGCTAGCGCCCTCGCCATCTCCTCGCAACCGCCGCCGCCGCCGGAGCCGCACACCGCCACGGGGACAAGAACGTCGCCGCCGAGGGCAGGAGGAGGCGCTGCGCCGCGCACCGCAAGCTCGACCACGAACTCGCCGACGCCAAGACGAACGCCGACTCCCCGCACGGCCACTTCCTCGCTACGACGACACGGAGGTGAGCCACCACGGCCCCTTGTCCAGCCCCGACCATGCTTTCGGCCATGGCGCTCCCACGAGCGCGTAGGCCAAGGTCGCGCCCGACCTCACGGCACACGCACACACGAGCACCGACCGGCCAAAGCCCTCGGATTTCGGCGCCACCACACGCCGGGAGGCCCCGACCGCCATGCCCGCCGCCGTGGCCGCCCATGCCACGGTGCGCCGCCGTTCCCGGCAAAGTAGACGCCTTGGACACGCCGGACCCCGGGGAACACGTCGCCGCGACGGCGCGCATCCCATGCGCGTCGCCGCGTGAGACGACCCGCGGGGAAGACCAACCCCTACCTCGCCGCCGGAGGAGAGTCCGCACGGGGCGCTCTGCGCCGCCGTGGCGCGAATTCGCGCCGGCCGATTCCGGCCACCTCGCCGTCGAGGTTGCGCCCGCGAACCGAGCCGCGGACCGCCGCACGCCGTGGTGCCTCCGTCGGTGAAGCGAGACGCCCGATGTTGGTGCCTTGAAATCTTGCCGCGCGCCGCCATGCCGACGGTGCCGCCGCGTGCTCCTCCATGAGCCGCGCGCCGTCGTGCTTTTGGCCGCCGCCGGCATGTCAAAAGAAACGCTAGCGACGCGAATTGACCGGAAAAGCCCCGAGTTGGACTCGGACAACTTGTTGCCCATGCCGCCGTGCACCGCCGCCGCCGCACGCCGTCGTCGCGGTGGCCGTGCCTCGCCTCCTCCGAACGTCGTCCTTGGACGTTTCCGCGCTCGCCATGCCGCCGCGGAGCCGTAGCGCTCGCCGGCGTGATGCGAGAGCCGCCATGGCGCTGGTTGCCCCCTGGCATGCCGCGGCGGCAGCCCATGCCTCGCCGTGCACGGGACAAAGGAAGAAGAGGAGGATTGGGAAAAAGATGCTGGCGCGGATGAAATGGACATGGTCCTTGTAGACCAAGAAGATGGCAGTGGACCGCCTAGCTCTTGTCCACCGTGCACCGCGCGGCGTGGACCGTACGCCCGTCAAAGCCAAGCCCGTAGACCGTGTTCATGTGAACCATGAGAATGAAAGGTCGAATGGACCAAGGTCCATGGTGGACCACGTTGCGGTCTATAAACCAACAGAAGGCAGTCCACCGTGAGCCAGAGTGTAAGCCGACGCCATGGACCGAACCCACCTCGGATCCAGAGTAGTGACGTGGCAGAACCACAGCGTGACACGTGGCGGGCCGAGCCCGGCCCAAGTCCAGCCCATCTCAGCCCATTTAGGTTTGACCAAGTCCACTGTGACGTCATGCTGACGTCATCATGGTCCCACGTGTCAGTACCACGTCAGCGTGCCACGTGGCCTATCATGGCGGCCGACACGTGGCGGCTCCATGTTTATCTGCTATTTATTATTTTCGAATATTGTTTAAACTTCAAAAATTCATAACTTATTCATACGAGCTCCGAAAAATATGATCTTTATATGGAAATTCATCTAAAATCGAGATGTACAGTTTAAGCTTATGTTTGAGTGCATTTGGTTCTTCTATATTTCATTTGCTTCTTTGTGGCTTCTATAGGAGTCGCTAACGCGACAATTACGTTTCGGTTTCAGAGTCGATTCGGGAGAGGAGCGACCTGAGGACGTGAGGTGGAGATCCACTGTACGACTACGGAGGAGGACTTGTACCACTACTGTCGGATTCGTACCACTACTTCCTCGACATCGCAGTGTCATGGCGAGACCTTTATTTTAGAGAATCCTATTAGACATTGCATGTTTAGAATCGCTAGCGCTTTATATTTATTCCTTTGCTAGTATATGA
Organism: Themeda triandra; assembly: GCA_018135685.1. Lineage (NCBI taxonomy): Eukaryota > Viridiplantae > Streptophyta > Magnoliopsida > Poales > Poaceae > Themeda > Themeda triandra. The sequence goes on along the minus strand of JAENPR010000900.1, from coordinate 56,806 downwards.
TGCATGATATTGCCCGAGCTATATTTACCTTGTTCGAAGCCCTTTTACCATGTTACCCAACCTTGCGCTCGCACTTATATATTACCGCCCTTCGCGTGCTTGCATTTATTATCACCATACTTATTATAACTCCACTTCGCATTGTATATGTGATGCGGGTGGTGAACCCCCTGGAATGGTTTGGCTTGGGATGCCGGACTTGTGGTTATGGTGATGGCGGTGTGTCTTTGCGTGAGTCTTGGGTGTGTGGTGAGGGTTGAGTCGGCGGCGAGGATTACGACGAGCTTCGAGCGAGTCTTGCCGAGGGATACGGCCAGGTATCCCCGCTTTGTGAGTACCCGTGGCGGGTAACCGGTTTGGATTGAGGTGTCCTTGGTGTGAGCTCCTTGGGGTGGAGCCTTGGAAAGGGGTGCGCGTGGCGGACGGTAAAGATTAGCCCATACGGGGAGACATCGGCCTGGCCAATACCTAAGGATTTGAGGGCTAGTGACCGGATCATTGGACGCTTACTTTCCACTCGCTCTCTAATGGGATGGGAGACGGTCTAACCATCTCGGTAGAACGAATGCCATTACGTGGAGAAGCGGATGTGTCGGGAGGTACGGGCCGAGAGTGCTCACACCCTCCTTAACCAACATAGTGACCCCAGGCCTCGGTACTATGTCTCACGCTCGGCGGCCGGGTCGAGTGGCGGGATGGTATTCGCTCTAGGCTTATGGCGATCGATATCTCGCCTAGATGTGCGCGCATCGATGATGGCTATCTTGTGGAATAGTGAAACCTCTGCAGAGTGTATGGTTGATCGATCGATACATAGCTGACTCGTTGGCTATGGACCAGTCCCGTGTGATGCTCGCTTGACTAGGAGAGGAGTCTTCTGCCTTTTCTTGGGATATGGGTATGTCACATCCGGCCGTGAGCCGGAAGGCTGCGGGTCGTTGAGGCCTGACAAGAGGGAGTCGTCTTGCCGGCCACGTGAAGCGTGGTGGGGTGTGGTGTGTGGGGTGTGAGGTGTGGTGATGTGTGGATGGGATGGATGGGATGGTGGATGGATGTGTGTGTGGGATTTGGGAATGTGTTAAACTTGATTATTATTATTATATTATACTTGATGCTACTTCGCATGCGCTAGGATGCAAACCACAGCCAAATATAGGATCGCGTATCCCTTTATTTTCTATTTTCCACTAAAGCTCATTCGGTGCGACCATGGCCTTGCACACATCCGGCGTTGTGCGGTTTTCTGTGATGTTAGGGTTGAGAGGATTAGAAGGTCTCGTGCCTCGCGCTCAAGTTGGAGTTTGAAGTCCGCTCCGCGTTATTCTTCCACCTTCGCAAGTCATGTTTCGGATGTTAGATATACTTTGATTGCGCCGGTGTGGCGTTGTAAATATTAATGTAAACCCTTCTATTGTACTGTTTTCTCCGAATTCGATGTATGGAATTGATTATCAACTGTTGTATATCATTCTGTGGATTTTCCCTTCGCGGAAAATTGAGGATGTTTCAATGGAGGAGGAGGGAAGCCGCCGGCGCCGGAGGGAAGCTGCTCGCTGCTCACCGAGGAGAGAGGCTCGCCATGGAAGAGCTCCTCCGGCCGAATTGCAGGGGACGGAGCGCCTCCGCACCGCACCGATTGACAGGGGACGGAGCGCCTCCGGCCGAATCGCTATGGAAGAGCGTCGCCGCTCGGGGGAGGGACGGAGCTCTGGGGGAGGGATGCTGCTCGTCGAGGGGTGGCCTCGCTGCTTGCTGCTCGCCCGCCCGGTGCCCACCTCGCTCGCGCCGCCTTGCCCGTCCAGGGCCGCTCCGCCTGCGCGTTCGCCGGACCGGGAAGGAGGGAGGGGCGCCGCCGTGGATGCGGGAGGGCGGGCACGCCACGGAGGAGGAGGTTGCGCCCCGACTCGCCATGGCCTCTGCTCCGTCACCGGCGGGCGGGCGCATCCCATCCCGATCAGCGACGGCGGCCTGCCCCTCCCCTGCACGCAGCGGTGCGGCGCGGCCCCGTTCTGTCCTGAGCGGCGGCGGCGGCCACTCCGACCGACGAATCCGCGCGCAGGGGGAGGACCACGAGGAAGACGTCGGGGCCGGACGGCTCCATGGCCTGCGTTGAGCCATCCTCCGCGCCGGCCTGATCCGGGCTTGGCTCCGGTCGCACCCACCTTCTCCGCCCACCGGGGATGGAGATGGGGGCAGGGGCACCGGCCTGCTCCGACCCCGGGGAGGAGTGCTCCATCCTTGCTTGGCCGTGGAGAATGGGGGCGGAGTAGTACTCGGGCGGTCAGAGTAGTACTCCGCTGGACGAAGGGAACGAGAAGGGCGACGGTTGAAAAAAAAAAAGAAAGAAACCTGACACATGGTCCCACTTTTTGATATGGAGTAAGATGTAAAGGATGACGAGTGCGGGAGAAACCGATATAGAGCACAGAATCTTGATGACTAGGATAGAATATTCCTTTAAGAGTATGCAAATAGAGCACGACGAGTGCGGGTAGTCTAAGACGAACTGCAGCGGTGCCTGTTAAGGTCACCGGTACAACGCCACGTTGGTTTTTACAGGGCGAAAAGTGCTGCAGCGATGCCTGAATTCTGGACCTGGAAGTCAGCCCATGCGCCAAAGATGGCGCCTGCCACACCCTGTGGCGTACCGCATGTGGCGGCCCCACGCAGCACGCGCGTGAGAGAGAGGAGGGAGGTGAGAACATGCAAATGGCGGGTCCCACTTGTTTAGCTATAAAAAAATGTTATATCTCATAAACTAAAACTCCAAATTAAATTCCGATTGCACCATTAAATTCGTTTCAATTAATCCTTTAAAACTAGATCTCACATGTATATATTTAGATAAAATGATAAGTGGGTCCAGTTTTGGTAGGTGAAATGAAGTATGAGATATAGAGATTCATGAGTGCGGAAGAAACGTATATGGAGTAGAGAATCTTGATGACCAGACCATATGGAGTAAGCAAATGGAGGTTGATGAGTGCGCATAGTCTAAGCATCGGCGGCGGCGAGCAGGCGAATGCTCACGTTCCCTACTTAGCGATGCAAGCAAGCAAGCAAAAGCGGCCAGCAGAAACGTAGCAAGTCACTTGGGCCAGAGCAGCAAAACAGCAGCGGCGGCCTGCACTTCGTGAAGACAACAGCGGCCCGCGGACAAGTGGCCCAGCGAGCAAAGCCGTCGACGGGCCGGCCTGGCAAGCAAGGTGCGGCCCACCAGTCCAAGCAGCCGAGCGGCCCAGTACTCTCGGCAGCAGGCGGCCCAAGAGCCAGCAGCAGCGCCTCCACCATTCCTTGTCGACGGGCTGGCCCAGATGCTAAGCTGCAGGTGACCACGAAACCAAGTCCATCACCTTTTCTTCAGCGTGACATAGGCCAGGCGGGGCGGCAGCAGCTCTTTCTCGATCAACCAACAGGCACGCCCATGCACACACAACATCCATCCATACTAGATCATCAGGCGCCCTGCAATGAATTGAAGAAAACAAGCCAACACATTATCATATGAATTAACTATGGTAAAGGACGTATATCAATTAACTGTGGTAGCTAAAATCTAAGGATGTATATTTATTTTGAAACATGCATATCACACAAATAGAGCAACCACAGATCTTACATGTCCTAATTTTCAGAGGGGAAAAAAAAAAAACCCCAATTTGTTTAACCTTTAAACCGTGGGACAATATCTAACCATGGATGCCATGAAGCAGGTGTCATTTAAACAGTTCACCAAAGTATCTGGTTGACTAATACAGTAATATTTTTCAATGCCCAATAGAGATGATGAATGATGAACAATAGACAATCCGACAAATACAAAAGTTCTGGCCGTAATTGGTGAAGACAAAAGGAGTGTTTCTATGGTTTAAGAACTCTTTTCTTTGCTGCAGATGAGAAATATATCTGCATAAGCACAACTAAGCATCATGTAACTTAAACATACTAACTGGAAAAGCCCAACAACTGACCAAAGCAAAACCGACCAAAGCAATATCCTATAAGAAGCAATGAGTTTCATCTTTTTGAGAAACATCTTAGGAATCACGGTAAATATTAGTGCACTCAGCTTCAGAGTCGGTGTATAAAACACAAGGCCCTAGCCCCCCTACACAATCAGTAGTCAGAGTGAGTGGCGGTCGAACATATATATTCAGTAAGCTATTGACCAAACAACACAGTAAGATAATTCAAGAGATCATAATTAGGTGCGGGTAGAAGTAATTTCAGTCAATACTCCAGGTAATATGTTTTTCTCCATAAGCTATACAGATTTGGCAACCCATATATTAAATAATCAACTAACCAAACAATATGTCTAATGTAAAATACTCTTTGCTGCCACTGACCATAATCCGTAGCTGCAAAACTTTCAAGCCATGAATTTGTGTGTTCAGGAGCCTTTAAGAACATGCAAAACTTTCAGGCCATAAATTTGGGTGTTCAGGAAGCCTTTAAGAACATGCACTGCACACATATCTTTCAGCAACATCTAACTGCAGCATGAAAAACGCTTAGCAGTGGATATTGACAACATGTGGATATTGACAATATAAACTGCAGGGTGATGAATGCTCAGTCATGGATGTTGGAGAACTTCTTGATCTACAACTTTTTTTTACCAATCCGATATATTAGAAGATACTTGATTCCTATAAGGGAATTGCATCAAACACCTTGAATGCGGCATATGGATAATTCATGGAGCTAAATTAAGCCAACATTCCAATCAACGGTGTGTTATGCTCCCGTCCTGCAAAGCTGCTCTCGCTAGCCACCAGAAATACATGTAAATTAGTAGCTTGTTCCAGGCCATCACAAGAACAGAGGAAAATCTGGGCGGCACAAGGAACTGCAAAATTGAGTTTGTTGTTGCCATTCTTCAATGGAAAGACGCCACCCTTCTGGCCCCGTTGCTCTGCCTTCTCTCAGCAATCAATTATTTACATCTAAAATTGATTGGAAACACTGATTGAAATGAGAAAATCAAAACCAAATTACAAAGAATTCCAAAGATGAACACATCTTACCCTGCGGATCTTTTTTAGATGAATCTCGCTGCGTAGCCGTCAGATTAGCAACCGAAGACCAACAGCAGCGTACCTCCCCATGTGGGATCACCCTTGGCGGAGTCCTCGACCCGTCGATGTGAAATGGGTATGGGTATGAACAGGTAAGCCACGCTAATCACAGGGAAACTTACAACTAATCAGAGGAGGAAGCAGGAATTGCAGTCGAGCTTCCCCTCGCCGCAGAGGCCGCACGACGCGAAGGACATGGGCATAGCGCCAAAAGACAGAAGATGCCCCCAACTGGAGAGAGACGGCCCGCCCCTCACCGGCTTGATGTTGAGTGAGCTGATGCGAGGATCTGCCCAAATCGATCCCGTCGTCCTCGCCTGAGCCGAGGAGACCGCCGCCCCATCGTGTAGCACTGAAGAGGATGTCGTGGCTTTAGATGCGGCCATGGAGGAAAGTGGAGGAGGATGTCGTCCTCGCCGTGGATGCGCCCGTGGAGGTGGAGTGATGGTACGGCGGCGGCGGCGGCGGCGGCGGCGGGATGAAGAGTGAGAGAGGGGATGAGAAACTAAGAAGAGAGAGGACGGGGTGGTGCGGTAGGGTTGGGCTGCGGGAGGGCGGCTCTCTGCAAAACTACCAGAGAGAGAGAGAGGGGTGTTTTTGTAGAACAGCAAGTCTATCGAATTTTCCTTCTTCGTATTGAAATAAAATTTACGTAAAGGGGACAGGATGGACGGAAAATGCTTTTCGTAAAACTCAAAGGGCATTTTTGCAAAACAGGCTGAAACACGTGTCAACGCATGGATGCGCCACCGATGCTTGGAATGTTGTGGTGCGAGGAAAGTCCAGTGACTTTTAACTAACCCCGACTAGAACATCAGGCGCCCGAAGGCTGAAACACGTGTCAACGCATGGATGCGCCACCGATGCTTGGAATGTTGTGGTGCGAGGAAAGTCCAGTGACTTTTAACTAACCCCGACTAGAACATCAGGCGCCCGCGCCACCGATGCTTGGAATGTTGTGGTGCGAGGAAAGTCCAGTGACTTTTAACTAACCCCGACTAGAACATCAGGCGCCCTTCGGGCGCCCTACGAAGTATGCATCAGAAACACTTGCTTCATAATTAAACATGGTGTCACCAAGATAGTAAACACATTCCATGTATATATACGATTTTTGCAATACAATCACAACAATGACAATATTTCTTGATACAGAAGATGTGATACATACTTAATACTAACCTTCACAGGCAGCAGATAGAACATAAGGTGTTGTTTGGTTCAGCCTTTTTAGGCCCGTATCTGTTTACTGTTATCAGGTTATTTTTTTTTATGTTTGTTACATGTGCTATGCAAAGGAATGTTACGGGAATAGATCAGAGGTTCCAGCAATTCCTTCACGGCCGATCCTCAACGGCAGCCGGTCACATTGTCTACCTGTAACTTCCAGTGGCCAACCAAACAAACAAGGAATAATTGATTCCCTTTTAGTTGCCCTCCGGTATCGGATCAATTCATGTTACATTGCCGGCGTTGGAACCAAGCGTCACCAAAGATGTCATCCATGGTAGCATGATGCAACCTGCAAAAACATTAATTTAGTCAATAAAAGTGATCATAAGGATTTCAATAAAGTAATAACAAATTGGGATTAGACAACGCTGTCTACAAATTAATTTTACTGTCATATGCTTTTGTACTGAATTTTGTATTGAAGTTTCCAGAACACATCAATTCGACAGTAAGATGAAACACTTATTCAGGTAATGGCAGTACACAAAACTTAATTTAAGCAAGCCATGAGGCAATGAGTACACAAATCTAATATCCTTGTTCGAGGGGGAACACAACATAAGGATCCTATCACAAATCAAAAACAATCTGTAGCATAGCAGTAAAGCAATGAGAGGCACACAACATAAGGATCCTATCACAAATATGTTGCATTTCTATGTTGCAGTTTATAGGCAAGGACATGGTCATGCTGGAGTCGGATGCTATGGGTATATCAGACTGCTATACTCATGATCTGACTGCTGTACTCATGAAGAACATCCTAAGAAGCCGTCATACTTCAGAACCACACAGACAAGCTGCATGCTATCCTAAGAGCTTGTTCAAACTGTAATACAACATATTTTTACTAACAACAATGAACTGGGTTAATGCAACACATTTCATACTGTGGTTTTTAGTTTTTGCCATATATTTCTACTCTATTGCCAATTCTAATCCATGAAACTCTCTACCTACTTGTTCCTGATGATGTAGTTCCTGTAACAACTGAATCTTGAGAACATATCTGCGCAGACCTTTTTCTGAGTGTGACGAAGTTACTGCATCATCTTTACCTATACTGATGGTCTAATCCCGGGCAGGCGCAAGCTGATTGCATTGGCCGCACCACGACACGAAGAACTAAACCAGCATGGCAACACCAGCAAACAGTGATGGAGGCAACAATCTGGACACATGAAAATATACTCAGACCATATGACAGGAATGTAACAGTCTGAATGACCGGCATTCCTATCTCCTCAATTGTAACACTGTAACTGCTTCCAGCTAGCTGGAACTCTATTAAGTAATAGAAATTAGGTGGATCTCCTACCATAAGGATCTCCTACCACTTATAAAGAATATCACAGGAATGTACATATAAAGACACCCCACAATCATAAGGATCTCCTACCACTTACCAAGCTCCTAGGCGCGAGGAGATAGTTTTTCCATTCGACGGTCTCGTACTTGTAACCCAAAGGAACCAAGCCAATCACAGCAACAGACCTGCAAATGAACGCAAAAGTTCAGAGAGCTTCTCATTTTTCAGTACAACGCTCAACGGCCGATAAAAAAATGTAAAGCATCATCAACCAATCAATCAACCATCAAACTCGTCCATGAATATGCTACTACTGTGTGATGCTAGAAATGGACATAAATTTTTTGCCAGCTAAAGCCTACAGACTACATATATGAGCTAACTTATGCCATACCTGCAAGCAAAATGCTTGCAATGGCAAGCAAACACATGTTGGAATTAACTTGCTTTCACAAACTAAATCCGTGGCTTCTTCCTGTGCGGAAGTATGGCCTCCAGGAATCAGGACCTTTAGACTCGGGCTTTTGCTGCAACTTGTAGCAGTTACTTCTAATGGAAAAACACAACTAAATCCCAAGGCCTGAGGTCTCCATGAGAGTTCAGCTACATGAAGACGAGATAACACAGCAAGAAATCACCTCTCCAATCAAGATGAACACAAGAGACAGGGTATACACCTATAGTTGTTGTAAGCTAGCATTGCCTCAATTAAAGTGACAACCATTGATTAAAAAATAAGTATGTGCTCACTGCTCACAAAATACTACTATTTTTTCAATCAAAATAGTGTGCAATTATGTCCAAGTCAATGATCAAACAATTTTTTTCTGAAATTAAGCCCATAGTTATCATCCCCTAGGGCTTTGGCAAAATAAAATAAGAAAATTAGAGAGGCACATATTTGGAGGACACATGATGGCCTGAACAGGATATCAACTTCATCTTGTCAACATTCTCCTGATGACCGGGGTCTCATTGCAGTTTGTAATTGCCAGCCCTAGAAGAATCCTTATGGAGTCAAGTACATGGGTGTTGTGCTCTTGCTGATGCTCTGCTTAGATGAGTGAAGACATCTCCACTATTAGCTATGTATCTATGCACATAAAAAACACATCAATACATAGAGCAGATTTGGTTAGATAAACTGTAGATTGATAGCTGCTGCTAATTAAATAAATAAAGAGAAAAATGGAAGTACTTCTCTGCACTGCCTCTTGAGCCTAAGCTTTTCATCCACCAGGTGATGAAACTCCTCTAGCTCTTGCACATTCACCTAGTTTTATATTGCAACACTAACCAAATCAAAATTAACTACTGATAACCCAACCATCGGTAAACAAATTCTATCGGAATCTAACAAGCTAAAGAAAAAGAAAAATTCAGGGATGAATGACATCAAACACCTACATACCCTCTTGTTCTCGAAGAGCAGACTCCATATAAATCACCATCAAGACATTCTTGTGCTCGGCAGCAGCATAGCAAAACCGCTGACGTTGCTGCTATCAGCCCCTGTCAGCTGCAGATCCAAGCCACCCATTGTAGTATCTGGATGTTCTTGTGCAGGCTTCCTGTTCTTCATCACTTATGCACCCGTTGCTGGCGTCAAGCAGCCGCCGTTGTTGCTTCAGTTTGCCAGCCACCGCTAGTAGGTACTCCTCCCCATCCTCACCGCCTCCGACACTAAGCAACAGAAGAGGCAGTATGAGCGCAACGTCCTGAAGAATCACAAGAAAATAAGGGGAAATATGACCTTGGGGACTGACGGGTGACACATCCGCCTTGGTCCTCTTGCTGGCTGCTGCTGTAACTGCCTCTCAGGAGGATGGTGGCATGGAGGAAACCAGAGACAAGCCCATAGATGCCCGCACCGCCGAATAGTGAGGAGGTCTATACTGCCATTGGGACGGCTAGATCTAGACCGACGGGTCTGTAAGCTAGGACACCTCTCTCGTGGCAGCCGTCGGAGATGCGGCAAACTCGAGGCCGGAGGGCACCATGGCCGTTGCCGCACAGCTCCCGCCGCTCCCGCTCGGCTGCTTGTCGGCCGAATGGCGCTGAGCTCGTGCAGCTCCCTGCGCTCCAGCGAAGGCGGCGAGGTTGTGCGCCACCCGTGCTTCAGTGACGGTGGCGAGCTCGTGTGGCACTCCTGTGCTCCGGCGACGGAGGCGAGTTCGTGTGAAGGCTGCGTAGCGAGGCTTGGAGGTGCAAAGGCGGCGGCGGCGGCGGTGGGGAGAGGCAAGAGGGATCGGGGCGACGGTCTAGGGTTGCGGAAATGTTTGGACTGCAGCATGATTCTAAAAACTTGAAGGGCCTTTTTGCAAATTAGTCCGAGACAGGTGTCCGCACGCAAGATGAGATATAGTAGAATGATATGAAACTTACCAACTCTTGCAATGGACTTGGGAATCTCTTTGCGAAACTTAAAATTTAGCAAGCTCCTCAGTGATAGGTGCTATGTCCTACCAGAGCCAAATAATCATGCTTACACTTGAGAAAAACCTGTTTTTAGCTACTTATCAGTCTTGTGTGGTGTCAAGCCCTGAGATTCTTGCTAGAGTTGTTCTTATCCCTAAGATGCTACACTCACCCACCAAATAAATATGACGACTCTCAGGCTAAGAGCCACGCACCACATGCACCCACCATTCCACCAAAATGCTCATTTCTTTCACTGAGAATCGAGCACATATATACTTATTCCATGTCTTCTTCCTCTCCCATCAAATAAATAGTGCTGCCAACAAAGTCATGCATCTCTCATATCTTTCATCTAAGAAGAGTATGGACTGTCGAAAGATCCCGCAAAAAGAAGGCATAGTTCGTGAATAAGAAAGAGTTCTTTTTCTCCAAGGTTTTAGTAAAAAAAAAGAGAAGAAAAGAAAAAGAAAGAAGTAAAGCAAGTTATAGAGATATTTTTTAGTACATACCTTCTTGCATACTCCTTCATAGAGAGAGACATGATCAGGAGTCCACAAATATTTCTACACTTGCACATGCACATCTAGGGATATGGCCTTCTCTTCATTAATCCAGGGGCTTGACGCATCAACATACACGAAGTAAGTAAGCTTGTTTATCATCCATACCCAAAACTCCACATTTCAGCTTGTAGCAGTAGGATGATCGAGAACACCTGGATAGGACTAGCCACTTAAAAAGAGCGATTTGAGAAGTATCACATGAGGAGCTAAGGCTATCTTTCTTTGCAAAAATGCTAAAACTCCAAGTCTCAAAGCATGGGTAGCGTAAGATGACTTGATTTCAAGCTATTCCTCCTCCCAATGGCTATAAGATAACTTGGTAGCCACCATGAATGTTCACAAATGCAGGAAAAGCTCGGAATAATCTATATGCAGGTCAGCTCTTGGGAGAATACAACCACCTTAGTTCTTCAACCTTTACTCGAGGACAAGCAAAGAGCTAAGTGTGGGGGAGTTTGTTGGCGGTTCTTAACTCTTTTCTAACCCCACTAATATTAGTCTAGGCAACACTAAAACTCACCTAGAATAGAGCTCTACTCTAACTATTTCCACAGTATGGTGCATAATTCTTGTTTTACATGTCATCATCAAAATATACGTAAAATAGGCCAAGGCATGAAGAAAAACAGCTATAAATAAATATTATTTATTTTGGCCCCAAAGCAAACAAGAGAAGAGAGGAGGAAAAGCCAACTCGGAGCCAAACCGACCAAAAACCCCAACATGGGCCGACAGGAGGCCCAGTCAGGAGGCCACCAACCAAAGCTGAGGGCCGGTGGGGCCCACCCAGGCACACCCGCACCTGAGGCGTGTGCGCGCCCGGGGCGGCGCAGACCGGGCCCAGCTTTGGTCAGGCGGTTCGGTTGCCGCCCCTGATGGTCGGTTCGGGGGTGTTTTCGACTATTACCCCTCCGAAACCGATCATCCCACACCTATATAAGCATGGGCATACCTCCTCCCTCAAAAACAGAATTCATTATTCATTCTTCATTCCTCTCTTCACCACACCTCCACTCTACAAGTGTACAATAGAGAGAGTAGAGCCACTCTACCTAGCCTAGCTAGAATAGAAGTAAGGAGTGAGAGAGGAGCAAGAGCGGAGCATCTCTTCAAGAGAGCTCTCGGAAGCTAGTCTTCCACGGGGCGGAGTGCCAGACTTGTCGGCTCCCTCCTCGCTTGTACCTCTATGGCGTCTTGCTACTTGAAGTAAGACCTCGTGTTTACCTTCTCGTAATACCTTTGAGTAAGTTACTCTTATTTGTTATCTTCTTGCGGGTTCTTCATTCGTCCCCGTGGCGGAAGCTCTAGTAAAAGGACCCCTGATAGAGACGGGAGCTCCTGGCCACCGCTAGAGTTGTAGTAGCTGGCATAGACGTGGTGTCTAGGCTAGAACCTACCTTCGTTTGCCTCGTAGTCCACGGTTGAGGTGGTAGGCGGCAGGTGGTGACAGCCCTGTCCGTCCCGTGTAATCCCCCACGTCCGGCTACGGCGTAGAGCTACAAGCCGGCATCACCTGGCAGACCAGGTGCGATCCGGTGCTCGAAGTAAGAATATAACAACAAGTTTAACCGACTTTTAGAACTTTACCTTTAGAAAACCTCACTACCTAAGTTATCCTACTCCATCTCTGGGCAACCTCTATTTAGAATTAACTCACAAGCCGTTCTTCGTGAAAGAAATACGATACCCGATTATTCACCGGGTGAAGTGCTACAACGGTGATTCTGTGTGCTTGCGGATTTGGTTGCATATGCTAAGAAGCACCAACAGCAGGCGTCTTCCCCGGCTAGTGGCATGGCGACCTTTGGCCTTCGGCGGCGGCGTAGTCCTTAACGCACCAACATAATGGGATCGAGGGGAAGAGTAACGACGGACGGGGGCGTCACGGAGTATGCACGGACGTTTCTTCCTATCTAGAATTGGGCTGGTCTTGGGCATGGTGCTGGACAGGCTAGGCCCAGGCGGGACCCAAGTTTCCTGCTTTAAAATGCGTGCAAGTTTTTTTGAAGGGTGTACCGGAGTAGTTCTCTTAAGACTAGTGGAAGAAACTTCTGTAATCAAGAGATATGATTGAAAATGAGAGTCTGTCCTACTTGCCCACGCACGTGTGGCATTCTATTATTCTCAACCTCTCTACATAGTTAGACAATGTCCAGCCATATAAATCGAGTCAACATCCAGTCAAAATCTCATACAGCACAAAATGGTTCATCCAATAAAATACATACCATAGAGTTTAATGATTTATTAAATTTAATATAGGCATAGCCCATAATAAATCCAACAGAAATAGCAAAAGGCAGACAAAAAGAGATGTTGAGCTATTTCTTCAACATTGAGATGGCAGAAAACACAATCGTAGCTTGGGAGATTTCTGTGCATGACTTCTCTAGTGCTAACCTTTTTTTTTTACAACTGCAAATATATTATATATTAAAGAAGCCGAGTTACAAATAGATCCTCCAAGGAAGACCAAGTTATATCATGGTCCTGTGACCAAAAAAGAAGACAACAACGTCGACTAAGACACATTGTACGATAGTTCTGCCAGTGAGGAGTATACGCAGGGGCGTCGAAAACGCTTGCACCCGAATGGACTGACCGCGCATAGCGTGTAATGGGTTTATATCAACAGAGCCAAGTAGGTGGGAATAGGCCTTCCTTGAGGTAAAGTTTGGGGAGTCCCATATATATGTCCAAATATCAGAGGTTTCGACGAGGTCAAAATCTTCCGAAACAGACTTCGTGAGTTGGAATTGTTCATGTGGAATAATGATGCCCTATCCTCAGTGAAAACAAAGTGTTTGAGTGGAGAAGTGGCTTCATTTGCAAATGAGAAGAGGTGGGGCCATTAGAGATGAAGGGGAGCTCCAAACAAACATCAGACCAGAAAAACAGCTGAAACCATCTTCAATAATAGCTGAAGCTAATCCCTTAAAAGTATCTAGGCTTTTGAGAATATCTTGCCACCAAAAGGAGCCCCTCCTGAAATGAGTGTTCATTATATCATTGTTATAGTGGGAGTTCCAGATCAGGTGCATCCAAGGTACACCATATTTGTTGAAGAATTTGTGAAGGTGCTTCAGTGGGAGGCTTTCATTCTAAATATAGAGGTCATGGACACCCGTGACATCCAGTTATGATCATAATTTAACCAATCGTCATATATATCTGTCACCTTGAATTTGAATCGTCACAGATGACTATTAACGTCATGCATAAGGGAATTTCTTGTAGTGGAGGGGACTCGTGCCCCCCGAGTTATGTCATGGTGATGGTTGCCACGTCTGGGATGCGCTAACCCATGGGCAGCTCGCCCCGGTTAGTTTCTTCGCAACGTTCTTGATGGGGGTTTGTATACCATTTGAATCGTGGGATGTCCCCTGGTTTGGGTGGTATCATATGAAGCATCAGGCAAAGGGACTATACATGAAGCCCTTGGTGTGTGGAGATTTGTGCACATGGTTGTTGTTTACATGAATAATAACTTAAATAAGTTAAATTTTGAACTCCTATAAAGCTAATATCCATGGTGAAGCCATGTCATCTAGAAAGGCCCACAGCGAATCTAAAGGAGCTATCAGGATCGTAACCGTGGGCATGCATGCAAGTTTGCACATCGTTTTTTCATGAGTTATTTCGTGGCTCGTGGGCATGCAACAATCATTTAATGATGTTGCTAGCGGCGTGATGCATCAATGAAGCAGTTCAATTTAGCCGAAGAGTCAAGAGCCTTGGAATAAGCCGCCATTAAGCATGCACTACTCTCTGTGGGAAACTGTTGCCTAATCACGTCCACTAAGGTCAGTCTCAATGGCAAGTTTCACCACACACTTTCCAAAACGTAAAACTTTGATGTGAAACGACTGTCTCTCTCAATGCATAGTTTCATTGCACAGTTTCACATACTATTTAAAGCTTCTATGGGTCCACTATTGTCTCTCTCTTCCACCAATATCCTTCTTCCATGCATGCGGATGAAATGAAATAACACTCTCAATGGGGGTTTCACACACTTTCCAATGTTTTGGAAACACCGATATATAGTTTCACCATGGCGAAACGAATTTCTTCTCTCTCCTCGGATGCGAGTGACATTAAATAGACTGTCATGTCAGACTTTCCAATGCGAGTGTCATGCACATTAAATAGACTGTCATGTCACCACGGATGAAGGGCTGGATCAAGGCCGTTCTAGATCATATCTCAGAAGTCTACAGTTTGTCACTGATGGCCTTCTTCACCATCAGGAATCAGTATATCCATTATTGTAAGCTTTATGTCTTTGCCGAGATATCCTATCTTCCAAGCTTGTATCATCTCTGTGGCTCTGTATATGCAGGAAAATGAAACTACAAATATAATCCGACATCAAGCAGTTCTCAAAACTGAAACCGATATGTACAAGTGCTATTATATCTAAATGTGTGCTTTTTTTAACTATAGTTGTGCCCGAGACAGCACCTGACAAGCTACAGAATATTGTTTTTACAGGTTCTATGTGAGTAATTACACGTCTTCTATTTGTCAGCCATCATATATATACATGTATTTTCTTTATCAAAACATGTATTTGAACAATGGACATTTTGTTAGGCTTTACAAAAGATGGACCATTATTTTCCATTAATATTTTCAACCAAAAATACAAAGAATAAAAGAAATAAAAGGATAATCATGAGTTATATTCCTCTCCTATGTACCCGCGAACGCGAGGGGAATCCACCTAGTAAAATACATATTCTTAAAGTACTTTTACTTGTAAATTCGTTTTGTGAAAATAAAATATTAATTCAGTAGGGAACACAACATTGCATATTTATTTAGATAATGGAACATATATAAAAGAGGACAGCAACAAGGCCGTCGTACATACATACAATAAAAACTTACAGTATCAAAGTACTACAGTACAATGGTGTTGAGCAATAGCATGCCCGCAGCACACTAAAAAAACACGACCCAAACTTAGGAGAAACTAGGGGCTTTTCATTAAGAAGAAAATAAGCACCCAAATTCGCTTCCGACGGTATTCGAATCAGGGTGGCTAGATGTAGTCTTATCGTTAGTACCTGCTAAGTGAGTCACCAAGTGAGTCAGGCTCAACAACTGCAGCTCGACGTAGCTAGCTGGACAAATTAAGTTATACTTAACTATGACAAAAAAAAGACATAATAATTATTGTACTAAATTAATTAAATATACATACAGCCCGAGCTAGCTAGAACAAGCGCTAATCAAGTGGGGAAAGAAAAAAAACGTCCAGATCGATGCGTGGAACTCGGGATGTCGTAGCTGGTTTCTTATCAACATGTCGCTGTTGAGTGATGCATGCAGCGACATGTGTAATGCGTGATGCGGGACATGGTGAGACACCAGCACCACAACTAATCGACCGCTCACAACCAGTGTCCCAGATATATCCTCACCGTAGGCGTCGGCCCCTATGGTATGCTTCACACATATATAGTAGGACTACTGAGTTTGCAGAGATTAGAGCACCAAATGTGGAGCTTAGCTCCGCACCGCCGCTCCGTGCACACCACACTGTTGCCTTGCCACTAGTCTTCGAGCCATGGAATCCTGATCTTCCTATCTATTCCTAAGGCAACTGCAATGAGGCGCGTGTGGTGGCAATATCAAGCATAAAGTCGAGCCATGTAAATACCCGTTCTACATAAGGCTGATGCGGCGTCGCGCGGGCAGCCTTTAGGAGTATTAAGCCCGCTTGTATCACTATTTGCAGGGAGATGAGACATTCATTATGAAACTACCTGACTCAAGTATTACGAAACATTCATTATGTATACCCCAACTCTTTCAAGGGCGCTAATTAGCGCTGGTGAGAAAGAAATCATGGAAAAATAGTTTGAAACGATGAGGAAGTAGCCCAGGGTTTAGGGTTTAAGGTTTAGCCTACTCTCCTTTTTAATTCTCTCCTCTTCTTTAGATCCCCAAGAACATTCTCACTCCAATCCACCAAACCACATGCTACAATAGACGTGTTGGAGGATGTTCGTTTACACGTCAGTTCCTATTTCTTTTGTGGGCCTTCCTTTACCACCTCCATAAGACATTTCACCTCCACTCAATCGACCTCAAATGAACGTTCTTTCTCCTCCTGTCTGACGGAGGTAACCATTGAGATTCACACATGGACCGAGGGAAATCAACGCCACCAACCCCTGTGAATTGATTGATGATTCTGCAAGTAAAGATATTCCCGTTGGCTTTTACACTAACATGTCAACAGAAAGAAAAAATCCTCGTAAAAAATTGTCAAATTTCAAGGCACTTGTATCACATGACAAGAGGGCCACAATGCCATTTGCGATCAGGATAACAAAGATGCCTAAGTTACGAAACCATTAGAAAAGTTTCCAAGCCACCTCCTGCAATGGCACTGACGTCGCATAGGCTTGCCGCAAACGCTTCTTTAACCAATAGAACTTTGATGAAAAAACAAACGTGCACACATAGATCTTACCGGCAACGTAAACTCGTTGCAAATTTGAAACTAAGCCAGCACAAGATGCTCCCATCAACCAGGCATGGTCGAGAGAAAGCATCGACATGAGACTAGGATGTGCAAAATTTCTTCTGTAGTTTCTAGGGTATTATTGATCAGCGTCTGCGCTACTACACCTTCAATTACAGGAGCTACCTAATAAGTTAACCAAAGCAGCTTCAGGTCCATCCAAAACATGAGCTTAGACGATGGTCCAATACCCACCAGGACGAACTGGAACCTGCTCCATGGCAAAACTGATATGTTATCCTCAACCGAAATGGACATTGTCCATGAAAAAGCCTGTTGAGTCTTTACTGCTGAGCACTCTGATCTTCCAAGTTACACCTAGCCCTGCCCGTCCAAAGGTCAGAGTAACCAGGCCTACTTTGGTAAACCAGGGTCGGTGTTGTTTTTACAAGTGAAAGGACTTCCATCTTATCAACAAAACTGGGTCATGAGGTGTGCCTTTGATGAAGAGCATATTTGACAACCTCGTAGAAGGAAATGACAATACCAACTGATGGACCAGCACGTGCAACACGTGGGCCAACGCCAGTGAAGAGCCCTTTCATGCCTCCAGACCTGCCAGAGGAAAATATAAGCAAGCAGCAAATAAAAATTATGAATATATTATAGATGCCCCTTATCAAGCCAATTATTACCAAACTAGAACTAAGAGAAATATGTGGAAGTAGGGAGCTCCACGTAACCCATTTTGCCGCTCACATTTGAACAATTCTAATCTAATGGACACAAATGAGGCCAGGCAAAACTAACTAGATCAAAGATCTGCAACCTGCTATAATTTCACGGAATATAAAAGTAATGCAAGTGGCTAAAACGTTCTTCCTTTATACTATTTTCACGATGGCAGATTATTTTTCTGCAGCAATGTGCAAGTTCAACATACTAGTTCTTTCAGAAATATTGCTGAAAGTTCAAAGGAAAAAAAAAATCAGGCCCAACATCAGCGAATTTGACCCAGCACGATTTATACACAAGGGGAAAATGAGTGCAGCACGTAGGCAATACATGGTTTTGTACGGATGGAATGAATAGGTCATGAATCAAACAAGCAAATGCGCAAACATCTCGGGTGGGATGCAAATGGTTTAGCAACTGCGCCCACAAGACCAGGAGCATCATTTATGGCACCTATCCAATCAGACTACAGTTTTCCAGCATTGCAACATTGATTTGCGTTGGTGCTCAGTTTGACACCAATGTGGTAGATCACTATTCTCACGAAAAAATGACAATGTTCAAACCGCGAAAACTAAATCCAGTAATCTAAATCTAAATGATACAGAAAATTGTTTATGTAGGGGTGTGATAGAAGGGTGGCCCTGACATTACAAATGTTTAATAAATAGTTTAACTTCCGTGTCCATGGTCGTCAATCTCATTGGTTTTCAATATGTACAGAAAAGAAATTTGTATCAGCATGTTTCCAAACCCATCTATTGGAGTGTGAAACATACTTTACTACCACCACCACAAAAAACATGGACCCAACCACAGAACCAGATTGTTGGTTTCTCGATTATTATGGAAATGACAACCCAAGGCAAATCAAATCTTCTCTAACAAAAATATGCCCTGCTATTTTGTTGTTTTTGCTAATTCAATCTTCCAGCTACCCAACTCTGATCAACTTCCATATTGCTCATAGTCGTAAGAAACACAAAAATCTAATATTTTGTATCATATATCCTATTAGCTTTTAGTTTGCTAGGTTTCACACATAAATGTTCAGAAGATGCAACTCTCAAGAGCAAATTCAAGCAATACCTACAGAGATGTCAATCAGTAAGTAAACTCATTGATTCTAATAGTTTAATCGTAGAAAATTATTATTTGTGTACTATGCATAATAATTGCTACAACAATGTACTTACTACTTAAGTTTAACAAATACAATCAGAATGACCAAGGGATTGACTTAGCTTGATCTAGTTTTCTAAGGGTTTGCTCTCAGTAGCTTTGGAGGCATATTCCTGGTTTTCTATGTAAGCCTATAAACTGAAACTAAAACATATAAACAACAATTAAAAGAAAATAATCTAAAACCTGATGGCATCCTTATTTTCAATGTATTTAGGGATAATAATCAACTGGAGTTTAAATTAAGGATAACCTCCAAAGGTTGAATGTCATGCAATGATGATGAAAACAGTCATATTCGCATATTTCAAAAAGAATCTTTCGACTGTTTTATAAATAGTCAAACAGATCGTAAGATTGAAGTGTTGATCAGTCTGTCAGGTGCATTGGCCCAACGGCACACACAAGACTCCACTTACGTTCATGGAATATTTTACACAGAAATTTGCTAATCACATATCTTATATTTAATTAAATGGAACCAGAGAATGTCATACAGTCAGGGATGAGTTAAAAGAATTTTAGTCTCAGGACTACCAATACCTAGGGTTTGCAAACTGGTATGTAAAAAATCAATTAGGTGAACCCAACTTGCTACTGAATAGGGGCAATGGTTGGCAGCAACTTTATTGAGGTACAGTGGGCAACATAGCAAAAGCATAACTATACGCCCAATTGACTGAGCCATATGTAGTGTTCAAAACTGAAACCAACACAGCCACAATAACATTCTACTTTATATTTTGGGAATGAAGTATTTACTTACCTCCATATCTCAGTTAATGTTTGCCTTGTAGTCATCCTCATTGCCTTCTCAGTATCTTTCTGAAATTTAGAAAGAAAGGAATAAGAAATGGCAATATGCACAGTATGCCCGCATAAGAAACAGGTAGCAGGTGAAAAAAAAAATGGAACATGAAGTATAAAGTGTACCAAATAATACACAAACCTCTATCTGTCTCCTTGTTTTTGCAACATCCAGAGGGCATGTAGCACCAGCAGCAAGACTGCCTGCTACAAAACCAGCAGCAAAGTTTGCTCCCAATACACTAGCTGCATTGCCTTCCTCTCCAACAAGACCAAGCAGTTTTCTTCGAATCTGCACATGGTGTTACCAAAGTGAGATTCATTTCATGAAAGTGTGGCATGAACTTAACAAAGAGGAGTTCCCATGACCAAGAGGGCAGAAACTTACAGGCTCAAGAGTTGACCAGCATATAGCAGAGAAAGGAACATCTCGAGCAAGTTGTGCACCAACCCCAGTCCACAGAGCACGATAGTTTTGTACTGTTTCACCAATCAAAACAATAAGCTGTTAGAATCAAGACAATAATACAGGAAGTTGACAAGTGCCAAAACAGTAAAGTTGATGCCGACATGTCATCCGTTAAAAAGAATATGTATAATCGACTAGTTACAGAAACAGTTAAAACCAACATACCATTCTGACTTGAACTTGCAAGTGGTGAGAGAACATCAACCAAGGTTTTCCACATTCCAGGAGGCTTTACACCAGGACGAAACTCTTTATATGCCTGTTACCATAGACTAGTTACTACTTGATATTTTGATTTCGAAAGGAGGGAAAAAGAGTTACACAAGACTAACTTGTGCGGAGAAACAATGATCTGAGATGAATGCATTATATGACATAACTAAACTATAAAGTACATATAGCATGAGACCATATATAAAACACTTCACATGGAGGTGTACCTGCATACGCGTCCTTGCCAGCTCAATTGGAGAACAAGCAATGCATGCTAAAGAACGTGCAACAGATCCTGCCACTAGTGGCGCATATGGTGTCAAGCCAGGAGCATTACTCCTTGTGAAATCCTCAATCCCATTGCGGAATATATCATAACAAGGCAAGTATATCCCAACCTGTTTGTGGTCAAAGAAATTAGTAACAGGTGCAATTGGTTTAAACATGCAAAGTAATATGGATTCAATTTACGTTGCACAGAAGGGGAAAATAGAGAGAAATGGAGATAACAAGTTATACAGAATTGTTGGGTGATATGGGTAAAAACTCAACTACTCAACACAAATTACAATACTACACACCTCAGTTAGACAAGTGCAACTTAGCCCAAGAGGTAAACCCCATAAAGCTTCTACTACAAAACTATGAAATATACATATCTCATCATACAAAGGACAAAATAAACTGAATTTGCTTTCAAAGCCAAGTAAAAGTTATATGAATACTTCAAATAGGACAGATTGAAACTACTAAATAGATGTTCCACAGGCAACAGAGCAGCATAGGACATTTAAAACAAGGTAATGACCACAAAAATGGAATGTAGTAGACAACTTACAGTGGGTACAGCTAATGCTAAGCCTGCATTTGTTCCTCTCCATAGTCTACTGAAACCCTCCTGAAACGACCAAATAAGCACTGCTGTGAGTTCATCTGTACATCATATATTGCCACTTGCTCAAAAGAGAAAGCATCAAAAGAATGAACACTTAGTTACCTGTCTGACCACTTTCAAGAATACATCAAGTGTTCCCTTGTACTGGAAGCAGTCAGGGGACAAACTGGCTCGCTTCCTAATATGAGACCACGTGTGCATGAAGGAGAGCATCTGAATTCAGACAGGATCTGAAAACATTGAAAACATATCAGCAGCAATCCTCAAGTCCAGTACACTACTTTGAGGATTAAAGCCGTGAGGATGGAATTGGACTGTTGACAACTGAACTGACATAGTAACACCAACAGCATTTCTAGAAATGAAATTTTATTGTAACATAGAAGGATTGCAGTTTTACAATAAAATAAAAGCAAGGTCATCAAAGACGATAGCTCTTTAACTAAGAAATCAGCGCCATCTATATCAACTAAAAAAAGGGTTGTCCACACACACACACACGTCCTAGAATTGGTTGCACGGCCAGTATTATCACAGGCCTCATCCTAACAATCAGCACTACAGTTTAGTACCCCAGTGGTCTTATAGCTAGATAAATAACATAATCAGTACATCTATTCAAAAAGTAACAAAATGCAGTAAAATCCCACATTGTGCAATAGCTGAACACCCTTGACGAACTACCCAACTGTCCAAACCTGCTTGTTGAACAAGCAATTGAAGGAAATGAACTCAGAAGAGTCTATGCCATGCAGCCGGTTCAGGTTGGTAAAGCAACCAGCTGATCACTAGCACAAACACAAACCAATCTGTCATTTCTTGCCCGCCTCTGTGGCCAAGCATGAAAATCACAAAAAGCCTGACCTGAATTGGCCCAAACAAGCAAAACTGCAATAGCTGACAGATGAACATAGCAACAAACATCTGGATCCCACCACCGACTTGACCAATCCCACAGGGACCATGCCAGCAGCTCAGCGCTCCACCACTGACTTGGCCAATCCCACAGGGACCATGCCAGCAGGCCCAGCATGAAGCATGGACATCTATGAACACAAGCTTCCATTCAGGATTCCTCCCCAATCTCATTTTGGATTCCTCCCTAATCTAGTCACCCAAAACGCAAAACCTACGTCTAGTAACTCGAAGCAGAGATCCGCCACTCAGAACAGAATGAACCGGACTCCTCACCGCATCCGGGCCGAGCGCCGCCATCTGCGCAGGCTGGTGGTACAGCACGCCGGCCGCCTGGGCCTGCAACCTCGTCTGCATCGAGAGAAGAGAAACGCGTTAGACGCCGAAGCTGAGGCACACAAACACTCGCGTGAGTGAGGGTGAAGGAGTGCCCCGGGGAACCGACCTTGGCGACATCGAGAGGGTTGACGATGATGGCAGAGACGAAGGCGGCGCCGGCGGCGGAGAGCGCGCGCTCGAACATCCCGAGCTCCTGGTCCGCCGCCGCGGCGGGAGCGGGGCCCGAGGAGGAGGAGGGGGACGGAGCGGACGCGCCCTGGTGCGACGGCGTCACGCCGCCCGTGAGGTCCACCCGCGCGGCGGCGGCGGTCATCCAGGTGGGGAGGGAGCCCCTGGAGGAGCAGCCCACCATAGCGCCGGACTGGCTCGGGAGTCGGAAACCCTAGGCCGCGTCGGCTCCGCTCTCGGTCGGGGATTCCGGCGGCGTGGGGGCGGCGGTGCGGCGGCAGCTGTGGTCCCTCCCTCTCTCTCTCTCCCCTTCTAGAAGAGGAGGAGGAGGAGGCTCCTGTAACAGAGGCGGCGGAGGGAGGAGGGGGTTGGTGTCGCTTTCTAGAGAAGTCCTGTGAGGGCGTTATGTTTTCCTTTTTCTCGTGTGGAGACATGGACACCTCGTGTAGTCGTGTCTCGATTTTCATCTCATTGAATTTCGGCGACTGTTTTTTGTTTTCCTAGAATTTTGTAGGTTAGGTCAAAGGGTGAGCTAAGCACTTACGAATAGGATGGTATTGGTGGCAAGATATGTTTCTTTTGAGATATTATATCATTCATATTGTGCCACTTTGGTGGAAAAAACTCTCATTATAAGCAATAAATTTTATCTAAAAATACTATCATTTCAAGAATATCACTTTTTGATTTTGATATTATATCATTCATATTGTGCCATTTTTATGTAAACAACTTATCAATAAGCAATAAATGTTATCTAAAAATACTATCATTCCAAAAAAAATATCACCAATAGAAAGTCTTTTATGACTACAAGTTTCATGAAATAAGCTACATGAGATTATTTGCCTCATGGGACATCCTTTTTACAAGCCAAAAACATATATGATATACTTCATGAACGTTAAACACAGCGAGTTTAAGCCTTGCATAGAATGTCTTAAAATTTTGAAATCACGTGAAACACGGCCTATGAGGAATCCAAATACAATCTTTTTTGACTAAATATTCCATTTTCATTTTCACACCCTATGTAATACCAAAAAAAATTGATAGCCATGGCATTGGCAATATGCGTTCTTAGAAAAAACAAAAAAAAACTTGATAGCCATAGCATTGGCAATATGCGTTCTTTTTATGTGATTAATTTTTTAAAAGTAAGCATAGAAATTCATAAGCACAACTTCAGCTCCAGTAGCATCTTCCGTGAAGAAACTAAATGAACCACGTCAAACATTTTCGCCAAAAAAAAAAACACTTTAGGGCTCATTTTCTAGTGAATAGCAAAGAACGCAAAGCCGTTTTTAGGTATGGAGGAAAAATTACGTGTGGCATCTCCTCAAGTGCTTCGGCTCCTTGAGATGTACAAATAAGTCCTAAATATTCTCATGATCGTCAATTCATCAATGTACAATGGTACATGCATAGGTAGAAAGATAGTAGAATTTTTTATGTGTTAATAATTTCTAAAACGAAAATATTTTTTCTATTTCTGTCACTATTGTTATTGGACTAAATGGCAGTTATAACAAACAAGGGAAAAATGACCGATGGGGACCAAAATGAGATTCCAGAAAGTTGACCAGAAAGCTTTCTTGCGTAACAAACCACAATCACTTGTGCTCGCGGCATCACTCGCTAGACGTCTACTCACTACATGACGCCACTGCAATCGTCAGCTGCTAGAACACTGGGCCAACCAAAAACCCCCTATAATTTATTCTTTTGAGTTACCAAAACTCCCCTATAATTTATTCTTGTGTTTTCAACCAAAACCCCTATAATATATCATTGAGTTTTCAGATCCTATCACATTTGAGGCTCAGAATTTTATATGATTTTGCAAAACTCTACAGGAAGTAGTTTTATTTCCACAAGTTCGGGGGACAACTCCGGGTTTAATCAGGGACTTTGAACTATTCCACTTCCTGGTTACTGTTAAACGTGCTTCGCTTCTTGTCATTAACGTGCTTCAGAAATAAGAAAAGTCAATGATGAGAATATTTGGTCGACATTTAAGATAAAGTAAGACTTCCATGCGATACTATCTACAATAATAATGATCTGCATGGACTACAGGAAATTTATCTGTACGTCCAAAGCATCCAGAGAATGATGCTTGATTTTCAAATCCTTCTGTGTCAAATCAAAAATTGACAACCATGGCAACAGGTCTGAAGACACGAATTACGCACACACGTATTCTGGAGCAAAATAATTTCCTGAATTGCTATTGATATCTGTCACTCCAACAATGGCAGTGTCTGTCAGACAAAAGAATGGTAAGGGTGGGGCATCTACAAATGGCACGCGGAACACGATACAATCTGCAGGCGGCTTTTCGTTAGAACTCATGATTCTAGTGTAGTGGCCTTGCAAAGAAAATATGCAAGACCTTTCCTTTGGAAAAGAAAAACAAGATATCTGATTCAGTATGAACTGGCTTGCACACAAGCTTCCTCCAAAGGACGCTACAGAAGATGGCAGAAGAAAACAAAATTTTCTCAATACTGAATCGAACTCATTCTCTGCATATTGTATGTATTATCCACCAGGCACGGTGTTTGCAAAACTCTTAGCACAAGCATTGTTGCTCGTTATAGCGCTGCACACAATGCACCTGCAAAAGTATCTTAGTGGTTAGCCCTGCAAAAATATCTGGGAATTTGTGATGAAAATGGCCACCAATCCAGCAACTCATTACATGAATAATACATAATAAAAGATGTGTTCATTTCTCCAACATCAGAAGTTCAATATTCACTGCCTTTGGTTGTGTCACTTATCCAACAATCTTTCAGATTTAATAAAGGTGGTAGGCCATAAAATAGATTGAGCGACAGATTTAGAACCTAACAGGACCCTTTGATCCAGGGACCAGTGAGGAAACTCAGGGCATGTTTGGATGCCACCTATGCAGGACGTGCCAAATCTTGGCCGCTGGCCAAACAATGACAGCTGATTCAGCCTGCGCCAAATCAGCCGGGCAGGGGCATCGAATTGTACTGGAAATTAGTCACAGCAGTCGGCCAGCCCAAAACATGGCACACATCCAAACATGGCAGAGCCTCCTCGGTCAAAAGCCGAAATTTGGCCTGATCAGCAAGGGCATCCATCCAAACAGCCCCTAAGTGCACATGCAGCATGAAAATAACCACTGTTTTTGTACAAAACAAGCTAATTTGCGTCCATTATATTTACTGCTAAACCATGAAACCGTTGCCTTCTGTCCAAAACCTAAGCAGACCATAACTTGGGAAGCCTGCTAGGTTTGTAGTCAAAGATCCAAGGAAACTTGAAAGTAAATTTTGGGTTAACTTATTACAAACAAGACAATAAATATCCACTGATCATAAATTGATAACTCTAGCAGGTTCATCATCGAAATTCGTAATCCAGAATACATGATGAAGAATATGCTACCTAGCTCTATCCCCCATTTTACTTCCAAAATGCAACTGCAGGGTAAGTTGAACATGGCTAGTTTTCAATGGCTATGCTCCCTATGTCTACCCCCCATTTTACCTCCACACTGAAAAAGGAAATTATGCTTTTTTTTTTGTTCATGTGTATCTATTACTTCTCGTCCTCAAAGTTTCAGTACTCAGTAACATAATGATTGTCTAAATACAGGATTTAAAAATCAGGAGACTGAAATATCTGATGAAGTATCAAAACAAAGGACTTAATCACATGGAAGCAATCATCAGTCAGATTTGACCAGTAAGAAAAATAGATCATTAGAACGTAAACATAATATCAAACAGAAAGGAATCAAGGTCAAGGTCAAAAGATGCCAACCAACCTGAGGGCCACGATGAACAACACAGCTTTGCTTCATTTACATGCTTCACAGCAAGGCCAATCATCCACGATCCTACACTAACATCATCATGGGCATATGTCCGGAGAACAGACCTATCACAAAAAAATATATCCATAAAATAATTAATGGAATTACTTATTAAAAATTCTCATTTCTTTTCAGCTCCTTGTGAGAGAAGGATATAGAATTTGTGCGATAGGTCGCATACTTGTTTATAGAAATGAACTGAGCTATGGCTCTTGATATGACAAACATTTCGCCAGAAGCGTGTCGGAAGTACCTATTGTTTGACAAAAAGGAGTTGAATGTTAAATCTAGTACAAACAACAAATGTAATAAAAGCTAAAATTGCTAAGGCAAGCATACTTACGATTTCCCATCACCAAATTTCCACCAGTCTGGTTCATACCACTTATGGGTTCTGTTTTCAGTTGAGCTCTAGTTTAGTTTGTTAAACGAAGAAGCACCCAAACGGGGAAAAGAAAACTATCAAGGTCCTAAAATGGATTGTTGTAAACACTCACGAGTCAGAGAAAACCTCGCCAGATTTCATGCAGCCTATATAGACACGGGGCTTGTCCCAGTGAGTTTCGAGCATTGCACTCAAAGTATCTGCAGAAAGACAATGTTGTTCCATGTGAAGTACAGTTCTTGTCAATATCTTCAAACCACATCTACACAAGATTACAAACAATTTTTGCCAGAGGAAATCCAGTATTCCAGAACATGCAGAATGAGCATTTTAACAAGTCAGCAGTGCTCACAAGATTAATAGTCATTACTTTTTCATGAAAGACAGAAAATGACAATAGCCTTTTGTAAATCTCATCTCAGTGCACAAGGAGAATTCCAAAACCTCCTGACTTGATAAAGGTGGGAACTTATATTTCCAAAACTGGTAAACTATTGTCCAGAATTAATCTGGTTCAGTTTTCATAATGTTTTAAAAATCAATCTAAATTATTGGATGCTTTTCAAACTGTGGCAGCTACTGCTGAAAATTAGTTTAAACGATTTTATTGGCATATCTAGTAAACATTAACAACCAGGGTAAAACTTTAGGAATCATACCCAGATACCAAAAGTATCTGGAACATGAGGAAGAAGCAAAGATCCTAAAAATTTACACCCAATGTAATAAAATGCAAACCCCTCATAGAGACCCTGAAAGTGAACAGATGACACATACCAACATTTATGTAGATATCGTCATTGACCTTAGCATAAAATGCAGCATCAAATGTATCTGCTGCATTAGCAAAGAAACTTCTTGTCTTCTTAGGAAGCTCTTCCTCTGACTCTATATGATCATCCTGCAATGCCACTTAATAGTCAAGTTCCAAAACTAAATCAACAGCATGAGCTAAAATAGGAGTAAGATTTTTTTATTAATGGCAACATCCATCTTAACAACTTTTTGTTAGTTATATCGAACTTTGAAGCTAAAAAATCCAAACGAAAAAGTTAAACAAAAGCAAGAACCACCAAAGCATATATTAATCTTCAATCAACATTAAGCAAAGAGCACAGCAAGTGCATAAAACAAGGTTATCGTTGAATCCATCAACATAGAGTAGTATTACAGAATCAATTGTTCAATCAGGCTTACCAAGATCAAGAAATCCTTGGTGCTCCTATTTTCTTCATCAATCTCCCTATCAAAAGTATCTCCTCGATTTGCACTACATATGAGAGAACTATCAGATATCTAAACTTCATAAATTTATTCCAGCAGGGTAATGGATATCCGGTACCTTCTTCCAACAACAAAACGTACTACAATGCCTTTTTCTTCTTCAAGTTTCTTCAGCAATGAACCTGTGCAGAGAAGTACAATTAAACTACCCAGATAAGTAGGATTTTATACACAACACAAGGTTAAGAAAATAATAAAATAAGAATTGTATATTTTTATTTATCAACAGAAAGCAAATTTAAATCATTAATTAAGGTACCATGTCTATAGTACTTCAATGGGAGAATAATCAAAACTGGGTCATTTGTTTCAACACACAATCAACCACCTACAAGATGGCAAATGACTAGGACCAGATGGTATTAACATTACAAAAGGCAGATCTGCATCCAAGTTTTTCATGCTGTGATGGCTAATCTTCATGGTATCATTTAAAGTTGTTAGAAATTTTCTAATAGGCATTTATACAATTCTCAACTTAAGCGCATGTATCTGACTTTACGTAGATCATTACCTTGCATCCAACACAATTTAGTACAAGTGCTGTGGACTGGGGGTATAATTTTTACAGCAGATACACTAAAAATACAAATACATTGGTAAACTTTCTTAAAATTGGCAGAAATACGAGTTTTGCCCAACTATCTGATAGTAGAAGCAAGCCTCCTTACTTTAGAGTACTATAAGCACTTTGTAACATAACTATAATAAATAAAAAAAATTACTTTCTAACATAATAACTATGAGAACTGAATTTCCAGATTTTATTTTTTATGGAATTATTAGTATTGCTGTCTGTCAGAGAACCAAAAAACTAGACGTAAGATAAATGCAAGCATGAAGTGTACCTGTCGGAAGCCACGATTTCCTGACAGCATCACGGTAGTTTTTCCTCCCAAAGCTAGTCATTATTCCAATAACAATCAGTGGCTTTTTCCCAGAACGAGTTCCATTTGTCTCAGGATTGTATTTGCCAACAAAACCTTCATGCTTAGCTGCAGCCAGCTCCATCTCAAGCGATGCCAACCGCTTCCCTTGCTGCCTAAAAAATGGAGGATGTTTACCCAGAAGCAATTATTACAGCTCCAAACTCATACTACAACAAATTCTGCATGTTCGGAGCACTAGTTGGACAGATTGTGCACTGAAAGGCAATTTCAGCATATAACCTGAAAGGTTAGAAACTCAGAATTACCTGCATGCAACAACCTTCAAGGTATCATCCACAGATATTGCTGATTGCCCCTGAATCACATGCACAAAAGAGTTAATGGGGCACTTAACTAAGCAGCACAGGTGGATAGTCCCACTACCACTAGAGAACAAAAGAGCCAGATCTCTGGTGCCTACCTGGCCTGTTCGTCTGTCGAGCTCCTTAATGAGATAAACTCTGTTCTGAGCATCCTGCCACAACCTGAAATTCAGGGAGTCAACAATTTCTCCTCTACAGACAGCAAAAGTCCAAAAACACAAACCATTTCTACAGAGGAACAGTTTTCAGTTACTGTGACAACCCACATCAAGTTAAAAGAAGGTGCCTGAGAACTAAGATTGGCCTTCATCAACACTAACAGAAAAGGAGTAATCCACTCATGAACTGTGACACTGCAAAACCCGAGTGCTGCAGAAACAAGCACTGACATCGCAACAAAATGTGAGCCTCGCACTGGGTTCCGTTTGAGAGATCAAAACTCCACCCGCTGTTCTAAAATGCACCAGCGGCAGTATCAAAACATCCCTAGCAAGATCACCACGAGCAACTGCCGCCAGAGAAATACAGGGATCTAGAATCCCGCCACGGGTGATCGGTAGCACACACACGCATACGAAACAATCGAACACAAGAGCCCCAAGCAGGCGAGAGCATTCTCACGAAGAGACTAATGACGGAAACCGGCGGGCGGACTCACCGTCCGGCGACGTAGAAGGAGGCCATGGTGGCGAACATGGCGAGCATCATGGCGGACATGGGCGAGCGCAGCGCGGCCGGCGCCTGCCGCCGCGCCGGGCCCTCGCGGATCTGCATCGGGATGGATCTCGAGCTCGGAGAGACCTTCCTTCACCCCCCGCGCGCGCTCAGCACGGGCCCGCCATGGCCCACCGACGGCGAGATCTCCGAAGCCGCTCTCAGAAAACTCGGGCGCCCGCCCAGGGGCGGTTGGGTTGGGTCCCGGAAAGCTTCTGGACGCCGCCGCCACGGGGGAGTGGTGGCGGTGGCGGTGGCGCGGCGGTGGCGAGGGGTGAGAACTGAGAAGAGACTGGGCTGCCGGCCGGTTGGTGCTTGGTGCGTTACGAACGGTTTTGGTGGTTTTCTCTGGCAACGATTTGGAGTTTGGAGAACCCTATGAAGAAGGCAAGGAAGGAGATGATGACGACGGTGCTCTTGATTGTGTGCTGTTTGTCTGCCTGACAAAAGGAGGAACAAATATACTACTGCGGCAACTACAAGAAACGTAGTATGAGTCTAAAATGATTAGAGGTTTAGAAGTAGTAGAAAGTAATAAAGCAGTAATCATCTCACTTATATACTACTAAAATTTGTCGTAGTGAAACTGGATAGGTGTCAAGAGCTTGTTTATACTACAACAACAACAACAAAGCCTTTTTATCCCAAACAAGTTGGGGTAGACTGAGATAAAACCCGAGAAGAGACACGTTACAAACACAAAAGTCATGGTTCGTGCACGCGTTGATAGTTAGTCTCCAAGCGCTCCTATCCATAGCTAAATCTTTGGAGATATTTCACTCCTTAAGGTCTATTTTAACCGACTCGCCCCAAGTCAGTTTAGGTCGACCTCTACCGCTCTTTACATTTTCGCCCCGTTTTAGAACCCCACTACGCACTGCCGCCTCAGGTCTCTGTTGGACATGTCCAAACCACCTCAACCGATGTTGGATCAGTTTCTCCTCAAATGGTGCAACCCCAACCTTATCCCGAAAATCGTCGTTTCGGACTCTATCCCTCCTAGTGTGCCCACAAACCCAACGCAACAAACGCATTTCCGCTACACTCAGTTGCTGGACATGTTGCCTTTTTGTGGGCCAACATTCCGCACCGTATAACATCGTTGGGCGAATCGCCGTCCTATAGCAAGTATATGTTTCATCATTGATAAAGAAAAGGGTAATAATCATAATTGATAACTTATTATGGCATTTGATATGTGGTAGAGATACTTAGATATTGTGTTTTCTTTGTGATGTATATTTTATCGTTATTAATAGCTCATGAAAGAAAAGGATAACAATAATTAATAACCTATTATGGCATTAGATATGTGGTATAGATACTTAGATATTGTGTGTTTCTTTGTGATGTATATTTTTATCATTATTAATAGCTCGGGGAATATTTTAGAGTGCAAATGATATTTATCTATATGTCTATATCTCTTATAAAAGTAATCCATATTACAAGTCTATCTCGATCTAAATCTCTTATAAAGCTAATTCCCACCACAAATCTATCTGAACATGTAAGCTATCCAGTCATTTTTCAATAACTATCTATGTCATCTTCTACTCATAGTAATGGAAAATGGAAAATGAGGGGTGGAAATGGGTACAAACGAGGAAACAGTTAAGCCATAAAATATGGCTTGGTAGTTGGTAAGGGATATATTATAGCATTAGATTTAGAAAAGGGGAAATAGAAGGTTATCTTGCCTCGAGGAGGAGGTTAGATTATGTTAAGAAATACTACCAACAAAGCGGTGATGCGGATAGATCATGGAGGTGAAAAGGCGTTGAGTGGAGAGGACAAAGGTAGAGACATAACTGGAGTTGATTTTTCCGTGCATGGCACCGGGGACGGCATGCGCGAGCGGTGGCGGTTGCATCAGATCCCTAAGACTCTAAGAACAAGCACTAATAGGGCACAACATCCTCTATCATTGCCTTACTCGGATACGTCAAGGTGTGCCTTCCCCTCATGTTGTCGCCTCGCCAATCTAGCACGACTGCATAACGCGCTAAAGAGCGGAGGCATAGATGGTCCTCGTGGGAAGGAAGGTGGTGATGCAACATGACAGGAATGAGGAGTGGGACGGTGGTGTCATGGAGGTGTGCAATGGTGGCATGGAGCAACGCCGGTGGTAGTGATACGTGCCACGCCTGGAACAACAACTTAGACAAGGTCTGATATCTTTTCCACAAGAATAAGCGATGATAGAGAGTAAACATCTACCATGTTTATTAATTGTGCACTTGTAGTCCAGTGAACCAAAACAAAAAAAAAAAGTCAAAGATGAAGATAAAACATCTGATTTCTGAATCCTTTACCATCCAACATAGTCCATCTCATAACCTTTTTTTTTCATTTCAAATGTTATCAAACTCTATTATAGTGCAAGCTAATAAGCTATCCATATCATCTCCATTTAATTTTGAAAGGTACTTAATTTTAGCTACCAAAATTGATGGCATATAGTACTGAAAGAATATTAATAACTTTTGTATCCCTAAATAAGTGTATGTTAAAAATTAATGTAATGATTATTTTAGATCATGGGTCTTTTTGGATTTCCTCTTTTTATAAACTTTAGAGTTAGCTCTTCGTATTAAAAGTGAGGTTCTAGAACATTTTTAGAAGACGCGAGCATTGTTAGCAACGGCTGGGTATAGGTGTAGAGCCAGTCCAACCGGAGATCCAACACGGCACACGGCGCACGCACTCGGCCTGCCCGTCTCACTCCCTTCCGGGTTCCGGCCTGCAGGCGCACTCCGCTCTCCCGCTCTCCCGCCGCCGCCCTCGTCGGCGCTCCTGCGGCGGAGCGAGATCCGTACATCCCCAGGATCGGCTTCT
This sequence comes from Themeda triandra, assembly GCA_018135685.1. Taxonomy (NCBI): domain Eukaryota; kingdom Viridiplantae; phylum Streptophyta; class Magnoliopsida; order Poales; family Poaceae; genus Themeda; species Themeda triandra. Next base: position 23,672 of record JAENPR010000900.1, on the reverse strand, counting down.
TCTTCTACTGGTAGGTAAGGAATCCCTAGCCTAGCTGCCCAAGTCTCGCTTGGATGGGGCGCTGTTCATGCTGTCCTCTCCTCTAATCAGGATCTTGCTTTGTGGGATTGGGATGGTCTCGCTCCACCCCTGTAGGAGGTAGGATAGTGCATAGTGGTAACGATTGACGACCGATTGGTTAGCAGAACCAGGTCCAGGTGACCTCCATAGGTCCATATGATATCTTTCTTGCTTCCTGCAAGTCTTTTCTGTACCTCTCAGTTAGGTAGGCTAGATGTGATCCGTCTCACACCCAACCCAAGTGGGATTTCCTGACCGGACTGTCCCTGAACGTGTATTTATGCTCCCTTCACCGTATTCAAGGACATCTCGCTGAGTGTACTATTTAACTGAAAGCAAAGGCACAAAGCATTGTTTCCACTGTACCATTAGATATCAACCCAACAGAACGTAAGTTCAGTCCATTTTGCAACATGAAGTTTTTTCAAGAGACGCGTTGACTCGATATTGGGAGAAAAGAAAATACCAGTATAAAACCATGGTTGGAAGCAAAAAATTCCTTGTCAGATCATTGATTCATTGAAAAGTAATTTGACTTGCTAATCACTCGTTCATCATTGTGAAGGAAGATGAAAACAATCTTGAAATTCAAATGCACCACGTTTTCATTTCTTTTTCCTTGTTTATGCCAAGTATGGCTGTAACTAGTTGGAATGTTATTTGCATCCTGTGAATCTGTTCATAGCATTAGTGTTTTTTTTATTATTATCAGCAAGAGGTATGACCCTGCCCTACTGTTCTTTTTTTCTCGAATACGCAAAAGACTTGCGCATCTTTTCCATTAAGTAGAAGAATGCAAATGCAAATGCAATACAACGAGACGGCACCGGGGTGGATACAGGGTTTTAAACAAGCTCGGCCACCCTCGGTTGGAACCCACACAAACACACGCGAAACACAAGAAAAGGAACTCCCCCACCACTTCTAACAACACAAAGCCGACGGGGCGGGTAGGGGGCAGGACTCGGCGTCGGAGGAGCACACGGGCGCGCCAACCGAGCCTTCAAGAAGTACATGACGCCCGCGGCGCCAACTCGTCGGATCCGCGCCTGGGGACCTTTCGTTCCCAAATCGCTCCGGCAGCGGTGATCGAGGGGTTGCTCGGGCGACGCCTTCAAGAAGGAGATGACGTTGATCGCCACCGTCGCCGGTCCTAGGCTCCCGGCCTCAGGACGAGGTTTTCACCCGCGTTGCCCTGGATCGCCGTTGCCGCAAGTACGCCGCTGGATGTCTTCAAGGTGTCCGCCTCCAGTGCCCGAACGAGAACCGCCGTGTTGGAGTAGAAGGAACGCGCATCGGGGCGGCCCGACCATCGACCCACCACCCCGTGGGGAGGCAGGCCCCATAGAAGTAGTTGGCGAGCGCGCTGGCCCGCCGCTCGCCGGAGCCGGCGGTGGTGGGGTAAGGGCGCCGGCAAGGACTTGTCACCGGCCGTCTTGCCACCCCCGGCAAGACGGGGGCGTGTGCTAGCCGCAGAGGGAGTGGAGAGGAGGCCTCCCTCGGCCTCCAACCTGCCTCTCCACCACCCGATGGGGGATGGACAGCGCGCGAGGATCATCCCGCCGCCAACAACCGCCCCGATGCGCCGAGTTCGGGGATGGGGCATCCCCGCCGCGCGTCCCCGCCCGAGCCTCTCGAGGCTAGGGGTGCGGCGGCGCGGGCGCACGGCGGCGGTGGCACCGGAACAGCCAACACCCACCCACCCCCGTAGGACGGACGCACCGGGGGAATGGAGGCGGAGCACAGCCACGGGCCGCCCGGCCGAGGCGCCTCGCGCATCTAGGCCAGGCGTCGGCCCCGCCACCTCAACCCGCCGTAGGAGTGGCGTCGGGCCTAGGGGAGGTGGCCCGGGCCCGACGAGCAATGAGTAGAGTCGGCCAAGGCGGCGCCGCAGCGAACGCGGCCGGCCGGCGGCATGGCGCACACCTCGACCCTAGTCGAAGTCACCCCGACCTCGAACTAGGGGAGGTGTGCGCAGCGGGCGGCCGGGCCGGGCGAGCCAGTGAGGTGTTGCCGGGTTGGCCGTCCCGCCGCCCACCCGAGGGCGAGCCGGACCGCGCCGACGGCCGCACCACCCGCCCTCGGGTCACGAGCGCCGCGGATCGTAGGTGAAGGTCTTCCCACTCCAACCCCGGCAGGGAAGCACGGGGAGTGGAGGGTGCGCCGCACTCGAGGACGCCGCCGTGGCGTGAGGCGCGAGGGCCCCACCGCCGGGACGCCGCCGGAACCACGCGCCGGGCCACGCCGGCGGGGCCGCCGCCGGCCGGACCTCCGCCCGGCCGAGGTTTCCCAAACCTCGAGGCTAGGGGGGCCGGCACGCCCCGCCCGGGAAGGCCGGACGGGCCGGGAGGGCGGGGCCGGCCGCCGCCGCAGTGGCCGCCGAACCCTAGGCCGCCGCCTTTCTGGGTCGCCCGGCCGCCACGCCCGCCGGGCCGTCAGATCCGGCCGCCGGAGGCCGATCCGGGGGGCCGGCTCGCCGCCGGGGAGTCGCCTGGAACGGAGGGGAATGGAAGGGGAGGAGACGTGGGGAAGGGGAAGGAGGAGCTCGGGGAGGACGGGGCACCTTTTTGGGCACCCCGCCCTTCAGCCGCGCCGCCGGCCGCGAGAGGGCGACGGCGGCGGCCGGCCGGCGTGGAGAGGCGGCGCGGCCGGCGCCGGCGGGGGGGCCCCCGGGTCGCCCCTCCCGCGGGGGGGAGAGACGACGCGGGGGAGAGAAGATAGGTGTCTAACTGTACAATTGATAGACGTGATTGCCCTACTGTTCTTTAACTGAAGTCTTTTGCTCATATAGCAACCACATTATTGCACTGCATTCTTCCAGTTCCCACTTCATCCACTTGAAGTTGTCAGTATTTTCTGGTTATCTGCCAACCTTTTACTCCTCAATACTGTGAATGCTTGCTCAGCCTTCATGTCAATTAATTAGGGTGGTCTGAGCCTGCACTCATTCATTTGGAAAGCTATTCATTTCAGTGTTCTGTACTTTTTTGTTCTCTTCATCAAAAGAATGACATCACCGGTATACTGATGATCCTTGGTGCAATATAGTCAAAATCTTTTAATTCCCTCAACAAGGGTCACATAATGCATCACTAATAACATCATCCATCATCTTAGCTATGATGTCACCAACGTTGTGATTGTCCTTGCTACAACACCCCCCACTTCTCCCTCTCCAATTTAGCATTGATGGTAACATCTTCTGAAAAGATGACATGATCGACTTAGGGGGGTTATAGTCTAGCATTGGTCAATTTTCCGCACTATGCTTCATAGTATGTTATATCTGTGATTCAATGGAATTTATGGAAAATTGGAAATACCATTTCATTGTGTTGTGTTCTGACATTGACATGTTTTGTTATTCTTCTGCTATTCTTCACCAAGGATGTTACATTTACATCAGCTTTGTTCATTACTGAGTACATCCCTAATTTTTACTCTCTGCAATTAATCCTTTTGGCCCTGTTCTTAATTGGTCCTTTTTCAGTACAGCACATTTTTTGTGTGGCTGCAAAGTTCTTACGAGGAGCAAGATGGAGCTTATTGTCATCATCTCACTTGTCATTCTTTTGGCACTAGGAGCTCTCTTTGTGATCCCAAAGTCACAAAATAAAGGTACAAGTTGCATAATTTATCGTAGTAGCTTGACCTTAGTTGTATCTGAGCAACTCTTTAATTGCAGGTAAATCTAAGGGAACCGATTCAGGAGCTGGAACGGTAAACTCTTCACTTTTAGTTGGCTAGTTTTCTTGAGCCTATAAATGCATGCTACAAGACAATTTTTTCTCAGATTTGTACCACAATACCTATAATACTTTAGACATCTTGAAAATTCATATCTTCTTTTTGGTTTTATTGTCTTTCTACATTCAGACATCTAGGAGCTTTACGAAGGAAGAGATCTCTAAACATAACACAAGGAAGGATTGTTGGATCATCATCAAGGACAAGGTTGTATAAATGCAGTGGCCACCTCTGTTTGTCCCTATTCAATGCCCTAGACTTAAAAACAGGGAAATTCAAATGTTTAAATTAAATATTTTAGTCTTCTAAATTTATCTTTGGTGGTTGAACCAGGTCTATGATGTCACTCCTTATGTGGAGGAACATCCAGGTGGAGATGCCATTCTAAATAATGCTGGTGGTGATTCCACGGAGGGGTTTTTCGGGTTTGTAACTTCTTATATTGCTTCTTATACCTCATAGCATCCTGTCATTGGTTCAGCATTTCAGTGCCTTTCATGGAATTGTTTCTTCAGAAATTAGAAATTAGCACTTCAGGGTGACATTGATTTTAACTATTCGTCATCTTAAGGTTGTGGTGATCTAATGGACCAAATTAATGAAGATTTAGCAACATTATTTTAGCTTTGTTCCGTATACAAACAATATTCCATGAAGACTCAGCACCATTTAGATATATTATGTAAAAGAAACCATTCGAAAGGAAATGAAAAAAGACAACCGTAATGATAGAAAAAATGGTCAGTTTTTTTTATTTCCCATGCTGCCTATCCAGGTATTGCTACTGCTAACGTTTTCTACAGAAATACTATACACAATCAATAATTCCATACAGCCCTGTTTGGTTCCAAGGAATTGAGAAGAATGGAAAATAATCTAATAATGAAACGAGAAGCACTTTCTAGATATTGGTTTCAATTCATGGGATAAAGTTGTTAGATTCTATTGCAAAGTTTGTCTTATTTTTGTTGGCTTTGTTTGCTCTTGAGTAGAATTCATTTTGAATTACACTAGACTGATAAATCAGCACAAACATGTTTCCATTTTGAGCTGAGATCCAACACTAACTGATAAATCAGCTCAAACCTGTTTCAATTTTGAGCTGAGATCCCAGTGTTGTTTCCAAATTATGTTGTTGTGCATTGGCTTCTGCAAATGAGATCCCTATTTAGCTCACTTTGTTATCTGCACACCTATCACCACTAATTTCAAGATAGTTATGTAATAAAATGCTGATATTGATGGAGCATGTGTTTCTTACCTTTCCTTTTCCTGAACTGGCATACAGTACGTCATAATATGCCTTTGCTAGTGTCACTTTCATGCTTCTGCTTGAATGGACTCAATCTCTGGTTTGTTTCTGTTTTCCTTCCTCAGCTCGATGACATTCTTGTATCTGGATGCACAGGCCACAGCACGGCACTAGGGTCTTTGATATCATTGATGATTTCTGCATCGGTCAGTTGAAGGCTTCATGATCATGACATAGGGTAGCTTGTATTGAATTCATAGAATTTTCCGGACATCAAGTTTTGAGAAGCTACATATTATTTTTTTTCTCGAATACGCAAAAGACTTGCGCATCTTTTTCATTAAGAAGAAGGATGCAAATGCAAATGCAATACAAAAAACCGGGGTGGATACCAGATTTGAAACACGCTCAGCCACCTCCGGTCCACACAACACAAAGGAGAAGAAAGGCCACCACCACAAGGGCCATCTTTTTCATTAAGAAGCTACATATTATGTCGAGCATTTGCAATGCCAGTGTAATTGTTCTTCAATTGTTATCAGGGCTGCCCTGAGCTGTGATGTAGCAGTTCGTTTCTATTCTGCTGAGGCAATGTGAGCATCAGACCATCAGTTCGACCATTGCTTGTTGTGTCTGTACATTTCTGTTGTTGGACAAGACTCAGAAATGCTTGTAATTGCTTTGGTTAAATCAGAACCTGTTTCTCATGATTGCTTCTGAAGTGGTGATATGTTGAAGATGTTGCAAGTTTGATTTTAACTTCGTTGTTGAATCATTGAATCGGTTTTTAAGAATTGTCGTGCTCTGTGGTATGCACAAACATGAAAGTGAAACAAGATTGAACTGATTGCTCCGTAAGTAGATTCTAACTTTTATCTTGCTGACTGAAATCAACAAAACCCAACCCAGCAAGTTGAGAACTGGCCCCAAAAAAGGGAAAGAAAGAAAAAAGAAAAAAAAACTGGTAATGAAACAAGAAATGCTACTATTCAGATATCCTAAAGGTGGCTTATGCTACTGCACAGTTCAGTCTTCTGCTACTGCACAGTTCTTAGGAAGAGGCTCCTCTGCTCCTCCTTCCCTCCTGTCATGCAGACGACGAGGACAGGGCTGCCGCCGATCAGACTTGGGACTTGTAGTGCTGGATGCTCTTCTACTCACGGATAGTAGAGGCTTGGCATTGCGGCGTCAATGTCGAAGTTCTGGTCGAATGCGAAGCACTCGAGAGACATGAATTCGTCGTCGAGCATCGGCATGGGCGCAGCCGACGAGACGGCGGCGAACGCCGATGACACCACCTCATGGAGATCGCCCTCCGAGGCCCAGGGCGCCGGGCACGGCGAGACGCCCTGGTGCAGGCATCCGTTGGAGTCGGAGCCGACGGGCGACGCGTGTGACCACGGGGACGACGCGCCCCGCACGGCGCAGCTCTCGGGCGTCATGGGCGGCGGGAGCGCGGGCGCCGCGGCGGCGGCGTCCGTGGCGGTGGTGGCCACCGTGAGGCGCGCGGCGAGGCCCTGCAGCGCGGCCTGCGCGTGCGGGTTGTGCTGCTGCTGCTGCGGCTGCGCCTGCCTCTTGGCGGCACCGGAGCCGCCGGGCCGGCAGGTGTGGTGGCCGTGGTAGACGACGTCGAAGAGCGCGGGGTGGTCGTCGGTGCGCTGCACCTGCTTGGTGGCCGGGCAGTTCTGCGAGTTGCGGTGCGTGCAGCGGTAGTAGGCCCGCGGGTGCTTGGCGCCCAGGATGTCCTTCTGCCCGTACTTGCGCCAGCTGTGGCCGTCGTCGGCGGGGCCCTCGCCGCCGCCCGCCGCGCTCACGCGCACCTGCTGGCTCGTCCAGCGCGCCGTCGCCTTGCGCTTCTTGGGGCTGACACCCGCGGCGCCGCGGAACGGGTGGTCGGAGGCGGCGCCGTCGCTGCTGCTGATCGGGCTCCCGGTGCCCGTGGCGGACAGCGGCGAGGCGAGGTCGGGCGACGAGCGGAGCGTGACGATGGAGCGGTCGGTGAGCGCGACGATCTGGCGCACGAGGCCGCGGCAGAGGTCGACGGCGGCGGCGTCCGCGGGCGCGCGCAGGTGCTGCTCCAGCTGGCGCACCAGGTCCTGCACGCGCCCCAGCTCCGAGACCAGGACTGCCCGCCCGCCGCTCTCCACGGCGTCAGCCATTGCTGCTGCTGCTGCTGCTTCGAGGATCGATCAACGGACGGTCGGTGGGTGCCGGAGCAGGGGAGGCCGGTCGGTCGGTCGTTGCAGCTCGAGGTGGCGTCGATCGGCGTCGGCGACGAGGAGTGGCTTGGCTTGGCTGGACGTGGAGGAGGAGTGGTGGTGGTGACTGGTGGCTGGAGGAGTGGAGGGAAGCAGAGGTTTTTATAGCAGGCGAAAGCGAGGGACGGAGGCCGGAGGGGGAAGCGCGTCCGCGTCGGGGAATTTCAAGTGAAGTGAGGCGACCAGAGGGAGGAAGGGGAAGCCGATCATTTGTTTGACCGGCCCGGATCGGGGAGACCGCGCCGCGATTGGCCGCCGCCTTGCCGGGTCGGGTCTCGGCTTCTCATCATGTCTAATGTATGCTCTGCTTTGCTCTCCACGTTTGAATAGCTTCACTCGCTCCTAGTGTTTTTGAGTTTATAAGCAGTGACACGTGGCCGAGCAAGCATAAGTTTCCTCCGGGGTAAATAGTACTAGACGTGATTAAGTGTAGGGTGAGCTGAAAAGAACAGTCAAGTTAGAATCTTTGGCCTGAGCTGATAAGCTAGGTTAGGCTATTTCTTGAATCGGTTAGGCTATTTCTTGAATCGTTCTGTTTGGAGTAAGGTTTTTGGAGTTAGATCGAGTTATAGGTCAAAAATCGTGACCCAAACTTGACTTGAGGCACTTGTAGGCTAGATTAGATTGATTTTTTCCCAACAAATCGGACCGAGGTGGCCCATGAACAGTCGACGGTACCAATGCACGGATATGTGCGGTTTTGGTGTTCATTGTTCTTTTGTGATCGGCAGAGAAGAGGAACGGTATTTTTGCAACGTCTGGTGGGTCAACGACAATCACAAGCATAGGCAATTCCTGTAGGAAAGAATTTTGATATCCCGATTGCGTTGGACCCTTGGTCGCTTGGAGTCTCCATGAGCAAAACAATCGTGCCTTATGGTGGTCCGCATAGAGAAGGTGTCGTCATGGAATCAAATTAGCTTTGAAAAACCTTGAGACACTCTTATGGTGCCAAAGGTTTCTTTGGCTCTTTAGTCCCTCTTTCCTTGTTTCTCATGTCTTGTTTCTTGGTTATTTGCCATGTTTTTCTTTGTACTCCCTCTTTCCTTGTTTCTTGGTTATTTGCCGAGTTCTTCTTTGCACTCTCTTTACTTTCTCTTTTATGTGGTTGCAAAACTTTCGTACTAATATTTGTTTCATACATGTGTTCTGAAAGTTCTAAGAAAAGAAACACGGAGAGAAGGGAAGTTCATAGACATGGAAATACTACAACTTTTTAGCTATGCCAAATGTTCCGGCAAGTCTCCTATCATTAAAATTGCCATGCTTTATTTGTTACTTAAAAAAGAGCAAAGTTGACGCCTCCAGTCTCTTCGTGAATGAATTGTCATTATATTTGATTAAAAGAGATGATGTACGTGTATGATTCGAGTGCATTCTAACTTAAAAAAAAAAAAAAGGAATAAGAAAAACGAAAGAAAACCATATATACTCCGCGTGGCAGGTGGTCTCGTCTTGCAATTCTTTTGGAGAAAAAGGAATTTCAATAGCAAAGAGCTAGAGCTTAGAATATGCACGTCCAACGTAATCAAGATAAGATCCTAGATAAGCTTAACATAGCATCATATGTTAGTTATATATATCGTTAGAATTTTTTCTCTTGATGAAAAACGCGTTCGTTAGAATGATCGAATCGTATCTGATATATCTGTACGCCTCGTTGTACAAGTAAGCAAAAGGGAGAGGCGTGGTGACCTCAACATCAACGATTTGTTGTACTCTTCTAGATACTGTACTAGATAGCAGCGGTTCTTCTGATCGCGAAAACGACTTGTCATGCGCTGAGATGAGCTGGTAGCTCTGCTTTTCGTTTTTGTGCTGATGAAAAACCCATGCGATCCGATTCCAGGCGGTCGCTAATCATGGGTCAAATCCTTCACTTTGGCGGTCTGACTCGAGTTGGTTTGGTTTGTTTGACCGTTGAACCGCGTCCCGGGTCGGGCTCCGGATCCACTACCGCTAACAACCGTGGAGGGAATCTTGGACCGGTTCCACGGTCTTTGCTAATCCGCTTTCTCGTCCAGGCCCAGCAGGGGAGGCCCAGGCATGGCAGACACACAGACACAATCGCAAGGCTCTGCATGCAGCTGCTGCAATCCAAGCGAGGGTTCAAAGTCAAAATCCTGACCGGTTCAAACCTCCCCACTTGCCATAAATGCCCTTTTCGTTTCTCTTTTTCTTTTTTCTTTTTCTCCTTCATGCATCCGCCCTGTCAGAAACCACCACTCCACCAGCAATACTGTACAAGCCTTGGATTTCCTTGTGGATTTTCTCTTCTTTCTTTTTGCCTTTTGCTGCTGCAGCACTGTGGCAGGCACGTCAGGGAGGGTACAATACAATCTTGGCCGCAGCTGCAGCTCCGAGTTTGGTTGGTGGTGAGAGTGAGTGCAGCTATCACACCCTACACCAATCAGCGGTCGCTCCAATTTGTTTGTGACCTCAGTTGTTCCGCTGGAGATTAGAATTCAGGCTGTGTACGTACGTATGCTCGTCAAATGGGATTGCATTCCTACCATGTCATCTGCTAGCACTGCTACCAACACGCTTGTTTTTTTCCCCCGCATAATATGTTGTGAAATTTAAGGTTTCGCGAATCTAAGTCTATGACTTTTTATAAAAGGAACCTAGCTGATAGATATATCGAATCTATACTGTTACAAAAGAAGGTTTAAACTGAACCAATAGTTATCTTTCGAAGAACCATGCCATACTTCAGTAACTAATGGTCCGTTTAGATACCATGGACTAAACTTTAGCCACTTAAACTTTAAAACAATTACAAATTAAGCATAGCAGATTTAGATTATTGTAAAACTTGCCCACCCCTACTTGCAAGTCTTGATTTGATGTGGGTACTATGGTGATTCGAAAAAACCAAAAGGACAAAAAAAAACTAGCACGGGTGCTGGAGAACCCCAGCCCGCATTGCATTAAGAAGCCAATTTAGCTTTCCCCGCGCTAAAACCCCAACCCCGGCCCCGCCCCGACACCGCGAGTCAAAGCCCCACGGGGAACCGAAAACCAGCCGCTTCGGGGCTCGAAAGCCCACTTCTCGACTGGCCTCGGTGACTACCAACAACGCTTTGGACACGGGACCGGCGATAAGTTTTTTGGTGGGAAATCATGCGCTCGAGCGGACTCGAACTCATGACCTGTGGCCTCCCGAACGGAGAGCACACGAAACGATAAGCCCCTTAATAGCAAAGAATCACTTTCAGATTCTTGCGGACAGCTTCAAGTTGTGCCATTCCTTATAGATTTATGTGGATTGTATCTTATCTAGTAGAGCACACGGAATGAAGAAAGTCTAACAAAACTGATCTTTGTTGACCAATGCGATTGATGCTTATATAAATCGAGATAGCAGGGCATGAGATTGATGGTGAGAGTGAGATGTTTTTTATTGTTATGTTAATATAAAAATAGAGTGAAGTGGCAACTGGTGAGGCTCCAGGGATGGATGAAGTGATTGTCAGAATACGTTTGTGGAGAAATCAGACAAGCTTGACCGGCGACCGTCCGACGTGTACACCAGGAATCTTCAACCCTCTTTGCGCGTCGCTGGAATAAACAAAGCCGCGAGGTTCGTCCCCTGTCTCCTCGTGACGTCAGAGGCAAAAGATCAGCACTAGGCCTGCGCACTAGGCCTGCTGACGTCACACAGAGAGACAGAAAAGGGAGGGAGGAAGAGATGTGCTCACCACTTTTGTTTGGTTGCCAATTAACTGATGACATCTAAAAGAGCCTTTTGTTACCTTCCCATGTGTCCAAAGAAAAGTTGCCACATGTGCAGCATGCAATTATTAGCTCTTTTGCATAGTTTTCATCAATTTTTATTGTTTTACATAGTTTTTTCATTTTCTTTTTATTTTGCTTAGGCCTTGATTCTTCTTGTAATATTATAACATACAAATTCGTTAAACCTCCTGCCAATATTATCCTTTTTTCTTCAGCTACAGCTATGTGATATTCTGTTCTTCCTAGGTAGTAATAACCCTTCTGTTCTGTGTACGGCACCTTGCACTGGGTTAGCAATTGATGTTAGAACGTCCTTGGACTCCTTGCATTGTAATGGGCAGGGCTTAATCAACAGGCGGCATGCACATGCTGAGAAAACCTCTTCAATTAGCAGTTTGGCTCTTTCTACATGAGTGATACAATACTAGCCAAAAAAAAAAAAAAAAAAAACTAGGTAATACATGTACTCAAGCAACCTGTTCATCAATGCAATGTAAGCAAGTGGCGTGGCGAGTCGTTCCATCTCTATCTGGATCATGATCTCGGTGCGTGGTCGTGACTTTAAGTTGCAAAAGCCTAGCAATTGGCCAGATGGTTCCTCATTATTGTTATATGTTACTATGATTATCGTTTACTTATCCTTGCACCCTCCATTTCATTTCTTTTTTATGAGACGTATTAGGATTTTGGTAGAAAAAGGCTTGTTTTCTTTTATAAAAAAAAACTTTAGAAGTGCACTTATCTTTGCCAACAAGTTTCTTCTAAAATATTTCCATCAGTTACAACAAAATAAAAGCTGTAGTGTTTTTTAAAAAAGAAGGAAGTTCTGGTGAAATGTTTGACATACAAGTACATTTTATATGTTGAGTGGTTCATAATCCTCAAAGTTTAATGATCTTTCAAATAGCAAGACATTATTCTTGGATATACGTATAATATAACAACATGGTACAAAATTTAATGATCTCGCTCGGTTTCTTAGTCCACAATCGCCTTGTTTAGGAAAATTAGTCCACAGTTGTTCTATCTAATACTTATTCAACGCCTCGGTATAAAATTGCCAGCACAACGCGTAGGATATTATCAATCATCTGATGCTAGGGCTATGAGGTGTACGTGTACCTCTGCAAGCGGAAAAGTACACGGATCCAGTTGTGTTCGTCCGGTGTGCGCGTGCATGCAATGCAGGTGGCCCAGCACAGCACACACGGGTGCGTGCGCATGCTCGTCGTTGCTGACCGGTCTGCAGGTTTCGTTTGATTCTATTCTAAAAAATTGCCATCGTAGGATGATGATATCTCAGAAGCTTCTATCTCTTCAACGATCGTATGGAACAGAAGTATCCTGGTTTCCTTCCGTACCATGGAATGGGACAGCTGCTTTCCTCACACACGCACAGGTTGGACGTGACGAGTTGGTCGCTCCAAAACTCCACAGATTTAATTTGGTTCAAATTTGAAACGAAAAAAGTTTTCTCCAAGTATCCGGGTTCCCTCCATAAGACTATCATCAGAGCTTTCGGATAGCAGTATGTTAATGTTCTGCATTTTTTTTTCTTTGAAACGGAAATTAATGTTATGCATTCATAACGTAGGTGAAGAAAGAAAGAGAAACAAAACAAAACAGAACGAAGTCGCAATTCCAGTCACAATGGAATTGCCTGTAAATTGAACGTTGTTCTTCATAACAGAGGAGGCGGAACCTGAGGCGGAACCTTTTCAGGATTTGACCTAATTATATTAATCAAACGTTGTTTATTTCGCTAACGATGGGATTAAATCTACTACTAGCCTAATATAATTTGTCCTGTTGCGACTGATCTGATCATCAGTTGACAAATGAAAACTTAAGAAAACGTGAAGCTCAACAGCTGCTGCTGCTGGAGAAACCTATAGCTGGAAGATAAGGCTGGAGATGCGTGTTAGCAACATTAAGTTTAGTTTAGACGAAATAAAAACAAAAGGTCAACGGTTGCAATACAAGCATGCGAAAGGGCGCGACGTTAGCACGTACGGTATGGACGTGTGGATTGTCAAAGAGCTTTGTCGTTTTGGGGCAGGGGCATGTGTTTGACATCGGCTGTTTCCGTGGTTTTCAAAGGCATCATGGCTTGGTGTGGTGTGGTGTGGCATTCTATATAATGGAATGCTTCAGTACAAACAGGACGCCCATGCCCATTTGGTTCTGAAATTCTGATCTGGGAAAATTAGTCAGAATTTGACTGGAAATTCAACAGTAACGCACGCAACATTTCCTAGTCCAAATTAGTCGAGTATACTACACCTGCGGACGTAAAACGTAAGGCCTGTCCAATTGTATAGATAATACTAAACTAGAAGGAACAATACCAGAGGGGGGTGTTTTCTCAAACATCGCCTTGCAGTCTTTGATCGGAAATGCGATGCTATGTGGTGCTCCCCGTCTTGGATTTTCACCCTGCCTTTAAAGTCAAAATCAAGTAGTAGACACTTCCTGAAATTTCTACTCCCAGTCGTTACTATAGCTGTTGGTTCTATTGTTCTTTTGCACTTGGTTAACAATAAGAAGGATACTCAAGAGCAAGGGAGGGGTCCAAACTATTACTACTGATCAGAGTGGTAACATGAGCCTAAGATCATTGTCCTATCATGATATTGTCCGCGCCACGAATAATTTTAGTGACAACAATCTGCTGGGGACTGGGAGCTTTGGAAAATTTTTCAAGGGCCAGCTGAGCACCGGACTGGTGGTTGCAATTAAAGTCCTAGATATGCAGCTAGAACAAGCTATTAGAAGCTTTGATGCGGAGTGTCGTGTGCTTCGCATGGCTCGGCACCGCAACTTGATAAGGGTACTGACTACCTGCTCCAACCTGGACTTCAGAGCACTAGTCCTCCAGTATATGCCTAATGGCAGCTTAGAGAAGCTACTACACTCTGAAAGCACAAGAAACCTGGGATTCCTTGAGAGGTTGGAGATCTTGCTTGATGAGTCAATGGCAATGTAGTATCTGCACCATGAGCATTATGAGGTTGTCCTGCACTGTGAATTGAAGCCTAGCAATGTTCTGTTTGACAGCAACATGACGGCACACGTGGCAGACTTCGGCATCGCAAAGTTGCTATTAGGTGAGGACAACTCCATAACAACTGCTAGTATGCCATGAACACTTGGATACATGGCACCAGGTACTACTTGTTCTATATTATAGGCTTATTATAGCTTAACCTATATGGTAAATACAATTATTCTGGTTGATAAGTTGTTGTATCATTTTGTTTTCTGAATTTATTGAGCAGAGTACGGGTCTTTTGGGAAGGCATCACGCCAGAGCGATGTGTACAGCTTTGAGATCTTGCTTCTTGAATTATTCACTGGAAAGAGACCCACAGATCCCATGTTCGTTGGAGATCTGAGCATCAGGAAGTGGGTTCAAGAAACATTCCCATCAGAGATTGTCCACGTTCTCGACGATCAAATCCTACAAGATACTTCCTCTTCTGACAGTGACCCGAGGCCCTTCCAGCCATCACTATTTAAGTTGGGTTTGCTCTGCTCGAGTGACTCACCTGACCAAAGATTAACGATGAACCAAGTTGTGGTGGCACTGAAGAAAATAATAAAGGATTACACCAAATCCACGCCAGCAACTAGGCAGGAAGCTGCCCAGTAATCTCCCCTATTTGTAATTTTCTGTTCTGTTCATTCGCTACATTTTCTTTAGTCAGTTACCGTGTTTGTTTATATACGAATTTTGTGTAAACTATAATGTGAGGTGGACAATCAGTTGGTGTGATGTTGTAAGCCTGTAATTGAAACCTTGGTCATGATTATTCCTATGTGCCACTCAGTAACTAACAATGCTAGTTAGAGAGTTATTAGCTACTAGACGGAAATGAAATACGCGGTTCGGCGTGCTCTGAAAAAAAAGCTACTAGAAGGAAATGGCATCAGAGAGAAGAAGCATTTAAAAGCTAACATAGGAGTCACAGCGAACTTTTAATGACACATATAAGTCCATTTTTTTGAGAGGCGCTAAAGAAATTTGTCTCTTTATCTTACCCATTTTATGGGTCATTTTCATCCTAGGTGTCTGGATAGCGTTTGCATTCATAGATGCAAATAGTCAATTCTCTGTACCCACTGGCCATCAGGCCCAGCCCATCCAAGCTGATCGGCCTTCCAAAACCTGTTTTTTTTTTGTTCTCTCTTTTTTTTTCCTCTCCTGAAGAAGCATGTGGTGACAGACTGGCAGTGGCACACATTCTGGACCAGTTATGACATGTTATTTTTCTTTTCTCCTATTTCTTTGTTTTCATTTCATTCTTTGCATCTTTCATATCCCATTTTATTTTGTTTACTTGAGTTCTGTAGTCGACATTTTTCTCACTAATTTGTAGGTCTCATTTGTTTTGTAATTTACCTCGTTCATCTTATTTGCATTTTTTATTTTTTTAGTTTTTATGCACAAATATTAATGCTGGAAAATAACATTAGATTAGGGTGGGGCAGGGAATAAGAAAAAATTAAAATGATCTTAAAGGATTTTTTTTTCCCTGTGACACAGGTAAAACGAGTCATGGGCTTTAGTGTGTAGGTTGACTTTTTTTTTTTTGCCACTAAAAAAATCTAACAACGAACCGTTGTCGGTCTGCAGAAAGCAAATACAAATTGAAATTTGGTACCGATTTATTTGTGACCTTACGACGTGCATATTTACTTGGATTTTTTTTTTATCGAGAAAATAAATTTTCTAGAAAACCAAATAATTGGTGACATGTGAATCTAGGTAATGGCCTTTGTTTGATCCGAAAATTGGGAGTCCAAATTCGAGCGTTCACACCTTGCCACCCAGAAGCAATTTCGTTTGTATTTGTGAAATATTGTCCAAATATTGATAAATTATACTCAAAAGATTCGTCTCACAAAAGACGACAAAACTGTAATTAGTTTTTAATTTCATCTATATTTAAGACTCCATGCATGTACTGCACAAGTTTGATGTGACGGAGAATCTTCTTTTTACATAGTGGTAAAGTTGGGAGTTTGGGGTGAACTAAACGAGACCTAATTCCCAGACAATGTGATGAGCAACACGCATGATATAGCGTGAAAAAAAAATAAAGGTGGACACTGAAAAATAGCCGATGCCTGCAGACTGCAGTAGCCTTCAGCTTTTACGATATAAACGCATCAGCAGCGCTGCAAGTTTCTTTGCAAGAGCTCATGTGCTGTGTGTAATACAGGGAGATGCCAAATATCTATCAGTGCAGATCAATTGCCAGAAAGTCGTAGAAAAACTAGAGTCCTTGAACAGAAACAGGTTGCGCAGAATGAGCAGAGCAATAAGCTGATGAGTGCACTCCAAGTAAATATAGACTGTATAAATTGGATCAAGCTCCATAAAGTATATCCCTTACACCATGCCAAAGTATATACCTAAGACACCTCCAAAAGAGGTTCATTCAGAACTGCAGTTGCCCCTTAGTCTTAATATACCCACATCACTGGACCATGAGTTATCTCTACAGAGAAACTACTGGAGAGCTAGATAGTACTATTAACTTACTCAGGTCAGGTCTTCATTTTTCATGTACACCCAACTTCAATACAACTCCGGATCCAATAGTTAAAAGTCACTTGGATGAAAAGAAGCTCAGAAATTCAGTTGTACTCAAAAACATTTTCCATTCTGTTCTACAGCTTCCTCAGCAACATGTTCTTATGCACATCGTCCATGTGAGATCAAATTAAAACCTGTACAAATAAGAAAACTCATTAAATTTTCCCAACCTTGGAAACAAAACGAAGATCCAACAAATAAATAATGTCAAGAAGCTGGTCCGGTTCCTCCACTTCCTGAACCTCAAAAGAACTACTAAAACTAGTTCTCGATCCTGATTCCTCAAAGCAGTCATCCACTTTGATCACAGGGGGACTGAAGCGTGCAGAGCGATTTTGAAATAACAATTGACAATGCAAAAGGATTTACTCCCATTTCCAATACGACACCTTCAGTTCAGCTAGTTCTCCATCGTTTCAAACGCAATGTAAAACTAAGCTTTCAGTTCAGAGTTGAGACTCATTTACTTCTATTTTCAGTTTCGTCAGGCAGCACGGACAAATGCCTGAAACCCTGTAGTCTTAAACTTTGGCTTCCAGAGCCACTTGATGCAATGAAATCCCAGGTAGGGACTCTCCTCTGCCGCCCACCCCTCCGACGATTTATGAAAACACCTTACCCAAAATTGAGAACCACCTCAAACACTTGATCCCAAAAAGGGAAAATAAAATACAACCTCATCAAAGCCCTGTTTTTTACTTGGAAAAGGGTAGTGCTAGTGTACATGTAAACCTTCCTGACACAATTATCTATATTTATTCCCAAAAAAAAGTTTTGCTTGCTTATCCAGCGGTTTCCATGTGTTCTGAAGGGTCTTATTAGGTTGTTTTGTGCCCAAACTAGCCATACTGAAATTTGGCAACAATAATTCTGTTAAGGTTTCATTACCCTACTACACACACATTAGCTAAGACTTCAATGAATGCCTCGCCATACCATTCCCAGTTTGCCATTTCTAGCTTTATGTACACTTCCACGCTCATGTTTTTACCACTACTATAGCCATGAAACCAGCCAAGGAGTGGCTACTGGTCAGAGACCACCTGTAGCTACCCAATCAGGTCACTTTGTCATTAAGACTGCAAACAGCCTGGCAATCTTGAGAATTTTTTTGTTAGGCTGCTATCGTAACAGATATTTGTCCAACAATACCTCCCTCTTGGGGATGCTCACATTACAGGTGAAGCAGTATTTTCTAAAAAAAAATATCACTAGAAGTTACAACTAGTAGAAGGATTCACTCAAGGAAAACAGATTTCAACTGCTACTTGGGTTCTGTCCAATCTATGACTGCCTTTTATCCAATAGGACCCCCTTTGTTAGCAAGGAACAAGCTAAACTTGACTGTATAGTTTGTGGACCTATCTTTTGCATTTGGTGGCCCACTCCTGGTAAGCATTAATTCAAACTAACAGACAAATAATCAGAATTTGTTTAGTATTACTACACATATTTAGGGATAAAACGGATCCTTTAATTTGCAAAAGGATAAAGCTAGTATACATGTAAACCATGCTTCCCAACATAGAATGGGGTTACATGGCATTTTTTGCTTCTCTAAATTTCCAAATAGTTTCAAGAGTTTAATTCCCAAAACCCTGTACCCAAATTTAGCAGTAAGAGAGAGCGAGATTAAGGTTCTTACTCCAATATTGCACACAAATTTATTACATAACCGATCAATTTTGGTGGATTGGTCCAAGATAATTCTTTCTCTCTCTCTCTCTCTCTCTCTCTTTCTTTGAGCAACTTGGTCCAAGATAATTCTGACAGTCACCTTTTGTCACTAACAGGTTTGACCCTGTGGCAGGAGGCTCAGACTATGCTGATCCTTTAGAGAACTTGATCTAATTTTTCTTGATCCCTAAACAAAGACTAGGCTACATTTATATCATCTAAGTAAATTAAGAAACTCAGAAATAGGCAAAAGACAAGAGTCTAGGACTCAGTACTTTTCCTAACACTAGCCAACTAGATAACTTCACTAAACTAACACCTCTGTTTCCACAACACATTAGCTAAGAATTCAATGAATTCCTCACCACAACAATATACCATATTACCATCCTTTGCCTCATTCCAGCTTTTGTGCAGCTTAACAAAGAAATCTTGCATAGTTTTACTTCAAAATTCAAAAAAGGTAATTTTATCACATATTCACATATACCATGCCCTGTCCCTGTATTAAATTAGTTACTCCACCTGGAATTAAGCTTCAAACCACTGAGTTTGGATAGGTCTTTCAAAATATAATCAGGAAACCTATATCAATCATTAAATTATAAGCCAGCGCATGATAATTTGAAGCATTCTAGGACTCCAAGATGGGAGTAGGACACTACACCGAATTTACTCTTGCTGCACGCTGAACATTCAAGTACAAGAATTTGCAAAATAGTTTGCTACCTTTTAAAATCATTTACAGGGCAGAAACAAAAGAGATTCTACCTATCTACAGTGGTATACAATTGGTATAAGCACATGGTAACTCGAGAAAGAGCATATTTACCTGTAAGGATATACCTTCATTGCCCTGCTCATAGACACTTTACGGACAGTAACCCGACGGTGGATTCTTCTGAAACAAGGCTCGTGTTCTTCGGTAACAGATGATGTGGCCCGTTCATTTTCCCCTTTGTTGAGAAAATAGCCATTGGAAGCTGGCCTCTTATTGCCTTCATTCATGGACTCAACATAATGTGGAACATCTGTTATTTTGCAGCTGCTTTTACCTGTGCACCCAACTTTCTGAGGTTCCTCCTTGTCACCTCTCTGTGTCATCGCATCTTTGTCTGAAGACTTATCTTTTCTCATGGACTCAGCACAAGGTGGAATAGCTGGTCCATTGTTGATTCCTTCAATGCACACACCAGATGTCCATTGTTCCTTCTGGCCACCAGAGGGCTTTTCCAGTACACCATGCGAGGAATCTTCCAAATTATACGGCAAGGGTGCACTGTCCAGTTTTGCTTGCTCAATCATACTGCTCGTTTTCTCAGACAAAAACTTAGGTGTGGGGCTAACAAAATGGGAAAGATTGTCATCACAATTCACATTGATGTTTCTGTCAGCTTCATCTTCCTCCCTAAACCGTTTCTTCCCTCTTGGCTCCATGATGATGTCTTTTTGTTGATCCCCAGCACGATCATTCTCATCTTCTGCTATACCAAGATATGAACTTTCTTGAGCCAAGGTAGTGCTACCTTCACTGTGACCCGAGGCATGTTCAACACCATCATGAAATTCGTCTTGTTGGCCCATTGGTAAGTGTTACTGCCTCCTACTGCGAAATCAAAATCTGAACTTTCCAGAGGCATGGTAATTTCATCTTTGAGGTTACCAGATGCATGCTCAGCATCCCTGAAGTTTGTCTTCCAGGTTTGGCAGTGGGCTGTTATTCTTATTGGTGTTTGTTGCTAAATCAAAATGTGAATTTTCTTGGGGCATGGTGATTACATCTTCGTGCTGAACAGAAGCATGCTCAGCACATCCCAGTCTGTCCTCCTGGCTAGGCAGTGAGTTGTTATTGGTGTCGGTTGCAGAATCAAAATGCAAACTTTCTTGGGGCATGGTGACTCCATCTTCAAGCTGAACAGAGGCACACTCAACACAACCCTGAAGTTTATTCTCTTGGTTTGGCAGTGAGGTGTCAGTGTCACCTGTAGCTAAATCAGAATGTTGAGACACGGCAATTCCATCTTCGAGGTGAACAGAGGCATGCTCCACAAATCCCTGAAGCTTGTCCTCTTGGTTTGTCAGTGAGGTCTCACTGTCACCCGTAGCTAAATCAGAATGTTGAGACACAGCAACTCCATCTTCAAGCTGACGAGAGACGTGCTCAAGACATTCCTGAGGTTTGTACTCCTGGTTTGCCAGAGGGGTGCCAGTGCTGCTGCCGCCAATGGCTAAATCAACATCTGAATCCGAACTTTCTTGAGGCAAAGTGATTCCATCTTCGCGTTGACTATATGAAGCAAGCTCAACAGCTTCATCCTGCTGGTTCTTCAACTGTGGGTTGTCACTGCCACCGCTGCCTGAGGCATGATTACCACCTCCCTGAGCTGCCTCTGCAGGAGGCAACATGAAGCGCAAGGACTCCCCAGCGACAACTGTATCTGGATGGCCGGCATTTGGTTCAGCATCAGCAGTTTCACACTTGGCATCCTTGCGAGCAACTGGATGAGGATGAAGCTCGTGGGCCTCAACCAGGAGGCGCCTCGGCCCTTGGACCCACTCGAAAGCCGCTTCGACGACCATGGAATCAGTGAGCTTGAACCAGGAACCATCGAGCTGAACCTGCGAAATGAAACAGCGCCAACGGATTGGTTGAAGCCAAGAGAGACGAAATTGCCCAGAACGGGGTTCGCCCAAATTTCACTCAACAAGGTGAGGCAATGGGGTTAAAAGATTAATCTTCTGAAACCCGCATTGTTGTTCCGGCACCGTACCTGCAAGGACGCGACGGCGATTGGCCCAGTGCGGGGAAACACGCGGCGTGCTCCGCGCTCACTTGGCCTGCGGGTTAAGGTGTTCAGTTCGTGCCTTTTGTTCAGCGATGCCGCGCAAATCAGGAGGAATGCAGATGGAAATGAACCGATTTTCAACGGAATCGACATAAACCCGAACAAGAAGGGCAAAAAGACAGGTTTTTTTCTCTCAGATGGGGAGAGGGAGGAAGATGGAGGAGGGCAACGCACGCTTGAGGTCGGCGACGGTGGTGGCGCGGGCGGGAAGAAGGAGACGACGAGGCGGGTGCCGAGGCTCGTCTCCAGAAGACCGTCGCGGTCTCGGCGGCGGCCATCGCCGGCGCGGGCACGAGGCTGGGGCCGGTTTCGCCGGCGCGCGCGGCCTTGAATCGCCGGCTTCCCTGGTCGGCGGAGGCGGCGGGAGAAAACCCCACCCCACTGCCGGAAAAGCCCCACCGGCGAAGCCAAGGGGTTCGCCCTGTTTGCTGCAGGCAAAATCTCCGTTTGACTAGTTGGACTATCCGGTCAAGTACAACAGTGGTGGTCCTTTGTTTTTTTTTTTCGACTGTAGTCCTTGCTTTTCTGATAACGAGGATTGCGTCCTAAAATATGCGATGTTTAAATATTATTATAACTTAATTCGAAATATAAAATATTTTAGGTGAGTTAATTTCTCTAAAATACCAATCATACATATAACTAAGTGAGGGATACATTAGTTATTTGGTTTATTGAGTAATTTATCTTAACATTTCTAGGATATATTTTTGAATTTTCACCGGAGGGTTATCATTATCGGCCAATGTGGTTTATTGAGTAATTTCCAGGATTTTTGGTTTTTAGTACACAGATATTGTAAAGGCAGTATTATTATATTGAAATTCATATACGGAGTACACACATGGATAGCTCTAACGTTTGAGATTATTACTTAATAATCTTATATTGGTGAAAGGAGCTTATTTGTATATCTGAATGTAACATCGTGGTGTCTTATAAAATTTTCTATAGCGAAAACTCACATGAACAACATCTTTTTACTCCTTTCACATAATTCATTAGTCGTTTTGAGCTTTTTGTTATCCATTTTGATACGGACATATTATAAAATAGATGTACCAAAAAAAGAGTCGAAAATGAGCATAGTTCAGAACGGAAAATGTCTTTATGATCAATAGGATCCAACCGACAGATTGAGTATGAGTGAGGTGAGGACTATTTGTATTTGTCCCCAAATTGGAAGTGCATTCAAGCTTAATGTAAGGAATATAGAAATAATTAATTTTATTTTTATCTAAATTACTTTTAAAAGGTAGTGTTATGATTGCCACTTTGGTGCTGGTTAAAAGATAGGTACAATTCATTACTTCATATATAATTAAGACTAAATATTAAATATTTTTGAACCATTTAATAAGCTTTGTAAACCAAGTTAAATCAATAACTCAATCATACTTCATGTAGTGATCTTGAAATTTTTACTACACGACAATTATGCAATGAGTAGGCTACTATGAAATTTCATTATAAAAGCAACACATGAACTACGGATATGAATTGAATCCTGAAAAAGCATAGATAAACATATACAACAACAAAAAATCTAACTATATAATGCGTAGTAGATATACTTATAAGGAGAGAAAACTGGATTTTCCCTTTTTTTACCATTTTCTATGAATTACTATGGTTTTTTTAAAGTTTCAACTAATTTTATATATAATATACATAAAAAGAAAAGAAAACAGAAACGTAAAACCTATTTGGCATTGGGGATGCTGCTGTTGTATTAATTAACCCTCAGCTTCTGTGTACATTGGAGTACTATTCACATTTTCACATGAGTCACAAATTTGCATCTGGACTCGACAAAGAATTTATAATCATTTTTTCTCCTTTTTCATCGACCTTACGAACAGAGCAACATGGGATTGATTTCCGCCGGTGAAGCAGTTTGCTGACGACAGGCGGGGTACTCGAGAACCAGCTTCCCGGCCGGAAGTCCCACACAGACGGCCTGAGGGCGCCGGGCCACGCTTTTCATGGTGTTGACCAGTGTGTATCATGCTGATATTTGGCATGTATATCCTGTCATCTTGATTCGCTCCTCATAAGTCGTCGGGTTGGATGGTTCAGTTATAGATTAGGTCCATGTTTCAATGTCAAGATCCCAAACTGGGTGCATATTTAAGATGTAACTACTAGCAATAAGGATAATCACATCACAAAGGAACATATATGATGTCTAACAATAAATAGGTAATTTTCTCATCCAAGGCAATTTTTAATATGATAAACAATAGATACTAACAGCAGGAACAATATTGTAGCTCTTATAGACCTTGCCTACGAAAGCGTCTATAACAAACAAGTACTATGTGAAGATATATCTGACGATCTATTATGATCTGCCAATCAAATGAGAGCTAACATGCCAATTAAATGAAACAGTATAGTCGTGCGTTCTTGCGGTTTTATTTAAGGAGCGGCACTTAAAAACAATATGATGATAAGATTTTTTAAATAGCTTTATCTCACACAATTGTTTA
>JAENPR010001653.1:0-127638 GCA_018135685.1 Themeda triandra | reverse complement strand
TCAACTATGGTCATTAACATGACCTCCTAATAAAATTAAACTATTATTATGTCTAGGTGTAGTTAATGAGCATCACATCAAGCACTTGTGCTACTTTATCACAATCACAAGCATTCCCAACACAATCCCAGCAAAACAAGCATCACACGTGCAATCATGTCAAGATAGTGATTAGATGCTAATGATGTGATCATGCTCATGATGTGCAGAGCTAATGCATGGTTAACATCTAGCATGTTATAGTTGCCGACAATGAACCCATTGTGATTGACAATAAAATTCCAGCAAACAAGCAAGAGGAAGTTGCAAAGGAAGTTGAGAAGAAGAGAAGGAGAAGCCGCCAAGAGATCCTAAGTACATGCAGCCCAAGTGGTTCCGCCAAACTTGGACAAAACTCAAAGGCGAAGTTGCAGCCGCACCCGGCAAGGAAGTTGAAGAAGCAAGCTCTTG
Organism: Themeda triandra; assembly: GCA_018135685.1. NCBI lineage: Eukaryota > Viridiplantae > Streptophyta > Magnoliopsida > Poales > Poaceae > Themeda > Themeda triandra. The sequence continues at coordinate 127,188 of JAENPR010001653.1, read as the reverse complement.
AGAAACAACAAGAAGTCTTGCCCAGGGTGATGATGATGCTACTAAGGAAGCAAAGATCGGCCAAGCCGACGAGTTGGCTAAGCCGTGGAGCCGTTGAGCCGGCTATGGAGGTAGTGGCGCCCCAACCGATTGAAGAATCGGTTGAGTCAGTAATTGCTAACATGATTGTCCCGGCGGTTGTTGAATCGGTTGAGATTTCTCCTGAGGAGTCCAAACCGATTCCATCGTTCGAGGATCTTGGGGAGAACCCCAAAGAGTTTGTCGCTGTGGTTGCTAATGCGTAGGCATGGAAGCTCCGGAAGAACAAGATGATGAGATGGTGGATTATGAGCCATCTCTGAGTGGATCAACGTAGTATACTTGTCATCGGATTATTATGTGATCCATCATGATGAGGAAGAGCCACCAGCAGCGGAGCTTGTGTTTGCAGTGGAGGATGCTGTGTTCAAGAAGCCAGGAGTTAGAGTGGATCACCTTCGTCCTCTCAACTTGAGGGGTCACATCAATGGAACTCCAGTACACAGCATGCTTGTGGACAGCGGTGCTATTGTTAATGTCATGCCTTATTCGTTGTGCCGCAAACTTGGGATCAAGGAAGAGGAGTTGATCAAGACCAACATGACCATCACGGGAGTTGGCGGAGATGCTCCAATTCTAGCTAAGGGTATTGCTAACGTTGAGTTGACCATCGGGAGCAAAACCTTGGCGCTTTCTTCGTCGCCGACATCAAGGGGAGTTACAATGTGATACTTGGGATGATTGGATACATGCTAATGAGTGTGTTCCTTCCTCTACACCGTTCTCATCGGTGGGTAGGTGATGCTGTTGAGATTATCCATGCGGATTCATCGCACAAGTTGCGCTTGCCGATTCATCCGAACCCGGGGGCATGGCGCCTTTGGTTGTTTGTCGTAGAGATTTATCTACTTATGATTATGTAGATTATGCTGGGATATGGCTTTGTTCCCGTATCTCTCAAGCCGATTGACAATCGGCTAAATACAATTGTTTAATGGATAATCACAAATGGTTAAAGTGTCGATTGGAGGAGTATCGGTCAAAAGACCGATGCTTGTGAAGCTATTGATGATTTTGATGAGCTCAATAAGTTGGGCCAAGGTTTCACGTCGGCCGACCCTTTAAACAAGTTGATATTGGGGATGGTGCTACACCGCGGCCGACGTTTGTGAATCAAAACTTGGAAGCCGATTATAAAGCTGAATTAATCGCGCTTCAAAGAATATGTTGATTGCTTTGTGGAATTACACCGAGATGTCCGGATTGAGCCGAGATCTTGTTGAGCATCGGCTCATTCTCAATAAGAACTTCAAGCCCGTCAAGCAACATCCAAGGTGCTTCAATTCGGCCATCCATGACCGAATAAAGGAGGAGATCGAAAAGATTGTTGCAAGCGAAGTTCATTCGTCCATGCCAATATGCGGAGTGGGTTTCTAATATTGTGCCTATTGAGTAAGAAGGACAGCGGCAAGATTAGAGTATGCATTGATTTCAAGAGATTTGAATAGGGCCACTCCCAAAGATGAATATCCTATGCCTATAGCCGATATGTTGATCAATGATGCTTCGGGACACAAAGTGATTAGCTTTCTTGATGGTAATGCGGGATACAATCAGATTTTTTTATGGCGGAAGAAGATACATCAAAGACGGCTTTTACTTGTCCCAGTTCGTCGGTTTGTTTGAGTGGATTGTGATGACCTTTGGGTTGAAGAATGCAGCGCCACCTATCAAAGGGCAATGAATTTGATTTTCCATGATCTAATTGGGGTGATTATGGAGGTATACATTGATGATATTGTGATTAAATCTACGCCCATAAATCTCATTAAGCCGATTTACGTCTTGCTTTTGAAAGGATGCGTCACTATGGTTTGAAGATGAATCACTCAAGTGTGCTTTTGAGTATCGGCTGGGAAATTCCTAGGCTTTATCATTCATGGCAAAGGCATAGAGGTTGATCCCAAGAGGATTGAGAAGATCAAGAAAGTTGACCACCTACATGCAAGAAAGACATGCAAAAATTCCCGAGAAAGGTGAACTACTTGAGAAGGTTTATTGCTAACTTGTCCTGGGAAAATTATTCCTTTTACTCCTATACTCAAGTTGAAGGATGAATCTGAATTCACTTGGGGGGGCAAGCCAACAAAGGGCATTCGACAGATAAAGGAGTATTTGTCATGTCGCCACCCGTTTCTTCGTGCACCTAAGAGGGAGTACTATTCAAACTTTATATTCTTCTTAGAAGATAAGGTTATTGGGTCTGTTATGACTCAAGAAGATGAAGGGAAAGAGTATGTGATTGCTTATCTTGGTTGCCGTCTTCTTGATCCCGAGACAAGGTATGCCCTTATTGAGAAATTATGCTTATGTTGTGTACTTTGCATGCCAAAAGATGAGACATTATTTGTCAAGTACATGTGTTATAGCATGCCGGAGCCGATGTTATTAAACATATGTTGCATCGGCCAATCCTCAAAGGAGTTAGGCAAGTGGGCATACTATTTAATCGAATATGATCTGGTCTTTGAGCCATTGCGAGCAATCAAAGATCTTGATGATGAAATCAATTATGTCACTACTACTCCGTGGAAGCTATATTTTGATGGATCGGTTTGCGATAGCGGTCGGGCGTTGGTATTGTTTTGATCTCTCCCAACGGTCTTGTAACCGAGATGTCTAGCCGGTTGGAGTTTAATTGTACCCAGCAATCAAGCCGAATATCAAGCTTTGTTATTCGGATTGATCGTGTTAACTTCTATGGGAGTACAAGATGTTGAAGCCTATGGTGTGCTAGATCCTACAAAAGTGCGAGATGTTGAGGCTTACGGTGACTCATTGTTAGTGGTTCAACAAATTAATGGAGAATATCAATGTTTAGATACGTTCTGTCTTGATACTTGTCTTGGTTATATTTCTAAACTTGCTGAATTTAGATTCGGCATATTCCTAGACATGAGAATTACAAGGCTAATATGCTAGCTCAACAAGCATCCGGCTTTGATGTTAGTAAGCAAAACTTTCATATACAAACAAAGCCGATGCATGAAGATATAAATTTTGTTGTGCAGGAACAAGTGAATTGGTTCAACCGTGCAAAATGATCTGGATCAACCAATTCTTTAGAAACATGTGCTATTAATGATGTCTCAAATCAGCCTAGTTCAAGTAATGATTCTAATGCCGATTTAGAGGATTGGAGAGCTCCATAATGAAATATTTGCAGGATCCTACCACTAGAGTTGACAAGACTATCCGGCGGCCTGCATTCAAGTTTATAATGCATGATGATGAGCTTTATAGAAAAACATCCGATGGTTTGTTGCTAAAGTGTTTAGGGACGATCAAGCAAGAGTGGCTATGGGAGAAGTCCATGAAGGAGTTTGTGGTACGCATCAATCGGCTCCTAAGATGAAGTGGTTGTTGAGAAGGGCTGGTTTTTTTATTGGCCTACTATGATAGCCAATTGCTTTCGTTACTACAAAGGATGTGAAGAGTGCCAACGGTTAGGAATATTCAAATGGCGCCCGCTTCGGAGCTCCATTCTATCACAACACCGTGGCCATTCAGAGGTTGGGGGCTTGATTTCATTGGCCAAATACACCCCTAATCTTCAAAGGGACACAGATTCGTCTTGGTTGCTACAGATTATTTCACTAAATGGTGTGAGGCAGTCCCATTGAAAAATATGACACATGCGGAGGTGATTGAGTTTATTAAAGAACATATCATCCATAGATTCGGCATACCTCGGAAACATTACATACGAGATCAAGGTACATCCTTTATGGCTAAAGAGGTGAGGGCTTTTGTCGAATCATATAAAATCAAAGTTGTTCATTCATCTCCATACTATGCTCAAGCTAATGGTCAAGCTGAAGCTAGTAACAAAACCTTGATCAAGCTCATTAAGAAGAAGATCGAAGAGACTCCAAGGAAGTGGCATGAAGTCTTGTCAGAAGCTTTGTGGGCGTATCGCATATCAAAGCATGGTGCTACAAATACTTCTCCCTTTGAATTAGTTTATGGTCAAGAAGCTATGTTGCCTGTTGAAGTGAACTTGGGTGCATTCATATTTGCTAAACAAAATGATTTATCTCCGACAATGTACCATGATCTCATGATGGACAACATAGATGAAGTGACCGACAAGAGGTTACAAGCTCTTAGGGAGATTGATAAAGACAAGGCTGCGTGTTGCAAGGGCCTATAACAAGAAAGTGCGGGCAAATCGTTCCAAGTGGGAGATTTAGTGTGGAAAACCATACTACCTATTGGATCGAAGAGCAACGAATTTGGCAAATGGTCTCCTAATTGGGAGGGTCCTTTAAAAGTGATCAAGGTGGTGCCCGGAAACTCTTATGTGCTAGAGACAATGAAGAAGGAACGTCTCGATAAGGAGACTAATGGGAGGTATCTTAAAAATACTTCCCAAGTGTTTGGCAAGAGGCCTAGTGCTCTTCCAAATAATGGCCGATACATGTATCGCCCTTAGAACAAAAATGGTCGATGTATACATCGCCCTTAGTCACCGGCTAGCCGATGTGATGGGTATCGTTGTTAGTTGGTTCCGTGTGAAGGATTATTTTTCAAGTTCATTGCTTAATTCACACAGCAGGGGCATGTGTTGACGCGCAAAAATGTCCAATGGAGTCAACACGACATCAAATGGCTCAAAGGCGAAAACGGGCGAGGAAACGGTGCGGGGACAAGCGTCGGACGTGGAGCCTCGCGGCGTTGGACGCGCGTCCGCGCCCGGACGCGGCCCTGAGCCCAGCGGGAGAGGTCCGCGCCGGACGCGCGGCAGGACCGCGCCGGGCCCACGTCCGGCACACCCGCCGAGACGCGGTCCCGCCGTTCTCGGCCGCCGGGACGCCGCCGCGGGCGCGGACACACGGCGAACGAGCGCCGGAGCCAGCCGGGTCCGGGCGCCGGACCGGGCATGCGCAGCGCACGCGGCGGAGCCGGACGCGCGTCGGGCGCGGTCAGAATATTTTTCCTGGGCGCGGGGCGCCGTTAGCCGCCGGGCCGCCACTTTGCGCCCCGGGCGCGTCCGCGCTATGTCAGCGCGACCGACTTCGACCCGGTCGCGTTTTTGGCAATTTTCGACGTGGGAAACTTGTCGTATTTGTTCCGGAGTTGTTTCCCACGGGGATAAGACCACCCCCCTATAAATACAAGGGGATCACGGCCGATTGATCCCATCTATCAATCGAATCAACCAACAACACAAAAACTATCTCCTTTGCCCTAATTCTCTCCCCTCAACCCTTCTAGTTGCTGTCCGGCGGCTATCTCCGTGATTTCCGTTGGCTTTCTAGGAGCCATCCGCTGGTCCTAGGAGATCCTCCACGTGCTCATCCCCGACGGATCCTTCCGGGAGCGAAGTTCGGGAGCTTTTTCGTCAACCGAGCTCTACATCGGCTTACCGTCTCTAGATCGGTTTTTGCCGGTTACGTGTCGAAGGCACTCGCGTTGCAAGTTGCGAAGGCTATCTCGAGGGCGTCCAAGGCCCACGTGTGGTGTGTTAGGCGCTGGATCACTTTCGGCGTCAACACCATGTAACTGCAAGCCATACGAGCCGTATACAGTCCGATCATAGACTAAATTGCTGAGAACGCTAAGGGATTAGATTTTTTGGATCGTATATGCACTGCACCAAGATGAAAGTGTTAGTAGCAGCTGGAGGCAATATATGAGGAGCTAGGAGCTAAGAGTTGGGTCCTTAAATTGTGTGCGATGGCGCTACTCTCTTGTGTATGCCAACTCCAGAGTTTGAGTTGATATGAATAATAATGATAAAATGGTTTTTGTGATGGTAGCTCTAGAATTTGAGGTCATGATGATTAATATTAAACGATTTTATTACTTTATTATATGAGTGAATATCGGTTGTGTTGCCCTCCCCTCCATCCGAAATTATAACTTATTCTAACTCTCTTGGAGGATCAAAGCATCTCGAAGTTCGATCAAAATTATATAATAAAATAATAGCATTTGTGATATCAAATAAGTATCATTAGATTCTTCATTAATTATATTTTCATATTTGTTGTCATAATTTTTTGTAGTTCTCTCTAGAGTTTGGATCAAATTTGAGATGCTTGAACTTCCAAGAAATGCCAATCAGTGACAACAGTACAGCTACTTTTCTTTGAAATGTTCAATCTGTAGAGAGTATGTTTCCTATTTTATTTGAACTGCCAACTTGCATGAAGAGAGTGAACCGAATCAGAACTAGATAGGTAGTATTTCTTTTGTACCACTTCATGTTTTTGTCAAGTTCATTGTTCAATACTTCAATTAGGCTTGTTCAATACTTTAATTAGGCTTGTGTTTGAGAAGTAATCTAAATAATGCATTTTTTAATTACCCCCGTTAACTAATAACGGCCATGGATTCACCAGCGACACCACTGCTAGGGCCTCGAACAAAGCATATCACCCGGCAGAGAAAACATAACTGACTCAAGATTTCTAATAGGCCTACTATGTATGATTGAAGACATCAACTCATCAAGCCTGAATATTTGAAATGTTCAATGCTATAGTAAATGTAAGCTACCCTTAGGGGACATTATATTTATATACTGGGTTGCCTTTTGTTTTGCTGCATGAGCATGATGTTTGAAAGAACCAGTACACCAAGGGGGAAAAACGGCTTGCAGTATGGAGCCAAGACAGTACTGATGCTAAATATTGCAATATATATGCTAGTCCTCCATTCTCCTGACTCAAATCAAAATGTGTGTTTATTACCAGTTATATACATATATACTCTACGTCCAAACCAGACAAGAACCATGCATGCTCTTGATAGTAACATCACCAAGAATTAATTGCTATGCAACCTTCTTCCTTCTTCTTATGCTACAGAAATTGCTCCACCAATTGGTGGGCACCAAGACTCCAACAATCCAACTTTAGAAGCACCTCCACAAACCACCATTGCTTCGCAGTCTAGATTATTATCCTTCAGTTAACTTTAACCGTGGAACAACATTCATTGCTTGCAACTCCTAGCATAAATTAACAAACAAACAAACATGACAGATTAAATGGCTTATCGGCCATTAATGGTCTATTACAACATTGCACTAGAACCCCACAAAGAAATGCAATACCTGGAACAAAAGCTTGCAAGCATATGGCACCCTCATCTTGGCCATATTTTCCCGTTCTTGCACATTGAACAGTATGAAGCCTTCAGTTTGTAATTGTGGGTACCCCAACAAGCCACATTTTCTGCAAACCTGCCGCAACATTCAGATACATAAACAATTACTCACAGCTAATCCCCACCAACGATATACAAGTGCTTCATGATGTCACTGGCCATGTTGTAAACAATGTCAACAGGGATAAACTAGATCTCTTAAAATACTTAACCATTAATGGAATAAAACCTCATGCATCAATTTATTTCCCTTATATAAGAAAGCCCTTGAATGACTGGCCAACTGATATATCATTTACTTCTTTAAGTATGTGATTTGAACCTTCATAAACCTGACCGGTTTATCCACCGGACATGTAGCACAGACAGTAAGGTTTCATAATCATGCTAATCCGAAGGTTCTGTGGAGTGGTTTTATGAGAATAGTTAATAATGAGATCATCATTTTAGGAAATGATGCAGAACTGGGTAGTGACATTGATCCAGAAGAAGCTCTAAAACAATATCATTAGCAATATGCCTTGCATGATTCCAGCCTCTGCCAAAAGGAAATAAACTATACTTCAAAACTCACCTGAACTTGGTATGATCACTAGACAGCAGTAGCCGCCAAAGATGAGCATGCTAGCACCATATGCAATCAAACAGTCACGCTCCATTTCAAATTAAGAGCAGACCTATTTAAGAAAAATAAACAAGGGAAACAAGATAATCAACAAGAAAGAGTACTAGCCATAGTAATAATTGAAGAATATTGTGGTGTTGCAAAACCTCCATCACGGCTCCGCCCTTCAGGTTGCCTGGTCAATAACACTCAACCATTAGCTCATGCATCTTATCAAGAACCTGGAGAATCCACATGTTAACAAAATTGTTTACAGATTTAAGACCAAGTTTTATTGTAATGTGTTTGTAAACCTAGTAAATTCCAATGTTACGGGGTACTTTTCACCAGATATATACATGACGTTTTCATTTGTTCACCCCTATTACTCAAGTGGACATGTAGACAACCAAAATTTAAAAGGTTAGACTGACAAGTCCCAAACAAGAGCACAGCATGACATATGATGGATTTAGAAAACAAAGCCTCAACTAAAGCAAAGCAAAAAAGGAACAATACAAATAAACTAACCCTACCATGTGCTTCAGTTTCTGATAGTAGATTGGCCCCATGAAGATGTATGCCTCCAAAGGATGACCTAGAATGCCTGAAATGGGGTGCCAATATTTACCCTAAATAACCATGGCAGGCCCAAGTAGCGACGATGATCACCATACATAAAGAAAAACGTCTAATGCCTAAGAAATAGGAAATATTGTAGTTGTTCCACAGAAATTTGCGTAATAATAATTAGAATAATAGAAGACAACTACAAAGCTACAAATTCTGAATACATACATTTAAGCCTATATGGCCCAAACCTTTTGGACAATATCTATAAATTTGTTTGTTTACAAGTATCTCTGATTCAAAATACATGTTTTAGAATTTTGCATTGTCAAAACCATTTTTAATTTGGACCATCAATACATAAAGAAATGCATAGTTCACAATAAAAATACTCCCCTCTTCTAAATTATGGTTCACTTGTTTTGTCCTAAGTCAAATTTCTCAAGTTTATAGGAAAAATACACCAAGATCCCCAACATCATATTAGTTTCATTATATTCTCCATGAAATAACTGTTATTGCATTTGTAATTATTAGAAAATGAAGATGCGAATATTTTTTCCTAAAAACTTGGTCAATGCTAGAGAAGTCTGACTTAGGGCAAAGCTGAAAATGAACTATAATTTTAAATTGAAGGGGCAGATGTTTCTAGATTCACCATGAAAAACATTTTCATAACAGATAATTACCTTTATTTTCAAGGTCATATTTTTGTTGAAATTGTTGGTCAAACTTACACCTTATTAACCATGTCAATGTCCTAAATGTCATTTACTTTGAATTGTAGGAAGTACTAACAAGAGAAAACTCCCTATTTCACACTACTAAAATTTTCCTTCCTTGGCCCTGCAAACTAAGAAATTCTTTATTTGACGCTACCTCTAGTTTTCATGCCTAATATGAGAAGGGAAAATAACTCAACCGGGGCAGGGGAAAGACAACCCCACAGTCTGAGTCTACTACCAAGGAGGTATTAGTGCACAGTGATTTTTGGGCTAGGGAGGGGAATTTTCATCCATTCAACTAAAATCATGCAACACTGTGATGGTAGTCTACACACAAAAGACAAAAGATAGGGGTAGTGTCCTATAACGAATTTCTTAGTTTGCAAGGCCAAAGAAGGAAGGCTTCATTTTAGTAGTGTCAAATAGGAAATTTTCATTAAGTAACCTTTGTAATTGTTTCATTAACCAAGCACACACTAGGAGTAAAGGAAATAACAAATAACATGAAATTGTAAAGCTTGTCAGCATTAGAATTTACCAGAGTACAAGAAATCTTTTCCGTTATAGCTGAACCCATGCTTGATTAGAGTATTGCTGGTATAAAATAAAAAACAGTGTTAAAAAGATCAATTCGACAAACTTGAGGTGTTAAAGGACAAGTATACATATGTCTTCAACCTTATCAGCATTCCCACTTGGTTCACCAAATGCACTGCCATAATGGAATCGACCACAAGACACACCGGCCTTTCCACCGATAAAGTTCAATCATTTTACCAATAGTCATACGACTGATGAGGCAAAAAAAAAAAAAAAAAAATCAAATGGGATGGAATAAAGGACAATTGTACACTTAAACAAAAGATAACAATCTAGTTAAATATAACCAAATTCAAATTTCTGGCCATAAATTTACAGAATTTGATGATCCTTTTTAGGTCCAGAGTTTCAAATTCTGCAGAACAGATTATGGGGTGGAATGGACTATATAATAAAATGCATGGCAAATGTAAGATAAAATACTGGTGAGACTTTAAGGACCAATTTTTTAATGTGAGCTAGATTGTACATTGGAGATTTCTTCCCCTGGTCATGTGTACAGGCTCAAACTCATGGAGCGTTAGTTATTTTGCCCATATCATAGAATGCAAAGGTCAACCAAACAGGCCATTTCTAGATTACTACCTTTTTAGAACAAGTCAGTGTTCACAGCATATGTCAAAGTAATCTTAAGATGCAAGGAATCAACCAAACATACCATGTCTTATCCAACTATTTGAAGAATAATCAGAAGTGATACAAACAAGCCAAACAAAGAAAATTACAGGTTCAATTCTAAATTGGATATTCTCAAGCAAAGAATCTAACACAGAAACCGAGTTTTATATGAAATTAGAGCGGAGCAGAATAAGACATGAACAAACATTCCACAAGTAAAACGGTTACATAAAATACAAATACTAATCCAAAGAAAAATTAATGTTCATGGAAGCAGGAACTTTCTCATAGGAAGTTACAAGATCTCAGGTTAGGAAAATTAATGAAGATAAAACATGTAGAGAATGTAACAAAAATGATGTCAAACCTAGGGAATCCATGTGGATTCATAATTAAATCAGGACATATTCCTCTCTCAGAGAAGGAAGTCTTCCTGCTGAACAATGGTGCCACAAAACACCTTTCTGCCCATGTCTGCTACTAAATTTATCACCAACTAAAACTCACAAATAGGAAGGACAAATTTAATCCATCTTTATACAGTTGAAACCAAGTGAATGCAGCAAATAAGCCGTACCTCTGGCCTCCTTGTATGGCGGATAATGCATTTAATAGATGCATGTCATTTGTATCTGAACAAAGCATTACACGATCTACAGTAGAATCCACCATCAACACCTTTGCCAAGTGGCTGGTGTGTTCTTATAGTCCCTAAACACATATAACACTCATTCAACATAATCAGAACTTCTGAGCAATAAAACAGAAGACAGAAGTATGGAACAAAATAAGAATGAAAAGTATAAAAGGAGAGATGTCACCCCTGTTAGCGGTGCACCTCTTTTATTGACAGCTATGGGAGTTTGCTTGTTCACATAGATATCATGATTGCGAATTATTTGGTCAGGTGCAGCAATACCATCTTCATCCAGTGCCTGTGAATACAGATTCACATTGTAAATGGAGAAAGGAGGAATAAGACAGGAATAAACGAACAGGGAAAAAAGCAGCAAAAAAACACATGCAACAAGAACATGGAAGGGAAGTTAAAAAAAAAAAAGAACATGGAAGAAAACTGTTGCAGTTCTCTCTAATTCACAGCCTACAGGACTCTCTCACACACACACACCCGCATTTCATAGTGGGATTCAGTTTACCGATCACTCAACTAAAACAAAAACATCTACTGAGAAAAACATAGGATTTTGTAAATAGTTGCATAATAATGATCATGATCAATTGCAATCTTACCCCGCATAGACCTTATCAAAATGGCATCTTTATCTCTCTGTGGCTTAATAATCCTATCCAGATAACACCATCGCCGTGGTTCTCCTTAATAACTGTGTACCTACAAGATGAGAACAAAATAGTCAGTATAGAAAGGAGGCACTCAGGACATGCTCCCATGCACTGCCTGAAATTAATTAAATGAAAGGAGCCGCTGGAAGTACAGAAATTACTTTTCTTTTCATTGCTATACAACGACCAAAACCCGATCCAGGGATGATTTTGTTCATTACAATTGCATCTTCATGTCATATCCACTATAACCCATGACAGCAACAGTGGCATTCTGCCCAGCACCAAGCTTATCATATCCCACCTGAAAGGAATGCTAGTAAAATATCTGTCACATTAAGTCTAAGAGGTCTGCAGATCAGAAACAAACCAACTCAATTGTTTTTGTCGTCAGCAGTGGACGCTGGCGTACACAAGCAAGTAGAGCAGTGAATCTGCCCTGAACAACTGTGACACATTATAAAAATACATTAATTTCACCTCAAAAGGAAATAAGATAAAACAATATAGAACTGAATATCACAAACACAACACAAAAGAAAACTGATTATATCTGCTTGTATGGACAAATGCTTTTGAATCGAATAAATGCATCAAGCCATTTTGGAGATATGTAGTCTAATACATCAATACATGTGTTGGAGTATATGTGTATTAGGCCCATGAGGCTAGGCCCATGAGGCCCATGTATGCTACACTATTGCTACCCCTTCTAGGGTATGCCTAATGAGAGAATACGTAAATCAACATGGTATCGACTAGGTTAGGTTTCCCTTCCCTGCCTCCTCCCGATCCCGAAACTCCAGGCGCGCGCGCCGGGCCGCCATGGCCGGCGAGCCCCTCCACCCTCCCCCCTCCTATTTCTTAGCCTTTCCCTCTCCCGCACCCGCAATCCCGGGCGCAAATCGCGGCGCGCTCCATCTTCCGCCGCCGCCGCCGGAGCGCGCGCGCGGGTGCTCCTCCCGCCGCCGGGGGCTGCTGGCGCACCGGCGCGCCTTCCGGGCCGGCAGTGAGGGGACCCTTCGCCGTGATGGGCCCGCGTGCCTCCCTTCCTCACCCGCGCGACCCGGCCACGGCGCGCGCACCCTCTTCCCCAATCCGCGCAACCCGCCGCCCTCACCGTGGATGGGACTCTCAACGCCGGCGCTCCTCTACCGGGCGGACGGCCTTCCGTTCCTCTCGTTCAAGACGCCCCAGACACTTCGCGTGGATGAGGACGCCCCCGGCCAGTGCAAGCTGGCGACCGTCCCTCCCGGGGCACGGCGGCCTACGCCAACAACCTCGCCGCCGCGGGCCTATGCCGAGGTGCCGCGCGCGCGCCGCGGGGCCGGCTCCGGGCATGCCCATGGTGCTCGAACGCCGCGGCAAAGCCCGCCACCGCTCGCGTCGTCCGCATGAGCGGCGCAGCGAATGCCTCTCCTCCACCTTCCCTACGGCTGCGGACATCGGGCCGAAGTGCCTTCACCTTTCCCGCGCCGCCCCGGCCAACCTCTACGCTCCCCGGCCCGATTTCCGCCCGCTGGCCAGGAAACCGGGCTCGAGCACCGGGCCGTGCCGGGCAGAGCGCGGTCCGTGCGTCCGCCCTCGTGTGGCGCTCGTGAGCGGGACGCCGCCGACACCCCCGTTCCGCGGGACCGTCGAGGCGGAGCGCCTCCGCGCACCCCCGCCCGGGCCTCGCTTCCGGCCGACGGGCACCACCCCCACCACCGTGGTGCTCACAAGACGACCGGCCGACCTCGTCACGCGTTCCCACTACCCGAGTAGGGGTGTCTAGAACATCCCGGGCCTCGTCCGTGCGTCCTCGACCCCAAGTCGCCCTCCCACGCCGCGGAGGGACCGGGGAGCCTCCTCGCCCTCCGTCGGCTACGCTGCGGGCCGGCCACGTCCTCGATGAGGCCCACTGGCCGGATCCCGACTCGGGCGTGGCTCCCACCTCGACATCGTGCTCTCCCCGGATCCTCGGACACGATCACCTCCGACCTCCGAGGACCTCCTCACTTGGCAACACCTCCGCTCGTCTGGGCTCGGGCGCGGCACTCGAGGCAATGCCGAGGCTCCGGCTCTGCAGGCTCGACGTGAAGGCTTCCGCACCTCGGCCCGGGTGACCTTACGGCCGTTGGGAGTTGCCGCAAGATGAAGGCAATGGCGGACTCCCCGGCGACCTCGGGCAGTCTGCAGACCGCATCCTCGTCCTCAACCTCCTCCGAGGGGTGACGACCGCTACGCCCACCTCGAGCGTGGATCGTCCGACGGAAGCCCTTCCCCACCTACTGCTGCCGTCCGACGACCTCGTCATGGGAGGAGATCACTCGGGGCCAACGCGGATCCACCTCCGGCCGGGCCTCTCTACCGGCGCAGTTCCTCGACTTCCTCGACGGCGCTTGCTGCCACTCCACCGCACCGTCCAATTGCCCCGTACACCCCACCGTTGGCGTTACGGGTCCTCTCCCACCGGCGGCCGGGGTGGAGGGCCGCGACAAGAAGAAGGGACGTGGGGGTGGTGGTGAAGAGGCGATCGTGGGGCTCCGAGCCCACGCGCGGCGTCGGGCCCTGGCCCTGCCACCATAACGGGTCGGGCGCATCTCCATGTGGCCCTTCCAGCCCCCGTGAGCGTGAGCCTCGCCCCACGGGGCCGCCATGTTCCGCGGGTGCTCCTCCGTCGTTCTACCCGGCGTCCCCGTGGGGCACACCTTCGGGCGCCTCGCCGGCTGGCGTGAGCCGGAGGGTCTCGCGCGCTCATTCTCCACCATGGGCTTGACACTCCCATCGGCTCCGAGTGGATCGCCGACTCCGTGCCACCTACCACACTACCCCGACCTGGTATACTCTCGTCGGCTTCTCCTCCTCCTTCCTCACACCCTTTCGTCCATCATGGTCGCCAATGGCTCGTGTCTTCTGTCACACACCGTGGGTGCCGCCGGCGCCCATGGCTCTTTTCGCCCAACTACGATGTTCTTGTTGCACCCACGATGGTCCACAATCTTCTTTCTATTCGTCGTTTACCGACAACTCTTGTTCAATGGAGTTTGACTCTTCTGGTCTTCTTGTGAAGGATTTGGCTACCTGGCGTCCTGCGTTTCCAATGTGACAAATCGGGCCCCTTTACACTCTTCGATTTCCTAGCTTCTTCGCCTTCTTCGCCGCCGTGGTTGCCTCGCCACCACTACCTCTTCTACTTGCCCAGCACTAGGCGCCTCGGCCACCCCGGACGTGATGCCCCGATGCAGCTTAGTCATATAGCTCCGACATTCGTTGTACTCGAGTTCATGATGAGCAGCTTGTGTCATGCGTGCCAATTGGGCCGTCATGTTCGCCTTCCTTTTTCTAGTTCTTCTTCACATGCGGCTCGCATTTTTGACCTTGCATTAATCGCGACCTATGGACATCTCTGCCCGTACTCGGCATTTTTGGATATAAGTACTATCTTGTGGTGGTTGATGATTTTCTCATATTTGTGGACTTTTCCCTTTGCGTGCCAAGTCCGATGCATTTCCCGCGATTCTCCACTTTTTCGCTTGGGTTTCCACGCTCAGCTCGGCCTCACCATCAAGGCCGTCGGTCACCGACAATGGCCACGTGGTTCGATAACTCCACCTGGCGTGCTTTCTTCCTCTCTCACGGTGTCCGTACACGTATGTCTTGCCGTGCATCCTCTCGAACGGCAAGGCCGGGAGCACATGATCGCGCCATCAACGACACCATGCGCACGCTTCTTCTCCGTGCCTCGCTCCGGCTCGCACGGGCCGAGTGCCTCGCACCTCCACCTACCTCCCCAACCGCCTTCCTTCCGCCGTCTGCCCGCTCCCACCACACCACGCTCTCTTCGGGACACTCCTCGGTACGATCACCTTGAGTCTTCGGGTGTGCGTGTTACCCGAACACCACCGGCGACATTCCTCATTGCTGCTCCCGGTCCACTCCGTGTGTCTTCCTCGGGTACTCCCGAGATCACAAGGGCTAATGGGTGCTATGACCTCACCTCTCATCGGGTCCTCATCTCTCGCCATGTAGTGTTCGATGAGGCGGTCTTCCTTCTCCGCCCTCCTCCCACCACTTCCACTCCGAGCTTGACATCTTCTCTTTGTTTCCCACGCGGTGGTCGAGCCACCTTCCGGTTGTCTCCTCGCAGTACTACGGCCACCGTGCTCCTCACCGGAGCCGTGCCCCGGCTCCCCGGGCGCCGCCGGCCACCGCCGGCGCCACTCCTGCTCGACCATGAAGGGCGCTAGCGGGAGCGCTTTTGCCAGCCCGCACGCCTCGGGGCTCGCCTCCGCACCGATCTGCGGCATCTCGACGCCACACCCGCGCCATCGCGCTAAGCCCCGGGCACGTGTACGCCCAGCCGTGCACGCGTGTACGCCGCCGTAGCCGGGGACCGACAGCGGAGCGCCGCCACCGCAGTGGCCCTTCTTCACCGGTCACTCCGCTCACTCCAGGTGGTGCCCTGCTCTCCCGCCGGGACATCACCGCCGCAGCGTCGACGGGTGCCCGTGTCGCGACGTCTACCACCCGCTTCTTCACCGGGACCTCGTCACACTCACCAGATGGTGACGGCGGGCGTCCGCCCGCAGCTCTCTCCGCCACCGCTTGCGAGTCGGGGATCTCTCCGGCCCTCTTCCGTTCACGAGGCCTTGTCGGACCCCACCGGCGCGTGCGATGGGAAGAGGAGTACGCGGCGCTCCTCGCCAACCGCAGTTGGGATATGGTGCCCGTCCGCGAGGCTCCAACGTCGTCACCTAAGCAAGTGGATCTGGACCCACAAGCGCCGAGCCGATGGTACTCTTGAGCGTACAAGGCTCGGTGGGTACTACGGGTTTCACTCGGCGCCCAGGGTTGACTATGATGAGACTTTCGGTCCGGTGGTGAAGCCCGCTACCGTCCACCGTGATCTTCGCTCGGCTCACCCGCTCTTGGCCAAGGCATCACCGAATGGATGAAGAATGCTTTTCGCATGGTCCGCTTCACCGAGACGGTCGATCGCGATCCCAAAATTTGGGTTTGTTGACTCACTCCGGCTCAACAAGTCTCTCTACGGCCTCAAACGAGGCTCCTGGAGTATGGAACCATCTAGTTTCTTCCTTCCTCCTCGACTCCCGGGCTTTGTGGAGGCCAAGTCGACACGTCCCCGTACATCTATCACCATGGGCCGGCTGACCTGCACCTCTTTGCTCTATGTGGATGATATTGTCCTTACAGCCTCCGTGAGTCACTTCTTCGCGGATCATCACTTCTTTGACGGAGTTCGCGATGAAGGATTTGGGTGTGCTTCACCACTTCCTTGGGGTCACCGTTGCGCCTCATCAGTGGGCTACTTCTTCACTAGAGGCGTATACTCTTGATATTCTTGAGCCGAGCCGGGATGACAGATTTTAACCCCTACTCCACTCGAGTTGACACTCGAGCAAGCCGTCCGAGGCGAGGTAGTCCAATCCGATCCCACAGCCGCATCCTTGTCAGTCTTCCGGTGCTCTTCGATCACCTCACCTTCAATTTCGCCGGACATCACCTATGCGGTTCAGCGAGTTGTGCCTTCATATGTATGATCCTCGGAGCCTCACCTCACCGCTCTCAAGCGTCTCCCTCCGCACCTCCGCGCACCGCTTAACCATGGCTCCGCTCCTTCACCGACGGTCCTCCTCCACGCAGATGGTCGTCTACACCGACGCCGACCGGGGCGGGTCTCGGACACTCGACGATCCACTGCTACGCCTCATTTCTGTCTTCTTGAGAGGCAACTCCGGTGTCCCCGTCCTCCAAGCGCCACCAGCGGCCTCCCCACTCCAAGACAGCCGAGTACCGCGCCGCTCTGAGGCTCGGTGCCGGCCGAGCTCCATAGCCCCTCGCCGGCCACACTCGTCTACTCCGATTGCCAACGGTGTGGCTGAGGCTTCACGCTCCAGGCGGCTCCGGCCGAGCTCCATAGCCCCCTTTGCTCGGCCCACTCGTTCATCTGGCCGATGCAACGTCAGTCTGCGGTCCTACCTCTCCACCAACCCCGTCTCGGCCTGGAAGGACCAAGCATGTGGAGATCGACCACTTCGTCCGGGACCGGGTGGCCACTCGCCGAGGTGCGGGTCCTCCATAAAGACCACTTCCCAGCTTCGCCCGACATCTTCACCAAGGGCCTCCCGTCCGTCGACCTTCACCGACTTCCGCTCCGCCCCAGCATCCAGCTCGTGGGCTAGTTGTGGTACATGGGGGCCGTGTGTGTTCTTTCTTTCATGATGTCCGGGCCTCGGAACTCCGCTGCGCCGGTGGTTCGGGCTAGAGTGTTGGAGTATATGGTATTAGGCCCATGAGGCCCATGTATGCTACACTATATTGCTACCCCTTCTAGGTATGCCTAATGAGAGAGAATACAGAATCAACAACATGTATATCATGTTACTTGTATTTCAAGTTATACTTGACTACATATACGAAAGCCACCCGCCTAATTGGGTGTGAGGTGTTCCCTAATTCTCTACATGGTATCGATGCCCGGTTCCCCTTCTCGGAATCTGCCCAAGCCTCTCCCCCGCACCGCCTACCCCAGCTCGCATGGCCACCCACCTCGCACGCCCCCGCGATCTACTCTCCCAAAGACGCGTCGACTAGCCCCCGCTAGCTCCTCTACTCCTCTCGCAAGCAGGGACCCTTCCCCACACGCCGGCCGCCAACAAAGGAGCGCCCTCTACTCGCGCGTGCACCTTCTCCCTTCCAGCGCGTGCGCTCGCGCCCATGATCTCCTTGCCGTTCGCCCCCGGACGCATTGTGAGTGTCTCCTGCCGCTTGTGGGCTGCCTTCCGCATGCACACCTCACCACACTTGTCCTCTCACTCGCACCCTACACAGCGCGCCTCCCCCTATCCCGTGCGAGATCATGTCTCGCTCACGAGCCATCCGCTAGTTCGATCATCTCTTCTTCGGCGCCACACGAGGCAAAAAGAGGAAAGGCGGTGGAGGAGGGTCAGCAGCGGCAGCAGCAGCAATGTCGACTACAACAAGACCTTTAGTCCGGTCGTCAATCCTGCTACCGGACTGCCGCATTGATTCTTAACGCTCTTGGCTGATCCACTACTTGACGTGAAGAATGCTTTTTCATGGTGACCACGAGTACAGTATATGCCAGCTAGCTTCATCGACCCACCAACCCCTAACTATATAGCCAGCCTCAAGCGGGCTCCTCACACATGGCATCAGCAGTTTGTTACCTACATCTGCAAGCACAGCTTCACTATGGCAAAATCTGATGCCTCTCTCTTCATCTTCAAAGATGGAGTAGAGATGGTGTATCTGCTAACAACATCATCCTCACAACATCCTCTTCAGACCTTGTGCAACACATCATCAGCTATAACTCCCAGTTCACCATGATGGACCTTGGGGCTCTACACCACTTCCTCGGCATCTCCGTCACTCGATCCTACGACGGCTCCACTTGTCCCCAAGACAGTATGTCCGTTGACCTTCTTCAGCGAGCTAGCATGGCTGAGTGTCACCCCACGACAACATCAGTTGACTCCAAGTCCATGCTATCTGCCACAGATCGAGCTCCAGTTGCTGGCCCTTTCGAATACCGAGTATTACTAACGCCTTGCGGTATCTTTTTTTCTTCGAAAGCGTGCCTTAGCATTAGCACGTGCTTCATTAAGTGGACCTTGCAGTATCTCTCACGCTGACTCGGCCTGACATTGCCTACGCTGTTCAGCAAGCCTGCCTCTTCTTGCATGACCTGCAGGAGTTGCATCGTGCTTTGATCAAGCGCACTCTACGCTATGTGAAGGGTACCTGGACGCTGGTCTGCACCTCAGCATTGCAGCATCTCATCTGTCACGGCATACTACGACGCCGACTAGGCTGGATGTCAAAACTCTCAGCAATCTATTTCAAGCTAACGCGTCTTCCTCGAGGACAACCTAGTTTCCTAGTCCTTGAAACAGCAGACCATGGTGTCTCGGTCAGTGCGGAGGGCAAGAGTATGGAGCACCAAGCTGTTGCTCATGCAGTTGCAGAGTGTTGCTGATTGCGCCAACAATTGCTTTAGAAGCTTCACATCTTGATCCCTTCGGTGACCATTATCTATTGCAACAATATCAGTGCAGTTTATATGACTGCCAATCAGGTTCATCATCATCGCGCAAAGCAAATTGAGATTGGCATTCACTTCGTTAGTGAGAAGCTGGCTTTGGGCCCAGTTCGGAGTACTCCATGTTCCCTCGGCTCATCCAGTTCACAAACATTATGACTAAGGGATTGTCTGCAATAATTTCTATGAAACATTAGAGACCCGTTTACCCCTATTTATACGATTTAAGTATACATAAAGCATTTTTTTACTTTAATTTAAACTATACTTTTGATCTCCCTCCAGTGCAGGTGGGTATTAGAGATATGCAGGGCGGAGCCCAGTGGAGGTGAAACTGAGCTCCAACAACCCCCGGCGCCCAAACAGCAGAGTAGCAAATAGAAGCCTCACGCAGCAGCAGTGCAGTGCACCAACACATCCAAACATCAAGGCAGGCAAAGCAGCAAAGCAAATAGGAAGTCAGGCAGGCAGATGTGAATCTCCCAAAGGCTAAGGCGAAGCGTGGGATGGGGAGGGACAACTATGCAATCCTTTTGGAAATCAAAACACTCATTACTGTAGCAACAGGGTAAGTATTAATTAATCCCCCCACCCCCCCACCCCAACCCCATGTTTTAGTTCACCCTCCACCACTGGAGATATATATGGTACACATGTTATATCAAAAGAGAAATAAAGTGGTTATTTACCTGATTATATGCAATATTCCCCATAGCTTGCTTACCCATTGCACACTGCAAAAGATAAATATCAATAGAAAGTAAACCAAGAATCAATGGGATATCATCAAATCCACATCCTTGCCTGATAAGTATTACGTGGTGATTGGTTATGGTGCGGATAAGGAATAAGTCCAGATACTGCTCCTAAGATAGACAATGGTTCTATTTCAATGTGTGTGATCTCGCTTCTTTCTACATTGTCTTGATCCACATGCTCATACAAAGCAATCTGTTAAAATCAAATCAAATTAAAACACGTTCTCACAATATAAATAAATAAACATATAAACCAGACAAGCAAAGGCAAAGAGATCATGATATACCAACGCATTGTTCTCTTCATTGACATCAAGATATTCAATCAATCCATCACGCACAAAATCATCGAAAGTGCAGGTACCATCCTAGAATTCGTTTTTCTGTAAGACAGGTAATTAACAAATTGAACATATTGAGAAATTACAAACTGCATGTTGCTAACCCTCAGCCATTCCATATGAACCTCTTCGACCTTTGATCTCCCCTTCTCAACAATTATAAGTGGGCGACATACACGACCACCATCAGACGCAATGTGAATGCAATGCTAGAAAAGATTGATACAAGGTTAGTACCTCCAACATATCTTGTAAAACAATAACAGAGCAAGGAAATATCTGAAAGAAGTGGAAGGCAAAAACAGATGCAGATCATAAATAACTAGTAAAAACAAAACCATACTTTTCTGGACATGGAGCAAACTCTCAAGGTGCATCCTTGGAATTACTATAGTTTCATAAGGTACATTATACTGACTGATGAGAACTATAAATAATGAGAAAAAAAACTAAGACTACAGCGGAGAGACGCTCCTGGGCTTTGCCATAAGAAGCTGTACAAGGATTCAAACGTGGACCGATGAGGGGAAACCTCCCAAGCACTCTGCTCCCAATGGTATAACTCGCGAGAAGCTGGGGTTATGGAAGCAATATGCCCATATATGAAATATGAATCAAGAAGCTTGACTGTGTGCTTCTTTTCCTCCCCAGCTCTCACCTCTGCTCATACTCTAGCTGCCACAATTACTAACACTAGCCACTCTTATGGAGATGAAACTGAACTAAAAGCATTGGGGCATAACCCTCCTGATGTGCTAAATAAGCAAAGCTAATCAAGACAAAGGGTTAGACTGGCAAGACACAAGAGATACCATAATGATACAAAAGTATCATGAACATGAAAGAATTATGGATCATGGGAGATGCCACCACCTATAGAAAATGGACGATAGTTGCCACTAGAGGTACCACCAATGGACGAGCTAGCGGGTACAACACAGCCTAAGCAGCGACAGTGGTCTCTTTGGCGGGGCACATTTCCTTCAAGACGGGGCATTGCGGGCAGGGTAGCATGGTGGCGCTAAGAGCGCGTCGACAATGGTGAACTGCAGTTAAACCCGCGGAGGAGGGTCAGCACGAGTTGAGCCTCAAAGACGACGTGCCCGCATCGTGGAGGGAGTCCATTAGACCCTTCGCTAGTAGTAGTCGTGGATGGACAGATCACCTTGCAACATAGAATGGAACTCATGGTGCAACAAGATGGCTTGAGGCTCCTTGTGGCCTAGAACAAGTTCTCGATTGCCACCCAAAGAGTTCGCCCAGCGGTGTTGAAGAAGGCCGCCACACCCCTGCAGCGCGACCGGGTCCACGACTCCTCGTTCAAGCTTCCCAACAGGAGCACACGCATAGCGGCACAACCACTCGCCAAGATTCGGTCGCCAAGCGCGGGGAGGCCCTCGTCACGCAACGGCCGGGACTACTCCAAGGAAGAACAAAAGAGGAGGCCATGTTCTATGACACCAAGCGATGAGGAGCCGCACATGAGCGCCACTACCGATCCATGGATCAAAGCCGGTGCGCACAATCTAGGTTGTCTAAGTCGTGAGCAATCCGCTTAAGATGTAAGGTGTGGGAGCAATGCTTCATGTAATATCTCTTCTCCCAAAACGCGTGAAAGCGGTTGTAAAACTCTTCTTAAATACAAAGATACGCAAGTCTTCTGCATATTCGAGAAAAAAACTAGCACCAGAAAGTTGTACACCTTTTGATTCATTATTATCAGCTATCACGGACACAATCATCATCGATTCATGCTAAGAATCATTGGAGGCAGTAGTAATCAAGATAAGAAATGATACCTGCTTTTCATTTACAAAAATGCTTACAAACTCTCCAATATCGCATGCTCGTGATCGGCGCATCGTTCTCATAGAATTAGCAAATTCCTGAAAACAGAATGGCCAGCTTGATGAAAATAATGAAAGATAAGTTAAACACCAATGTAACTATGTAAGTTCTATAATGAATCAGACCTGAGGCTTCCTGTGTTTTCCCAGTATTAGTCCATTCAACATCACTAAAAATGAACCTGGTGAATGTATTTCTTCTCAGACAGAAGAGATAAATCTTCCACACCCAGACTTTTACACTAATAGCAATAAAATGAACACAAAATGACAGATGGCATTGCTCATATGTTAATTAACAGGCACAAAATGTTCAAGTCAAAAGTAAATATACTGAATCATGAAAAGAAATAAACCAGTTTCAGCAGTGGGCCTTCCTCATGATCTGTTGTGACGTGAGTCAATAGAGCTAAATTTTTTTGTCAGCCCACAAGCTTCTCCTTCAGGAGTATCACATGGGCAAAGCATACCCCACTGTTACCAATAAAATTGGAAAATAGTGAAGCAGTGTATCAGCAAATTTTATGTTCTTATAGTCTTCATAAACAAATGTTTTTATATTTGATGTAGAAACAATGCTACCATTTCTACCTCACCTGACTAGGTTGCAAAGCACGAGGCCCACTTGTTTTCCGGGTCTTCTCAAATTGTGGTGTTATCCGTGTCATGTAGCCTAACGATGCCATGTAAGACAGCCTAGAAGAACCTGCATAAAAGCAGAAGGTAGGAAAAAACCTCAAGAAAGGTAACAGTAACGGGGACAAATTACGTATCCCAGTTGGTACCTGTGATACACCTTTCCTGTGCATCTTAAACCGTTTAATGTCCCAATTGCCTGTGGAAATAGCCCTCTCCAAACCAGATGTTATGACTTCATGCTTTATCAACTGCAAAAGGAGAAATTTTAATAGTTAAGGTACCATGTCTAAGCATCTCAAGTGATTTATGATTATAACTAGAGATGCTACATCATATTGAGGTATGTTGGTGCTCGGGAGGTACAGGTACCTTCCCTCTAAAAATATTCAGATCCTTGATCTCATAATAGGTATTTAGGAATAATATGAAATTTGCAATTGTGGGTGACTTCTTAACTGTTAACTATTCTTTGAGTTAACTGTCCTCCACTCCTATCATCTCGCCATCTCAGATAAGATTTGTTGCCATTGCAGCTATCCATCTGACCGACTGCTCAAGTGATGCCTCTCCAAACACCGGCAGAAAATTGCCTCTTACAACGCCTACCTTCTTCGAGAATCGTCCTAACTCTAACTGCAGCTTTCCCTTGCTGACTCCCTGTCCATACTAGTCTCAAAACCAAACAATATTGATCATCCCCACTCATAAATTTACTTTAAAAATCCCCACTCATGAAATCAAGAAAGGATAAACCTTGGTTGTCAGTCTGGTAGTGCTCATTACACTCTCTAATTTGACGAAAATTATCTTAACAACCCTTCAACTTAATCTTCAAACTGGCACTTAGTCCATCACCAATTCACAACTTAACTTATGTTTTAGTATGTGTCCTTTATTCTCTGATCACTGTATTTGAACAAAAAGTAGCTACCCTATCACAGTAACATCTCTCCACAATACTGTGTGCAAAGCACGATGAACAAATGTCCATCCAAAAAAATTTAGCCACCCTCAGTAACTCCCCATACCAGGTTCCCATATAATACAAACTGAATGAAGAATGCATTTCAATAACAGTGTCAAAATTGTTCTGTTCGAACGATCAAGAAGACTCCTTCATGTTCTCAGATTTAGAAATGAGCAATAAGTGACAAAGATGATTAGGCTCTACTTCCTGTTAAGAAATTATAGAGGTCTTAAAAATCACCTAAGATACTTCTGTTTTCAATGCAAGTCTGTTCATAACATAAGCAAAGAACCTTCTATAGAAAATTGGATAACACAGAAAACGGCACTCAAATAAACTAGCGCAATAAAATTGGGTACACTGTTTATGATATAAAAGCAACCATCAGGTGAGCCTTCAATTTTCATAAAAGGGATCAATGAAGATCAATATAAATCTCATTTTCATTACCTGGCGAAAATCCAAAACACTAGAGCGAGTCCTGTCACTATATTTGCTCATGAGCTCTACAGCTTGGGAATTCATTGTTTTGAACAAGTCCTTCAAGAAAGAAACACAACAATAAGAGATACAAAACATAACATTTAGAAATCACAAGAGAAAAAATACCTCAAAAAGCAGGGATATTAGTTGACCCGACAGCTCTAGCCTCTTATTTCCTACATAATCCTGAAATATGTTAAATAAAACATCTCAGCCGGGAGGTAAACATTTGGTCCAGATAAATTTGCATGTAGAAACTAGGAATAATTTCTTTCCTCTAAGAGCTTTTGTTCAAGAAGTTTCTTATAATTTGTTTCTCGAATGCACAGGAGAGCTGCGCATATCAATATACTTAGAAGAAAAGGGGTTTAGAACCCGTACAATACCACACAGACAGACCCAAACATTTTTTAAGTAGCATTTGTAATGGAAAGAAGATAACAACTTCTCGCACATGGATATTTTTGGGTCGTTCACTAAAGTAATGCATAGGCCAGATTTGGACTTTACCTTATCATCAAAGGTGTCAGAATTCAAGACCGCATCCATCATGCGCCTTAACATTACGCAAGTGTATATACATTTTTGTCGGAAGTTCCCTTTCTCAACCTATAGGAGGTATTGACATGAATATGCGAACAGTATATTGCAAGAAAATTCTATGTAAAAACATTTGCCTCACCGGCACATGTGCAATAAACACATCGTGCAGTATTGATCTTGACCGGCCTTCCTGAAAGTGACAAAAAGAGTGTTCAAGAATGTAAACTATGTTGTTTTGAACACATGTTTTGGAAACGTGTGATAGCTGTAGTTACTCAATGTTTAGTGAGAAAATAAGTTCACAACTTGTCATGGATTTACTCTGAGCAGTTCTATTACCTTCTGGTTTCCTGCACCAGGATATGTAACCTACCAAAAAACTCAGGATTAGGAACACAAAAGATACCACTCTGAATACAGACATCCAAATGAAATAGAAAAATTACAGTTGGATTGCATAATGTCAATGAAAAGGAAACGACTGACAAATCTCCAAGATAATTGTTTAGGGTTAATTGTTGCAAAGGTCCTGATATGGATTGACAGGAGTAGCAGGAAGAACCCTTTCGTACGTATACTACTTAGGTTCTCCTTGCTTGATTACAATCAATACCAGGTTCTCTCTTTATAGAGATGATTGACTTGACTCCTAAGAAAATATCCTAACCGAATTCATCTAACTTATCTCTTTCCTAACAAACCAAATCAATCTAATCTAACCTGTCTAGTACTGTTCGTGGGGTACTGTTCATTCATGCACAGTACTACATGGGACCTTAGAGCGGCTCCGCTTGCCATAATAGGTCCACACAAAACTATGACAACTAAATACTTTCCATTTTCAAAGGCGACTAGACGTCCAGGCGAGTGCTACATCTGCTCGGACACCTAGGTGGCACCAAGGTGACACGGCACCACTATTTCCCAAGGCTGGGTACGCCTGGACGTCTATACGGCGCCTTTGAAACAGGGATACTTGCTATGATAAGAAAATTGGTGTGACTTCCATAGGACAGTATAAACCCCTCCAGAAAAGAGGAACATATGGTCAGAGGCTCCATTGCAAATATAGTAAAAGAATCTACAAGTGATGCCCTCAACACTAGTGCAGGCAGAATACATGACTCGGTAACAAAGGGATCTATCTACTCTTAAAAAGCTTAGAATAGAATGCACCATGTGCAGCTTTTAGTGCACAAATAGAAACAGATTGAGAAATAAGTTATGTTTTTTATGTTTGAAGTTTTACCTTCTCGTCCATGTACTGCAGGGCTTGCTGTTGTGTATATATTCTCTCTGAGGCGCATTCCTGAAAAAGCAGAAAATTTTAAATAGTCTAAAATATAAAGGGCATAATTTATAGTGGAAAATAACAAGCAGAAATGGTGCAACATGTATGAAAGCAGAAATTCAATGATGCATCTGTGCAGAATCATTGATAGGATATCCATTTTATCAAGGAAAAAGTCCACCTGAATAGAAAGGAACAGGAGGTCACCGTATCTTGGATCTCTTCCAACCATTTGTAAAACCTCTTGATCGCTTTCCATTCCCATAGCTTTCATGACCACTATTATTGGAATCTGTAAATTTTAAAGCTTAGAAACAAAGTCATAAATTATTGACTTACACCTTCGTCCATACCATAATGTAGGACCCCCAAGGACCTTCTAAGTGTTCAATAAGGTGTCAGATTTGAAATTAAGGAAAGTTAGATCATGGCGCTCCTATCAACCAAGAAAACTACCTAGTTAAGTTTTGGAAGATTATGTCATCACATTATGAACCTGAGTGAGCACAAAATAAAATCCACATGAGACTAACAAGTTACTCCAATGATCGCTTGGTACATGGCAGTGACAAACTGATGTTTCAAATTATTCGTGATGTTATCAGCATCTTTAATGACTTAAATTTCTCTCAGTAGGTATACACATGACATCCTAGAGCTAACATACTTAGATATTACAAAATTCAAAAGTAAGGCTCTCAGCACACTGTTAAGTAGATAGGTTTTGTTAGTTTTATCTTCAGATGAATGTGTAGGATCAACTCTTTAGAAAGGCAAGAGATGGGAATCTAACACACAGCAGGCAAGCCACATAATGCATTTTGTACCAATATCCAGGGATTGTTTTCAACTAAGGGAGGAGATCTAAACTAAGCAATGTACTCCACTACTCCCTCCATTCCAAATTATAAGACACTTTTTTTAGATACATAATTCCACCAAGCTACGTCCAGTTGTGGTGATGCACCGACTTGGTGATGAGATGCCGCGCTCAATTGGCTCTATGCCAAAAACCGCTACCGGGAGCTGCACCGTCGAATCCACACAAGACTGGGATCCTCCAAGCCACAATCAACTAGAGTTGCTCTTCACGATCTCCGCGAGGTGAGCACAATACCTCTCACAAATCTCCTCTGGAGCACCGCACAATCTCCACGCGTGCTTCAACGGAGTCTCTTGCCACCAAGCCGTCTAGGAGGTGGCAACCTCCAAGAGTAACAAGCACACTGGCTTGCAACACGATCACCTAGTGCCACTCGATGCTCTCTCTCAAAGCAACGCACTAGAATCGCTCTCTAACTCAATCGGATGAACACTCTCCAGCATGGATGAGCTAGATGGCTCTCAAGCACCACAACACAAGCCACAAAGGCCCTAGTGTGCTCAGTAACCGGCCAAGGCCAGCCACAACCTCTATATATAGCCCTCACTCCAAAACTAGAAGTTGGGCTCCTCGGGCGCCTCAGATCAACGCGCCGGACGCGCTAGATGTCCACCGCCGGATGAGTCCGGCGCCACCTCCGCGTGCTGACCGTTGCGCCACTGGCCAACCAGAGCCCGCCATGTCGACGTCCGGCCGAGCGTCCGGCGCTCCTAGACGGGTGTCTGGTGCCCACGTCCGGCGCTCGCGCGGCGCCGAGAACCCCACTGGGGAGCGTCCGGCGCACGCCGGACGCGCAGGCCCAGCACGGCGGACTCGCCAGCCCTGCGTCCGGCCCAGCGCAGAGCCCGGCCCAGCAGCACCATGTGTCGGACTCGTAGCCCCGCGTCCGGCCCAGCCTGGTCCCGCGTCCGGCGCTGGTTCGAAGTCAGCCCTCTGCTGCAGAGCCCTTGGGAAGCGTCCGGCCCAACAGGCCACGTCCGGCGCAGCCCCAACAGGCGCGTCCGGCGCGTTCACCAGGGCTCCAACTTCACCGCTTCTTCGTCGTTGTCGCGCCGACGTCGATCCAACTTCAATCACTACACTAACATGCTAACCAACAAGATACCAACTTGTACTCCAGAGTTAGCATGTTTTCTCCAAGATTTTGCAACCGGCGCAATAGAAAATATGCCTCCAATTTTCACGAAAGCGTCTTCACAATGTGCATGTGTGTTAGCATTTTCACAATCCCATCTTTGCAAAGACCACCACCTTTGCAAACACCACCACCTTTGCAAATGTTCCAACACCACCGAGTGTACATCACCATGTGCATGTGTGTTAGCATTTTCACAATCATTTTCAAAGGATTTATCTCTTGTTCTCACAACGCCACTCGGTCCTAGCAAGTCGCAATGTTATATCGCTCTAGTGGCACTAGATGACCGATATGCAAACAAGTTTGCCCCTCTTGATAGTACGGCCATCTATCCTAAACCTGGTCGTTAACTTCTCTACACACCTTATGACCGGTGAAATGAAAAAGCCCTAAGTTATACCTTTGCCTTGCGCATTTCCATTTCCTCCGTCTTCCTCCAAGGTGCCAGTGCAACACATGCACCGACACGATCTCAAGGTGATATGATCCACTTCATATCATCATGCAACCTTCTCGGTCCATCGATCTTGACCTCACTTGCTCTTCACCGCCTCATGGTCCATCGGTGCCAAGTCTTGCTCAAGCTTCACCATCTCATAGGTCCATCGCTCCAAAGCCTCGACTTGCCCTTCACACATCCTCCGGTCTATCGAGCCAAGCCTCATCTCGATCTTCACCATCTTGGTCACATGACTCCATGTTATGTTACATATGCAATTAAGCTCCTTCATTGCAAATTCACCTATGGACTAAACTCCTATGTATTCTCATAATCACACCATTAGTCCTCCTAAGTTATCACTCAATTATCAA
The DNA here is from genome assembly GCA_018135685.1 of Themeda triandra. Taxonomy (NCBI): domain Eukaryota; kingdom Viridiplantae; phylum Streptophyta; class Magnoliopsida; order Poales; family Poaceae; genus Themeda; species Themeda triandra. Next base: position 97,804 of record JAENPR010001653.1, on the reverse strand, counting down.
AACCAAACAAGGGACCTTTCAACCTTCTTGGGGCCTCATTTGCTGGCGCCACTAGAGGCTGTTGTTGTTCCTCTTCATGTGGAACTTCAGTTTCTGCAGGCTCCTGAAGGATAGGTTCCACATTTTCATTCATCGTTTCCATATGATGAACAACAACAAGTGTTGGCACCAAAATGTCTTGCATTGTTGGTGCAGCAACAGTAGCAGACAATCAAAAAAATGGCTCCTAAATCATTGGAGTAGGCACACACACCCGCTTCTCCTCAAGATCAATTTTCCGAGTTGTCGCCCTCCCCCTCATCATTTCGTCCTCTAAGAAAACAGTGTGTCTCATTTCTACAAGCTTTGTATTTCTGTCAAGACAGTAGAAACAAAAACCGTTTGACTTTTCAGGGTAGCCAATGAAATAGCAACTTACTGTTTTGGGATCAAGCTTCCCAATGATTGGGTTAAGCACTTTAGCCTCAGCAAGACTCCCCCACACATGTAATTGCTTTAGTGAGGGTACTCTTCCTGTCCACAACTCATACGTTGTTTTGGGCACCGATTTACTTGGTACTCCATTAAGAATATGAATGGCAGTTTTTAGGGCCTCCATCCACAAATTTAATGGTAAGGTAGAGTAAACTCATCATGCTATGCACCATATCCATTAGGGTACAGTTACGTCTTTTAGCTACTCCATTCTGCTGAGGTTCGCCCAGTGTAGAATACTAGGCTACTATGCTATTCTCCTGCAAGAACCTTGCAAAAGGTCCAGCAATTGTCCATATGGGGTATGTCGACTGTAGTACTCCCCCACTGTTGGGGGAGCAACCTCCGCTGGGACCCCCCGCATAGCTCCGCGGCCCAGACAAGGACCAAGACACCTGGCCGGGCAACCAGGCATTAAATAACCCTCGCTGACTGACCATACTGTCGACGAAGGTCAACGCTTTCATCCTAACTAATCGACGAAGGTACGATAAACCAGCGAAGGTACGACGAACCTTCGCTGGTTCTGAATGCGAAGGCCCTGGCCTTCGCAGCCACTTTTGTTTCAATCGTTCCTTCTGCAGGTAGATGACACCCCAGCGAGGCTTCCTAGCACCTTCGGCGCGGCGTTCTGGCGTGGTTGGTGTTAAGGACCTCGGGCGACCTCCGAATCGCAATGCAAGGAGTCGCCACAAGGCGGCATAAGGGCTCGATACGTGGATCGAATCATGGCTTGACACATGGTGGCGCGGGATAGGACAGAGAGTGGCAGTTTGTAGTTTAGTCTTGTACCAAAATAGCCCCGCTGGGTCCCTAGTTTAGTCTTGTAATAGGGATGAAAACCCTAGTGTAAAAAGCCCCTCGCCCTTGACAAGGTCTATAAATACCAAGGGCAGGGCACTGTGTAAAGGGGGCACTGTTTTCATCTTCCAGTGCTAATGAATTCAAAATTTCCTGTTGGGCCCACTAGCTCCCATTCCCCTGCAGTTTGGAGTTAGCACCCTTCTTTCTGTGTGGTGAGACCTTCGCCTCCCTCCTCCGGACCCCGACGAAAGTAGGGGGGCCAGAGTCCATACCAACAGTTGGCGCCGTCCGTGGGGTTCGAACAAGAACGATAAAGCCATGGCCCCAAACATCAGCGAGCTTTCCTCGGTGGAGGGAGCTCATGCCAACCTGACCTCCGCTCGCAGAGGTACCCCTCCACCAGCACCTCAACCGAGTGGACCTCCACTGGGGGAGTCTACGGAGCAGGCAGTCGAGACCAACATGGACCAGGTCGGAGGTCGGTCACGAACCTCGATCGTCCAAAACAAGATCATTCAGCCACACCCCCACACCTCTGGCGAAGGTGATGGCGGTGGATCCATCACCGATAGCGAAGCTCAAGAAGAAGATAGACTTGCTAGACACCTTTTTCAACTTTACAAGAACATCAACACAAGTAAGAGGCAACTAGAGCAACTCAACAAAGAAACCCGTGCAGCAGTGATCAGGCGCAAAATAGAAGAAGCAGAAGTGGAGCTTCGCCGTATCGAACAAAGCATCGAGAAGCCGAAGCCAATGCGGAGGCAGGGGGTCCTAGGGACCAACCTCTGCTAGTCCAACCTCAGGTCGAGCAACCCCCGCTTATGCAACAGCAATAGCAACAGCAGCAGCAGCACAACCCCCGCCCACCATACCCAGAGCCGCACCCTCACATCAACGTACTGCACCCGGCAGGAGGCGGGGCCATACGTGATCAACCTCCGGAGCCGAGGGTTGCACCTCGCTTACCACACTATGAATCCAAGTCCCATCTCTCATATGACGTTCAGACCATCGAGTGGCCTCAAGGGTTCGCCTTACAACACTTGCTTCGCTATGACGGCACTACCGAGCCACGTCAATACCTCATGACCTACGAAGCCACAGTTTCAGCAGATGGGGGACGACGACACCATGGCCAAAGCTTTTGAGATAGTGGCCAGGGACATAGCCCAGACCTGGTACAGCAACCTTCGGCCAGGATCTATATGGTGTTGGGATGACCTTCGTGAGAAAATCTGCACAAACTTCAAGGGCGTCAGCAAGTCAGCTGCCAAGGCTACCGTACTCCTCAATTGTAGGCAAAGGTTCGATGAACCACTGCAGGACTGGTGGAAGAGATTTGTCAACACAAAAAACTGAACATCGGGCATCACGGATGAGGTCATGGTGCTAGCGGCGATCAGTTGCATCCAGCCGGGACCCTGCTCAGCCAAATTGTCCAGAAGAGAACCCAAAACCGTCGCAGAATTGTATGATATCATGGAGAAACAAATCAGGGCAGATAACGATGACCGTGTCAAAACCTAGTCATTCCAATCCTCACGCTCACCTCCGCAGCGCTAGCAGAGAGACCGCAACCCCAACCCTCGCGGTGAGTACCCTCGCATCGACCAGGGGAACATCAACGCCATAGACAACAACAATCAGCAGCAATCCAGGCAAAACCCCCGTCAGCCCAGACAACCTCCACCCCAAGCCGACAGAAGGCCAGCCGGCCCAGGCCAGCAGAGGTAGCAAGCTCCGCAGTTGCATTACTGTCACTTTTGCGGGCAAGACATCGACCACTACACCAAGCAGTGCACCTGGTTCGCCAAAGTGCTCGAGTTCAGGGATGGCCGAACCCTCGCAACCGTAACCGAGGATACAACCCCAACCACCGGGCTCAGCAACTTCCGTATCACCAACCAGCATACTACCCCCAGCCAGGCTTCGCCCAGTACCAATATGGCTAAAACCAACAGCAGCAATATTACCACCGCCAAGAACAGCAACACTACCCGCAGCCACAATCACTCCCTCAACTAGCCCAAGTCCAAGCCCTACCCCCGCCACCCCCACTACCAGCCTTACCGCCCCCGCAGCCAATCAAAGTTGAGGCCGAAGCACAGAGGGCCCAAACAGCGGTCAACAACCCAACTGCCACATACGGCGTTATCATGGCCATCTCCGGTGGATCAAATGAAGACCATGGTAACAAAAGGCAGTGAAGAGAGCACTTTCGCCGGGTCAATCATGTAGCCAACGAGGGTCCACATAGAAACACCCACTGGTCCCATGTCCCTCTCACCTTCAACGGCTCAGATCTCAAGCTCAAACAATTCCCACACACAGACGCGATGGTCATCGAGACAAACATCACAGGCTGGACGGTAACGAAGATTCTCATAGACAATGGCAGCTCTGCCAACATCTTGTTTGCGACCACCTTCAATGGCATGAAGCTAGACAGAAATCAGCTACAGCCGGCAGGGCACCCATTGTTCGGATTTGGAGGTCAGCAGATCAGAGCAATCGGGAAAATCACCCTCCCTGTGTCCTTCGGCGACAAAAGGATAACTCGGACTGAGCACATAACCTTCGACGTAGTTGACATTCCCTACAACTACAACACCATCTTCGGCAGAGGCACATCAATCAGTTCAACGCGGCCATTCACCTCGGGTATCTCTGCATGAAGCTGCCGGCCCCCGGAGGTATTGTCGCTGTCTATGGGGATCAGAACACGGCCAGAATAGCGGAGCAGACGGCCACCCCGGGGCAAAAGAATGTCCACTGCCTTCAAGAAAAAGAAGAAAAAGAAAAGAAAGAAGAAGACCGCAAAGAACAACGTGAAGCAGAGCCGAAGGTTGATGCAGCGTGGCTACCTTCGCATGCCCAACCAGAGGAACAAATGAAGAAAATCCAGCTATTCCCAGACAACCCAGATAGAAAAGTCATTATCTCAGCCTTGCTCGACACCGAACTCGAAGCACAGCTTGTCCAATTCCTCCGCGACAACAGCGACGCTTTCGCTTGGTCCGCCTCTGACCTCACCGGTGTAGACAGAGGACTCATCGAACACTGCTTGAATGTCAGAGAAGATTACCCTCCGGTGAAGCAGAAGCTCCGCAAGATGTCGGAAGAAAGAAAACAAGCCGCCAAGGCGGAGGTGGACCGCTTACTCAAAGTGGAGGTCATCTGTGGGTCAAGTACCCAATTTGGCTGTCCAATGTGGTGCTAGTCCAAAAGAAAAACCTAAAATGGTGCATGTGCATCGATTTCACCACTCTCAACAAGGCATGCCCGAAGGATTGCTTTCCCCTGCCCAGAATAAGCACCCTCGTCGATGCAGCCGTAGGCTGCAAACTCTTGTCACTGCTTGATTGTTTCTCCGGGTATCACCAGATCTGGATGAACAAAGAGGACGAAGAGAAGACCAGTTTCATCACTCCTGATGGCACCTTTTGTTTCCGAAGGATGGCCGAAGGCCTTCGCAATGCAGGACAAACCTTCACTCGCATGACAGCGAAGTTCTTCAAGGACGACCCAACAGTCTCTGCGTACGTCAACAATATCGTGATCCAGAGTAAGCTAAAAGCTGATCATATCGCCGACCTTTCAAGAACCTTCAACAGACTCAAGAAAGCAAAGCTCAGGCTAAACCTAGAAAAGTGCATATTCGGGGTCAGCAAGGGAAAACTCCTCGGATGCCTCGTATCGGCTAGAGGAATCGAAGCGAATCCAACCAAGATCAATGCCATTCTCACCATGCAACCTCCGACTTCAACAAAGTTGGCCCAACGTCTCATAGAGCGCTTGGCTTCGCTCAGTAGATTCATCTCGCGTTCAGCAGAGCGAGGGTTACCCTTCTTCGAAGTCCTCAAGGGTTGTGAACCATTCAAATGGGGGCCGGCCCAGCAAGCAGCCTTCGACGACCTCAAGCAGTACCTACTCAAGCTCACAACCCTCGCCAGTCCAGAACCTGCCGAACCTCTGTTGCTCTACGTCGCTGCCTCACCACACGCAGTTAGCGCCATGCTGGTCAAAGAGACCCTCGAGGAACACCAGAAGCGACAAATCCCAGTCTACTATGTGTCAGAAGTCCTCAAAGGTCCCAAGGAGCATTACTCCGAGCTGGAGAAGGTGGCACATGCCATGGTTATGGCAGCCAAGAAACTCAAGCACTATTTCCAATCTCACCCTATCACAGTACCTTCGCAATTCCCACTAGACAACATATTCAGAAACCCAGAGGCAGTAGGCAGAATAGCCAAGTGGGCATCTCAGCTTAATGACTACACCATAACCTTCATGGGCAGACACACAATCAAGTCCCAAGCCCACACCGATTTCATCGCCGATTGGACCCCCGATCACCACAACAAGGCAGAGGAGGTAGAACCTCCGTGGACAGTGCATGTCGATGGGGCATGGGGAGCACAAGGGGCAGGGATCGCGGTGATCTTGATATCACCCCCGGGAATGAAGCTCAGATATGCGGCAAGGCTCGAGTTCCAGTGCACCAACAACTCCGCTGAGTACGAAGCCGTCCTCCTGGCCCTCGTCAAGCTTCGCGCCCTCTCAGTGTGGCGCGCGCTCATCCGGACCGACTCCCAAGTGATAGCCGGCCACATCGAGAATACTTTCAAGGCAAAAGATCCAGAGCTCCAGAAATACCTTCAGCTCGTGCGAAAAACAGAAACCTTCTTCCTGGGCATCACAACAAAGTCCATCCCTCGCAGTGAGAACAAAGAGGCCGACGAGCTGGCAAAGGCCGTAGCTCAAGCAGCGCCGCTACCTCCGGATGTCTTTTACGAGACCTTCGCATCGCCCGCAACCGGCAGTCACGCGTCGCCAGCGAAGCTAATCAATGCTATAACTAGCGAAGACTGGAGGGCCCCAATCATAGCATACATCAAGGGGTACTATGAGCTAGAAATGAAGGAAGAGGAGAAAAGAATGATACAACTAGCATGAGGGTACAAGATCATGGGACAGCAGTTGTACAAAGCTTCAGTCACAGCTCCGTGGTTAAAGTGTGTCACCACCAGCGAAGGCATAGCCATACTCAGAGAGATTCATCAAGGCATCTACGGATCACACAATGGACCTCGAGCCCTAGTAGGAAAAGCTTTCAGGCAAGGATTCTATTGGCCCACTGCTCTATCCGACGCCACCACATTGGTGCGGCATTGCGAAGGTTGTCAGATGGCAGCCAACCACTCAAACAGACCTGGGGCCCTAACAGTAATGATCTGCCCAACTTGGCCACTGCAGCGATGGGCCATGGACTTAGTCGGGCCTCTTCCAACCGCCCCGAGAAACCTTCAGTATGCAGTGGTCGCGGTGGAGTACTTCACCAAATGGATTGAAGCCCGCGCTCTCACCACCATCACCTCTGCCACAGTTCAGAAGTTTTTCTGGCAGCAGGTGGTCTGTCGATTTGGCATTCCCAGAGATCTGACAGTCGACAACGGGACCTAATTCGACAGCTTTGCATTCAAGGAGTTCTACTTCCAAATCGGCACCAAGATCCACTTTGCCTCAGTCAGACACCCACAGTCCAACGGCCTCGTCGAGAGAGCCAACGCTGTTATCTTCCAAGGGATCAAGAAAAAGATCAAAGGCAAACCCCTCGGCAAATGGGTCGAACAGCTCACTCCAGTCGTCTGGTCTCACAACACCTCCGACTGCAGAGCCACGGGCATCACCCCCTTCAAATTACTCTTCGGAGAAGAGGCCGTCCTCCCAGAGGAGCTTCGCCACGGGTCCCCAAGAACCACCTTCGACGGCTCGACGCATGATGAAGCACTTGACAAGGACCTGCTCGAAGAAACAAGGTGCTCCACCGTGAACAACCTTCGCCGATACCAAACCGAAACCCAGAAATGGAGAGACAAGAAGGTCCAACCTCGTGACCTCCGTGAAGGCGACATGGTGCTGATTAGAAAGCAAAACGTGAAGATGGCGGGCAAACTACAAGACAAGTGGCTTGGTCCTTATGTCATCACAAGCTCCACCAGGCCAGGCTCCTTCCATCTCCAAGACGCCGACGGACACGATCTACCGCACACGTGGAACGTCGACGACCTTCGCAAGTACTACCCGTAGCGGTACAACCCAGCTATGTAACATTTACCTTCGCATTTCCCTTTCACCATCGCACACAAAGGCTACTCTGCACTCTTTTTCCTTATGTCGGGGCATAAGGTTTTTTGATGAGGCAGGAAAACTACACTTCATGTAATAAAGATTGATTCCCTGAAGAATTTGCCGTGTCAAGTAACGCTAAAACGGGCCAGGCTCAACCTCGCCCTCATCAGCTGTCGTCTCAAAAACAAGGATTGCTTCGGACCGACGATCGACCGCGGTCGAGGGTCACCCCGGCGCAAACCTCCGCCACTCGGCCTAGGGGCTGCGCCAAAATCAAACCCCACCTCAACCCCCACAGCGGGCGAGGCGCGGAGGTACCAAAATTCAGCAGACCCCCGCCACTCGGGCCAGGGGCTGCGCCAAGAGCAAACCCCACCTCGACCCCCGCAGCGGGCGAGGCGCGGAGGTACCAAAATTCAGCAGATCCCCGCCACTCGGGCCAGGGGCTGCACCAAGAGTAAACCCCACCTCGACCCCCGCGGGCGAGGCGCGGAGGTACCAAAATTCAGCGAGACCCCGCCACTTGGGCCGGGGCTGCGCCAAGAGCAAACCCCACCTCGACCCCGCGGCGGGCGAGGCGCGGAGGTACCAAAATTCGGCGAGACCCCGCCACTCGGGCCGGGGGCATGCCAAGAGTAAACCCTACCTCGACCCCGCGCGGGCGGAGGTGCGGAGGTACCAAAATTTAGCGAGACCCCGCCACTCGGGCCGGGGGGCTGCGCCAAGAGCAACCCCACCTCGACCCCACGGCGGGGGCGTGGAGGTACCAAAATTTAGCGAGACCCCGCCACTCGGGCCGGGGGCTGCGCCAAGAGCAAACCACACCTCGACCCCCGCAACGGGCGAGGCGCGGAGGTACCAAAATTCAGCAGACCCCCGCCACTCGGGCCAGGGGCTGCGCCAAAAGCAAACCCCACCTCGACCCCCGCAGCGGGCGAGACACGGAGCTACCAAAATTTAGCAGACCCACGCTACTCGGGCCAGCGGCTGCGCTAAGAAATCCACATTATCCCGGCCACCACCGCAACCAAGCCTTAATGTAACCAAAGTCTTTCCGCCAGACCCGAACCTTCGCTCAGCCCTATATCACCAACTAAAACTGACAACCAGAAAAGCTGTACTACACCCCATACCTTGCCATGCTTCACCCCACCCTTGTAGCCTTATATCACCCTTTCCCCAGCTTTCGCCGTACAACACAATCCTAGAATTAAAGATTCTGGATCACACAATCATTGCAACAACAACCGTAGTACCACCCACTCCCAGCATTCATAACAAGATCATTCTTCCATTTCAGCAAACCTGAGCCCAACACCACTCCTTTCACTTATAAAAGTATAGCCAACCTCAAACCTAATCACCATCACCCAAAGTTCCCTGTCAAACCAATCCACACGGCTTTCATTTGCAACTTAGCACCTTAGGAATGAGAGACGTCAGGAAGGAGCACCAAAACGGGTTCACCGGCCGAAGTCACCCATTTAGCTGCCTAGCCACCGAGGCCCTTACTGATCGTGCCATCAAACTCTAATAATCTGCGAGGGTAGTGATCCATACAACCTTCAATCAGGACCGCTGTGTCCCCCATACCACTCCTCTCCGAAGGTCAGGAGCATGAAGTGCAATACCCTTACCCGCCACTGCTTGCACACACCCTCCGACAGCTGCCTTCACCAAACAACCCAGCAACTCTATACAGTCACGCACAAGGCCACAACTTGACACTAGCAGCACCACAGACTATCGCTGGGAACCCAGGAACAGCAGCGCTTGAACCAAAATTCGAGCGCGAAAATGCAAACAAACTAGCGCATGATTCTAACTTCAAACTACTGCCAGCCTCCGTGAGGCAACCAAGCTTCGCTGCTCTACAGCTATCGGAGAAACCCCAGCAACCAAGGTCCATCATCAATCGGAACCTCCACTGTGAAGGACCTACCACAACCAAGGGAATTGCTGTCCCAAAGGCCAAACTGGCGCCATGTAACTGCATGCAGCCCGAGCTCCGCTTACAGTTAGCACAAAAGATCTTGTATCAACCGAGTACAAGTCGGATGCTTGCGAGCAAGCTCAATTTCAAAACAAAAAGTTGGGCGTCGCTGCTCCGCTACTACCTTCGACTAAAATCGTGAGCCTCGCTTTTGAAAAGTCAGGCGTCGCTGCGCCACTACTACCATCGACTAAAATCATGAGCCTCGCTTTTGAAAAGTTGGGCGCTGCGCTTTACTACCTTCGACTAAAGTCATGAGCCTCGCTTTTGAAAAGTTGGGCGTCGCTGCGCTTTACTACCTCCGACTAAAATTGTGAGCCTCGCTTCTGAAAAATTGGGTGTCGCTGCGCTTTGCTATCTTCGACTAAAATCATGAGCCTCGCTTTTGAAAAGTTGGGTGTCGCTGCGCTTTACTACCTCCGACTAAAATCGCGAGCCTCGCTTCTGAAAAATTGGGCGTCGCTGAGCTTTGCTACCTTCGACTAAAATCGTGAGCCCCGCCATTGAAAAGTTGGGCCTTGCTGCACTTTACTACCTTCGGCTAAAATTGCAAAGCCTCGCTCTTAAAAGGGTTAGCTGTCGCTGCGCCTCATTACCTTTGAACAGAAACACAACAACGCGGCCAGCGGAGTATAAACCAAGATCAACCTTTCAAACACACATACTTTATATCCTTACACCCATTACAACTCCCGGCCGCGTTTCCGGCGAGAATGCAGCCGGGCAACATCAATGGCCTTCACCCACACAATGTCTTCTAATACAGAGTCGACTAACTCACTAGCTACCATCTCCACAAACTCTCCAACATCCGCTGCTGCAACCTCACGGGGACCGCGAAGATCCTGACGTTTCTCGTCATCACTATCACCAATGACTATAACCTCATGTAGAGCGCGAAGCCCCCCATCCTCATCTTCATCACTATCATCAATAAGGATCGGAGCCCCCCAGCACCCTCACCAACTCTTACGCGCAAGCGGAAGCTCGCCTTCCAACACCCTCGAACGGAAGCAGTGCCGAAGATCGCGCGGCTCCAATTCCAACGGCTCAGGCTCCACAATACGCAAACCCTCGCCCCCACTGCTCCCGGGAATGCCCAATGTACCTTCGCCAAATAGATAATTCAAGCATTCCTCTTCATCACTGTTGTTTCGGCCCTTTGGGGTAGCACCCCCTAGGGGACCGAAACCAGGAAGAACGGGAAAGTACGGAACTATAAAACAAGACAAACAACACAAACCTTATATTCCATGTCCTCCGGCTAAAACGCACGGAGTCCAGAAGCCCCCTACAATGTCCCCTGAAGGGTCTACTTATAGGAAGTCATGTTGCATTTTGTACAAGAATGCCCCCGGCAACCCTAATTTCAACGTACGGAGCAGCGGCCCGACACGGGGCGGACAAGTAAATGGCCCAAGGGCCCACATTTGCCGGCTAACCACCGACCAGGACACATCCGGGCTCTTCTTTCTGCCTGGCCGCCAAATGCGTCCAGACTCGTGCCGAATGCGCGCCTTCCCGCGCTATCGGGGCTTCCGCCCTGCGTTGACGCCGGATGCGCGTCTTCCCGCGCCTTCGCCCGTACCTGCGCACATCAAACACATGAGGCGCACACAATCAGGGGGGACGGGGTGGCCAATTCCACTCCTGCCCCCAACAGTAGCCCTCCGGCCTTGTCCGGAAGGGCAGTCCCTTTCGGGCAAAGCCGACAATGTTTCGGTATACCGAATGTGTCCGCGCCGAATGTGCCAGCGCCGCCCCCAGGATGAGGAGACACACACATTTTTTTTTAAAGCACTAACGCCTCGATTCGCGTGAAACGACGCGTCGGCTCCCCCCACGGCCGCCCCCTGCCTATAAAAGGCAAAGGCGGGGGAGGGGGCGGGCACTTAGCCCCTGTTCACCTGCCGCTGCCGCGCGTCCGGGAACTCCCCTTTCGGTCTCCGCATCCGGCAATTCTCCTCATTCGGTAAGGTGTGACCTTGCACCTTCGTTTTAATTTTCGTTAGCTAAGCTTTCGGGGTGAAGGGTGCATGCTTTGGGGTCATAAGGGCTGATCGCTTCCGGTGTATTGAGCACGCTTTCGTTTTTTGTTTTAGCTCGGAAGCCCGGATCCCCCCCTTGACGCGAGCACCTAGCATGTCCGAAACCTTATCGGCTGGAAACTCAACCGGAACCGCCAACGGATCTGCACCCCGCTCTACTAGCAGTTCCGGTGCTTCGGCTTTGCGCTCGAACCGGCAGCCCAACTCGCCCGGTCCCGGATCGGCAACCATGTCGCAAAGTTCTGAGGCCAACCTGGGTGCCCCCGAATATGTTGAACCTATTCGCGCTTTCGCGCCCGCGATAGTTGAGCCCGTCGAGGACATAATCGCTGATGGCACCGTGAGCGGCCAAGGGAGCGCCGGAATTGCGCATGACGAATACGCCGATTCAGCCGATTACGAGGAAGCCAAAGGGAGCTCGGCGGCCACAACAACGGAAGGAGGGGATGGAGCCGAATCTGGCCCGACCCGCAGAAGCCGCCGGGTTAAAATCGAGGGACACACTGGCATTATTTGCCGTTCCAAAATCGACGAGGACCGGCTGAACTATTATCAGCGCAGCGGGATTCTCAGCACACATGAGCGCGAAAACGGCCGCGCTCGGGGATGAGACCACCCCGAAACCGCGACCATATGAGGCGGTGGTTTTTCGGGACTTTTTCATTGCGGGCTGCGGTTTCCCTTGGTCCCATTTTTCGGTGCTTTGTTCTTGAGCGATATCGCTGCAGAGATTCACCACGACCCCGAATGCCATTGCACGGCTCAAGCATATACGCGATGGCCACGAAGATGATGGGTCATGAGCCTAGTGCGTCCCACTTCACGAAACCGCACAAAGACCCACTTCCACTCCAAGGTTGGGAAGGTTGATGGTCGGCGAACATTCGCGCCGAATATGGCTCTTACAACTTCGTGCACCCTGGCGGAAGGAACAGATTGCTTGGTGCCCACCTTCAAGGAGAAATGGGAAGATTGGAATAAGTATTGGTTCTATATCCGGGTTGCCACGGATGCAGAGGTGGAGGCAGCGCAGCGAGTAAGACGCCGTCGGGCAAATCCCTTGGTGTCAATGATGACCATCATGATCGGAGAAAAGCATGCAGCTCAAACCGCTTTTGGGCCTTCCGACACTGCTGCTGTCGAAGCCTATGCCTTGACCGCCAGCCGGCAGACCAGCCGCGACTTGGCCGAGGAGATGATCGCGATAGATGAATGGCCGCTGTGTCAAACGGTCAAATTCGAGCCCGTAAGGGACGTCGATGGCTATCGTGGCCCCGACCCGCTTCCCGCGCCACGACCACTTCAATTCGGATGCCGAATATGTCGTTGCGGCTGGAGAAGATGGCCACCCGGTTGTGCGGGCCCTATGGTGACCGGGAGCACAAGAAGAAACGGCGCCAACTTGGAAACTCCCCCCGAAAGAACCGCGTGCTAGATTGCATGGGCATTGCATATTCGGAGAGGCCAGCTCCGGTTCCAAGGGTGACGAAAGCTAAGAACGATACTGGTAACCCTGAGATGGGTGCCGATGTTCCAGGTGGCTCCGGGTCGGGGGCTCGCCGGCCGCCTCTTGTTCCGCGCCCGGCTCCTTCCGCACCCATTCGGGCGCCGGCAGATCTTGCCGCCGAGAAACGGAAGCGCACCCAAAGAATGTCGGAGCGACTGAGCCGAAACCCGCGATGTTCGGGTATGCCGCGAAATGGCCGGGCGGTTGTGGACCAAACCTCTGAAGCGCAGCGCTAAGCTCTCCTTGGACTTTTTGGGGGTCCCAGAACCCTCGCATGCCGCAATGGTAGAGCAGGATGCGCATTAGGGCATAGGTGAATTTACTTCTTGGATGACAGGGACTGGCGTGACAATTTCGGCCTTTGCTTTTGTAGGACGTTATCGGCGGTTCCAGCTCGATGGCCGGAACGCGCAAGAAGATTTCGGACCCGTGCCGCCTTCCTCCGAAAGCGCAGCCGACGCTGAGCTCTCTAGGCGTCAGCTTGAAGAGGCCGGGCGACGCTTCCGGAGGTGTTTTTGAGATGACGAAAAGGCACAAGGCCGCTGGTGCGCCTGCGGCCGCTATAGCGCCTGCTTCCAGGCCGCCGCCTGCTACGGCCGAAACAGCCCGCACCCAATCGGACCAGAACCCTAATCTGGCCAGGAAGACTGGTAAGTCCCGATTTCACCGCGAGCTGAGTCGCATGACCCCCGAAACCGCTGCGTGTGTTCTGTTTGGCCATGGCAAGCTCTCCTTAGAGCGAGCCCCAGACGAGTGCGAACACATGCGCGTGTATTCGGGGTGCTCATCTCCCGAAGAGACGAGCCCAGACCGTGAAAGGACTTACCAACTTGCTCGTGCTCTAGGGGCGGCTTCGGACGCCCGCTTAATCGCGGGGGTGGACTGCCGCGCAAGCGGCGTGCCGCCGATCGCGGCGGGTGTGTCGCATTCGCGGATCAATGTAGCACCTCCTTTTCCACCACCACTACCGAGAGGGACTTAGCCCGGTGGATCGGGCCGGAGCCGCTTTCGGCCATCAACTTCCACGCGATTTACGTAAGTCAACTACGTTACGTATTCGGTCTTGCCTCCCTTTCGGCTGTTGAAATCTCATTCGCTGTCGCTTTTGCAGCAATCTGTCATAAGCGCTGCACTTGCCAAGCAAGACTGTGCCGCGGTCGCTTTCGTTGAGTCTAAGCTCACCGAAAGTGAGGCCGAGGTGCGCAGGCTGAAGGACGAATTGGTTCAAGTTCGCGCCGATCTCGATCGGGAGAAAGCGGCGCGTGAGAATGCCGAAGCTGACGCCCGCACCGCCAGGACCGAACGGAATACCCGGAACCCCGTGCGAAGTCCGCCGGCGCCCGGCGGCTCGATGAACTCAACCAGCCGCGCCGTATTCGCGCGCTGGTAGCCGGAGTCGGCGACGAAGTGGTGGTGCCCGCCATCGGGGAGGATACGTCCATATTCGACTTCGCCCGATTCCTCAAGACCGGGCTTGCTGCATTGGAGGGCCGAGATGGAGCTTGGGCGCCGGGCAGCCTTTTCGAGACCCTTCGCGCCATGTGCAAGGCGGCGAAGGACGCCGGCCGTCCCCATGCGGGGCGCGCCGGCTCCCGATGACATTGACCGCTTCGGATTCCGGATGGGGACGCGCACGAGACCGCGGTGAAGTTTTTCGGCGGCTCGGAGCGGCGGCGGCCGCAACTTGAGTCCGGCTGCGCGCGGCGCCGAGTGTGGCCGAGGTGAGTGCATGAAAACCTCCGAATGTGTTTGCTTTTTGGCAAGCCCTGTTAGGCGTCTTATGATTGACTTGACCACTTTCGTGCTTCTTTGCTTTAGGGGGACGAGAAGGAGGAGGCCGTTATCCGTGACCGGGTTATGGCCTATATCAGAGCCAGGGATGAGCGCAAAGCGGCCGCAGCAGCTAGCACTCCGTCCTCCAACGTGCTGCGGTCCCCAGAGATGACCCCTGCGCCCAAAAGTGCTACACAGGCCAATCCTGCCGACGCCGTCAACTCATCCGCGACAGCGACCACCGAGCGGGCGCGCCCCCCCGTTCCGTCATCGCGACGAAGCAGCGGCCGATGCTTGAACTACTCGGTCTTAATTTTTAAGAACTTGTCTAACGTGTTTGGCCCTGCGTGGCCGTGTTTGCGGCCCTGCGTGGCCAGGGTTCAGGGAACCCTTGAACAGTTTAACGACCTTTTGTGGCGTGCTGCCATATGCGGCCGTTGCTTATCTATTCGGTTGGTTTTCCACATATTCGCGTTCCCAATTTTACTCCCCGAATTTGATCGGCCAAAGTCGCATTCGACCCAAGAGCTTTCAATGAGCGCCGCCCCGAATTTGATCGGTGGAGGGCGCGTTTGGGAGAGAATTTTTTGTTAAGCCCTCCGGTGCATGGAGTCTTAGAGCGCCCCCCCCGAATTTGACCGGTGGAGGGCGCATTCATGAAATTTTTTGGGTTAAGCCCTCCAACGTTTCATGGAGTCTTAGAGCGCCCCCGAATTTGACCGGTGGAGGGCGCATTCATGAATTTTTTGAGTTAAGCCCTCCGGCGTTGCATGGAGTCTTAGAGCGCCGCCCCCAATTTGATCGGTGGAGGGCACATTCGTGAAATTTTTGGGTTAAGTCCTCCAATGTTTCATGGAATCTTAGAGCGCCCCCGAATTTGACCGGTGGAGGGCGCATTCGTGAATTTTTGAGTTAAGCCCTCCGGCGTTGCATGGAGTCTTAGAGCGCCGCCCCCGAATTTGAGCGGTGGAGGGCGCATTCGTGAATTTTTTGAGTTAAGCCCTCCCGGCGTTGCATGGAGTCTTAGAGCGCCGCCCCCGAATTTGAGCGGTGGAGGGCGCATTCGTGAATTTTTTGAGTTAAGCCCTCCAGCGTTGCATGGAGTCTTAGAGCGCTGCCCCCCCGAATTTGAGCGGTGGAGCGCATTCGTGAATTTTTTGGGTTAAGCCCTCCGGCGTTGCATGGAGTCTTAGAGCGCCGCCCCCCCCCAAAATTTGAGCGGTGGAGGGCGCATTCATGAATTTTTTGAGTTAAGCCCTCCAGTTTGCGTTGCATGGAGTCTTAGAGCGCCGCCCCCCCCCCCCCAAATTTGAGCGGTGAAGGGCGCATTCGTGAAATTTTTAGGTTGAGCCCTCCAAAGTTTGTTTTCACATAGAGTTTGTCGTGATTGTTACAAAGTGCATACGCGCTCTGCACAGCTACTGAATGGAACTCTGTATGGCCCTATTGGCTGAAACTGGGTGAGTTCTATCTCGAAGTGTTAAGACTCGGCTTCCAACACCCGAATAGGCGCGCCTGTGCCCTTTCTCGTTTATGGGCGGTTAGAGCACTAAACCACATCCGTTGACTAAATCCCAGGCCTTATGTTTGCCCCACGCTTGCTGTGGACTGGAATCCCGAATATGGACTAGTCGCCGTGCAAGAGCTGGAACTTCCAGTCATTCTTGGGAATAGGGAGGCGCGCGATTCTGCGCATCTCTGCTATTGCGTGCTTGCTGCTTTTGCTTAGGCAGTCGATTCGACCCTGGCTGCGCCTAACTGCTCCAAGCTCACAACTGAAACGGGAGGACTAGTACCGACTCCCTCCCCGACTCCTCCCGAGTTGAACCCGGCCGTGCCTATTTGCTCGCGCTCACAACCGAAATGGAGGACGAGTGCTGGCTCCTTTCCTGACTCCTCTCATTCCTACTAACCTTAGTTTTGGAGCGGGATGAGTTTGTTTTGACCGGCATGGTTTTGCATTATGGGGGATGTTATGAATATATAATACTGCTTGGGTCATAGTGCCGTGAAACACCTTTTTACGCCATAACGCCGTCGTACGTTTGTTAGGTGAGTCATAAATTTAACCCGTCTCAGAGGCTGAATGGCTAGATTATATAATCTGGTCCGAGCTCTTGGTTTTTATCATGGCTGCAAAGACCTTGATTTTTGTTTTATCACCCGCATACCCCGCTTATGTCTTGCTGGAATGGGAGGTTTTGGGATTTGTGGTGTCGTCAGACCAAATGCCGCATTCGCTACCCAGTCCTCACTAATCGCATTGGGTGTACGCTTTCGGCCCTTTTGTCTGCTGTGTATGCCATATTCGGGTGGAGCACGCTCGATAATGGTGCAGTACAGCGCTCCTTTCGAGAGTCCGAGGGACCCTAATCACGCACATTCTCGAGGCATTGCTCGATATGGAGGGTGTGTTGTTCTTGATTGTGATATTTAACACCACAAGCACCTTCGATGTAATTATACCGCCAGAATATGATGAATAAGAAGTTTGACCTTGCGGATGAAAATTGCTTTTTGTAACTTTGCGTTATCGTAACCTTCGGGTCTTTTTCTCCGAGGCTCGTTTCACCTGAGGCGTTGTTTGCACGCATTCGGCTTCTTGCTGATTTCGCGATACTTCAGCGTTTTTGCCGAGTTCGCCTGCAGCGTTTTGTTTCGCGCATTTGGGTTGTTTGGTGCATTCGTGATGCTTCAGCGTTTTGCTAAGTTTACTAGCCGTTTTTGGCTTTTGGTTGCTTGCAACCTAACAAAAACTTCTCCGAATAGGGTCAGTGACACATATGGCACTGCCTTTTTCGGATCGGAGAAAACGTTACGCACCCACACTTTAGGGGAAACGTGAATTGAAAATTATTAAACAGGGGTACATAGGGACGCCTCATTAAAAACCTCACACCTCCGAAAAGGCTTCCCCGTGAGGAAAAAGAGCGCGCCCGAATTGTGTTCCCGTGAATTAAGAAAAGAAAATTACAACCCCCGAGGGGCAATTTCATGGGTAAAAACGGCGTAGGTTGTCGGCGTTCCTGTGTGGGCCGGACTCGCGCCGTCCTCCTTCACCAGCGCGTGTAGACTCCTTCTTTTACCATTCTCGCGACGATGTACGGGCCGTACCACGGCGATTGCAGTTTGCCTTGCTTGTCGGGTTGCCGAATAAGGACCATATCTCCTGGGTTGATGACCTGCCTCAGCACTTTTTTATCTCTCCAAGTCTTTGTTTCCTGATGGTATCTGTCGAGGTTTTCCGCCGCCTGTAACCTTAGCGAGTCAGCCGTTTCGAGCTGAGTGTATCGTTGTTCTGGGGTAGTGGCCATGATCTCAGTTCGAAAGGATCCCAGCCTAACCTCTTCTGGGGTAATGGCTTCTTCCCCGAAGAGAAGTCTAAAAGGCGTGAAACCGGTTGCGCGCGACTTGGATATATTGTGCCCCCAAACCGTAGCTGTTAACTCCTGAGCCCATCTACCTTTCTTCTCGCTGTTTTCGAGGGTCTTAGAGATGGCAGTGAATATGTCGCCGTTGACCCGTTCCACCGCACCATTCGATTCTCGGGTGATTTATCAAGCAAACGTCGCCTTGATCCCCAGTGTCTTCACGTAAAGTTCTCAACTTGGTGCCGTCAAACCGCTTCCCGTTGTCCACCGTTATGTAGGATGGAACCCCGAATCTACAGATGATTCTCTCGCCACACAAAGTTAACTAAGGTGCCGGATGATATTGTCGCCAATGCCTTAGCTTCAACCCATTTGGTGAAGTATTCCAAAGTGCCACTTTAGCCAATTTCGATTTCCAGCGCCGGCGGAGCGGTCCGACTATGTCGATGCCCCATCTCCGTAGCGGCCAAGTTGGACATATCGGGGAGGTTAGATTTGTCAGGGGCCCTCGGTATTTTGCGGACTTCCGGCAGCCGTGGCACGATTTCACCCGCGCTTGGCGTCCCGATAGCGGTTGGCCAATAAAAGCCTTGTCTCATTGCTCTGTGAGCGATTTCATGCGGACCTCTGTGGGCCCCGCAAGTTCCCGAATGTATATCGTGCAAAAGCTGGACCCCCTCGTTCCGGCTGATGCACTTCAGTAGTGGCGCTACAACTCCCTCCTTGTACAAATTCTCTCCGATTATGGAGTATTGCTTGGTTCTGGACTCCATTCTTTGTTGTTGCTTCTTGTCTCCGGGCTCGTAAGTTCCAGAAATGAATGCCCATATCGGTGCTCTCCAGTCGTCACTCGCGATAGCGTGAATTACTGCCGGTCGCTCCTCCTCCAAACCGCACCGCTGCAAATGCCAAGACTTGGTAGAAAACATCGGCGGGCAAGGGAGTGTTCTGGCCGCAGCTTTTGCCGCATCTCGTGTTGACCGCCCTTGGATTGTATTGCAGAGTGAAACCAAGGAAATATTTCTCCATTCGCCGAACGGCTTCCAGATACCTGGCCAGAGCCGGTTCCTTTGCTGTGTATTCCTTCCGGATGTGCCCCACAATTACTTGCCAATCAGACTTGATGACGCATCTCGCGGATTCCTAGCGCTCGGAGTTTCGAGACCCAGCGAACCGCCTCGTATTCGGCCGTGTGTTGTTAGTGGTGCGATACTGTAACCTTGCGGCGTATCGCAGCTTTGGGCCGGTTGGAGGTGTCAATACCGCGGATATGCCTGCTCCAGCTGAGCACCACGCTCCATCCGTGTGCACTGTCCATTCTGGTTCCTCGAAGCTGAGAGTAGTGTTATCCCCACAAGGGGTCCAATCTGCGATGAAGTCCGCTATGACTTGCGATTTGATGGCCGATCTATGCTCGAAGTCAATGACATATTCATTCAGCTCAGCCGCCCACTTGCCTATCCGCCCTACCGCCTCTGCGTTTCTGAACAGGGCATCTAGGGGCTGAGCAGACAAGACCCGAATGTGGTGAGCCTAAAAATAGTGCTTGAGCTTCCGCGACGCCATGACCACCGCATATGCGATTTTCTCCAGCTCGGAATAGTTTGCCTTCGCTGATGTCAACGCTTCTGATACAAAGTAGATTGGGAACCGCTGTAACTTCCCTCGTTCTCTTTTTCTTCCACTGTGACCACGCTCACCGCGGCGTGGATGCCGCTACATATAGTAGCAAGATCACATCTGGTGATGGGCTCGATAATGTTGTGGCCTTTGACAGGTAAGCTTTTAGGTCGTCGAATGCTCGCTGCTGATCCGGGCCCCATCCGAAACCTTCTGAATTTTTTAGGATGCGGAAAACGGAAGTCCCCGTTCGCGCTCTTACGGATATGAACCTCCCTAGAGCGGCGATCCCGCCGGTGAGCTTCGCACCCGCTTCTTAGTCTCGGGCGGTCTCATGTTTACAATAGCGGCAATCTTGTCCGGGTTAGCTTCTATGCCTCGTCGATACCGACATCCCAACATCTTGCCCTTGCTAACCCCGAATATGCATTTTTCCGGGTTTAGCTTCGTGCCGCTTGCTCGAAGGTTCACAAAAGTTTCCTTTAGATCCTCGATGTGTGTGCTTTTTTTATCGCTCTTTACCACTATATCGTCCACGTATGCAACTAGGTTTTTCCTCTTTTTCTCGCTCCCTAAAGACCTCGTCATGTCATTCGGGAGAAAGTAGGGCCAGCATTGCGCAGCCCTCGGGCATGCGCTTGTAGCAATAGGTCCCCCCGGAGTGATAAAACTTGTTTTCTCTTGATCCTCTTCGTTCAGCCATATCCGATGGTACCCCGAGAAACAATCCAAGAGACTTAAGAGCTCGCAACCCGACGCGATATCGACCGCCTTGTCGATCCGCGGTAGTGGGTATGGGTCTTTAGGGCAATGTTTGTTTAGATCTCGTGAAATCCACGCACATGCACCATTTGCCGCTTTTCTTCTTGACCATTACCACATTGGCTAGCCATTCCGGATACCGCACCGGCTCGATCACATCTCGCGTCCAAAAGCCTTTGCACTTCAAGGGCCGCCGCGTCTCGCTCTTTCGGATGACATCTTCCTCAACTTTTGCTTCCTTGGCTTTGTCTTTTTTGCTAACGTTGAGATTGTGTTTGTGCCAATTCCCCGTCAACCCCCTTGAGGTCTTTAGTGGTCCACGCGAATACGTCTTTGTTCTCGGCCCGTAAATGCTAGCAGCCCGAGCGTCCCGTTCCGGCGGACTTGCCCCGATATGCACACACGATCCGGCGGTTCGCCGATAAAGGCACTCTTCTCGTGCCCTCGTCCGGCTCTCGCTCTCCGCTCTTTCCGCCCTCGCGGCTTCATTAGCATCCTCTTTCCTTGCAGGCTTTTTTTACCTCGTGCACCATGCTTTGTACCCCGGTATAGGTTTGCCATCTATCTTTCTCGTCGCGATTTGATCGCCATGCACCGTGATTACCCCGAAAGGGGAGGGCAGCTTCATGCACAGGTAACTCTGCTTGATTATGATGTCAAACTTGTTTATGATTCCTCTTTCAAAGATTGCCGTATATGGGTATTCCATTTGTACCACATCGAACGATATCTCTTCCGCCCGCACTTTCTCTCCTTCGCTGAACGCTACCGTGAGTGTCTTCTTCCCAAGTGCGTCTATTTTCTTTCCACCAAAACCGAATAGGTCATTGCCCGCTGATCAAGCGATCGCCCGTCGAGTTTCATCTTTGTCGTATGCTTTGGTGAACAAGATGTCCGCCGAACTCCCGTTGTCAATCGAATGTTGTGCAAGGTGTACCCGGCTACGAAAGCAGCTTGCAACGAAAGCGTCATAGTGCGGGTAATCCCGGACCGATTATCTTCTTCGGTGAAGGTGATGGGCTGAAGCTTCCACGTGGCCCGATTCGTCGGAGCGGCTGATGATACTGCCAACACGCGCCTTTGATATTCTCTTCGCGTTCTCTTGCTGTCGTGCTCTATATTGGAACCTCCAATGATGGCGTATATGTGCCCGTTGGATGGCATCACATTCGCGGGTGCTACAAAGGTGTTCGATCTGCAACTCCTTGGAAGTTTCTTGCTTTGCCGCCGTTGCCGCCGCTCGTCTATTCTCGGTAGGCGCTCGAGGAAGAAGCCACATGGCCGATACCGGCATCGGATGCGCAATCATCGGCCGTATTGTTGGTACCGCATGCTTGGCGACCCTCCCCAATGTGCATGAACATGTGGGGCGAGGTACGGATTCCCCGGCCGCCCGCATCGGAAGGCAGCCATTTGATGGGGGAAAGCATAGTGTTGTGACGGTGCCGTGTGGAATACGTGCTTTGTGGGTTCGGATTTCCCTATAGCGTCATCTCTTTCCTTCGCTCTTTGGCTCCGCGTGTATTTGCGGTCTGGTGAAATGTCCCTTGTTTTCGCCACACACGCAACAATATGGCGCGTTTTCGGGCGCCTCCATTGCGCCCTCGACCTCGTCCGCCCTGTTAGCACGGCCCCCGGTTCCGCTGTCCTCCTCCCGGGTTTCATGAAACGGCTATCGTTTTGCTTCGAGGGTGCGGGGTTGGATGACTCCCGAAGGTTGTTGACGTAACCTTGATTCCGTCCCCACTTCGCCGATTCCGCCGGGGTGTTTTGTTTGAGGCTGTTTCTTGATACCTTGCGCTTCGCAGTCTTCCTCCTCGAAATGGCGAATTTT
Source organism: Themeda triandra (assembly GCA_018135685.1). Classification (NCBI taxonomy): domain Eukaryota; kingdom Viridiplantae; phylum Streptophyta; class Magnoliopsida; order Poales; family Poaceae; genus Themeda; species Themeda triandra. Next base: position 75,483 of record JAENPR010001653.1, on the reverse strand, counting down.
CTCATCTCATCGAACAACCGCTTTGGCGCTTTGGGTACCTCCCGGTCAACACTTCGGCGCACGGCCCAATTTTGAGGCCTCGATGGCCGAAGCGATGACCGTTTCATCGACACATTCGGGACTTGTGCTCGCATCCGGATGATGCGTTCAGTACTTGGCCATTGGCTCGTCATCCGGTTGATACAAAGTGAGCAGATCCATAATGGTTTTCTTGTCGGTTTGAAGCCCCGAAATGTTGCCGCCAGCTCCTCTTTCGCCCGCCTCCATGACCGAATGGATAATGGACGCAGGACATGTACCAATCATGTGCCACATCTTGCATTGCCGAATCAAAGTCTTGGCCGTGAAGGATTCGTTGCCTCCTGCTGAATATATTGCAGCCTCGTAACTTGAAATGAACCTTCTGGGATTGGATTTACCATTAAAGTACGGGATTTTGGGCTTGTACCCCGGCGGCCATGGGTATTTTTGCAGCTCAGGGGATAAAGGGGAGGCCATGTCAACCATATCCGGGGCCCTTGCACGAGGCCGAACCTGATATCCGACCTCGCTCTCGGTTTCAGTTCTTGCTCCAAGTGCCCGAATCTCCCGTCGTAACCTTTCGCTTCTCTTGCTGCGTGATCGACCGCTACCCGGGTCGCGTTATCCCGTTTCTTGCTTCGATGTCTCCTTGCAACCGATCATGGTATGCCTTTAGCTCTTCGATTCCGGTTGTGTGCTCATCCAAAGCGGCTTTAACAGCTTGAATTCTGCAAAGATCGGCGCGTCCATCGCATTCGGGCTGCTTGGTCCGGGTCAGCCCCCGCGTCTTCCGCCGCCCCTCGGCGACGCTTCCACATTGGGTGGGATCGGCGCTCCGTCTGCTTCTCTGAGGGCATTTTCTTCGGCGGCCGAATCTGGCTGCGGAGGCGTCGGATTCGGTGGCGGAGGCGCCGCCCCTGCAGCAGTGGCTTCGGGGAGTACCGGATCCGAGCCGGTTGCTGCTGAAGGAATGATTTCGTCGATGGTCGGCATTTGCTTCCTTGAACTTCTAGCTTTTCCCTTGGGTGGCATGACAAGTCCGGGCGACAACCACGGTGGGCGCCAATGTTGTGTCGGCCCTTTGGGGTAGCACCCCCTAGGGGACTGAAACCAGGAAGAACGGGAAAGTACGGAACTATAAAACAAGACAAACAACACAAACCTTATATTCCATGTCCTCCGGCTAAAACGCACGGAGTCCGTAAGCCCTCTACAACGTCCCCTTTTAAGGGTCTACTTATAGGAAGTCATGTTGCATTTTGTACAAGAATGCCCCCGGCAACCCTAATTTCAACGCACGGAGCAGCCGACACGGGGCGTACAAGTAAATGGCCCAAGGGCCCACATTTGCCGGCTAACCACCGACCAGACACATCCGGGCTCTTCTTTCTCGCCCGGCCGCCAAATGCGTCCGGACTCGTGCCGAATGCGCGCCTTCTCGCGCTATCGGGGTTTCCTCCCGGGCGCCCGTCGACACCGACGCGCGTCTTCCCGCGCTATCGGGGTTTTCTCCCCGGGCGCCCGTCGGTGCCGAATGCGCGTCCTCCGGGCGCTATCGGGGTTTTCCGTCCCGGGGCTCGATGTCGACGCCGAATGCGCGCCGTCGCTCTATCGGGGTTTCCGCCAGGCGCCCGTCCGGCGCCGAATGCGCGTCCTCCCGCTCTATCGGGGTTTCCGCCTTGCGCCCGGCGATGCCGAATGCGCGCCTTCCCGCGCTATCGGGGCTTCCGCCTGGCGCCCCGTGATGCCGAATGCGCGCCTTCCCGCGCTATCGGGGCTTCCGCCCTGCGTTGATGCCGGATGCGCGTCTTCCCGCGCCTTCGCCCGTACCTGCGCACATCAAACACATGAGGCACACACAATCACGGGGGACGGGGTGGCCAATTCCACTCCTGCCCCCAACAATCACTCTCGCCCTCACTTGCAGCGGAGCCAAACAGAAAACGCCAAGCCTGTCTATCCGTCAGATCCGCAGTTCGCCAAAAATGGTGTGACTCCAGGACCGACCGGTCATGCTTCGCCAATTTCCACCACCAGATTTCATCAAAACTCGCCTAAGGATTTTTGCACTTCAAATTATACCAACTCTCCCCCGATATGAAAAAATCCTGCTGATTCATCATCAGCGGGATCACATTAAACACTGTGAGCGCAGGCTCCGCCTCAACCTGCGCAGCGAAGGCACATGATTAGCGCCCATCAACCTCACACCTTCGCGCACAAAGTCAAAGCCTCACACAAACAAGAAAGCCCCTCCACCCCCCTCCCCGCCAAAAGGCACGCAACCGCAAAACCAACTTATCCCATAGTGCAAAACACTTCTTAACAACCGAAGCAATCTCAGGCAACCAACCGATAAACCACAAGATAAAACTGTTTACACGCATCCCAGAATTCAAAGTTTTTGCCACACACTCTAGAATTCAAGCTCTCCACCAAACTATTCAAATAAAACTCTCTGAACTTCACCAGAAGAATCAGCCATCAGCAAACTCCACCTTAAGCCTGTCCCCCAGTATCGCGACGAACCTGTTCGTCCGCGGAGCTCTCCTGAGCCTTGCCGGCCTCCAAGGTCGTGTCAGCTCCACGCGCGCTCGCCTCCGTGGACCCCGGCACCGAGCCACCATCGCCCGTGGTCCCGGTGGTCGTCGTCGCGTTGCCTTCCTCCGCAGGCTGCATCTCACCAACCAGCTCATCCCCAGCATCACCCTGCGAAGGCCAAAGCATTCATTTTATAACCAAACCAACGCGATACACCAAGCACCGAAACCATAACTAGGGGTCCCAAAATACTCACCTTCGCGAAAGCCTCGGTGACCACTTCATAAGCTAGCTTCGTCCCTCCAGCCTGCGCAAACTTGCCATAAGCAAGAGCACCGACGGCGGCAACGACCGCATCTTTCTTCGACTCCTGGACCTCCTCAACAGAAGGATAGCGGAAGTCCCACGCTGTTACCTTCTGCACGTGCCTACTACCAGCGCTCTTAAGAGCACAAGCGGTGGCCAGACCTCCGCAATACACCCCAGCCTCCGTCAACTGATCAAAAAACGGAGTCATCAAATTCAGCTCCGCAACCAACCACTCAAGATACCCATCAACACTCGGCTCCGCAGGCAGCTCATTCGTGGCAGCTCCACCAGCGTATGCCAGTTGGGTATCGAAAACCTGCTTCACCTCCGCCATGCGAGCCACCAATGACCGAAGCATCTCCGCTTCACGTTCTTCCGCTCCTTCGGCCCGCGCCTTCAGAGAAACTTCGTGACCTTCGACCTCCTCCACTTTCTTCTTCGCATTCTCCAGATCCACCCTAAGAGTTCGCATATCACTCCTCAATTCCAAGCTCCAATTTATCGACTTCTCCGCGTCTTCAGCAGATTTCTTCGAGGCCTCCCGGAGACTCGCCACCTGGCTCTCATAAGCTGCTGCCTCCGCCATAAGCTATTGATTCTGGCGATTGAGCTCCCAGTTCCTCGCCTCCAGCTCTGCTAGCCTCTTCTAGGATTTCTCCTCTTCCCTCATAACTTGTTGGCGTGAAGCTCAGGCGAGCAGAACGGCCTCAATGAGCTTCGCCTCTGTATCCACAAGGTTATCCACCAGTTTCTGGTTGCCCAGGTACACCTCCGCTTTCGAGACGCTAACTCGCCTAAAAACGGGAACCAGAAACCTCCGCTCTTCCTTGTTACAGGTCAAGTTGCAACCACGGAGCTCAGCGCTTGTGTGCAAGTGCACCTTGGGATCCTTTACTCCAGCAGTCTGAGCATAATATGGCAGTGAGCTCGGCGAAGCTTCACCCATGGCTTTCTTGCCCGACACGGTAGAAGGATCCGGCTGCACTTCCCTTCCCTCCGCCCAATAGTGAAGGCCCTCATATTCCAAAGGCGCGCCCTTATCGACTACGGCCAGCTCCGCCTCCAACATCTCAGCATCTGGGCACTCCACCGCCTTCAACCACACCTCTGCATCGGCCACCTTTTCAGCCTCTCCCGGCGAAAAGACCTCAACATGAACATCCTCATCCCCTCGACCGGCCGATGGAGACGAGCTACCAGATGAGCCCCCTCCAACCCGTCGTCTTCGCCTTCACTGCTGCCTGACGAAGAAACGCCCATGACCGGAGCGGGGACCGCCAGCGTCAGCGAAGCCCCACGGCCCCTACCCCGACCACCTCTACGCCCTCCTCTCCCAGCCAGCGGAGGTCGTTGCGCCAATGGCGCGACAGCCAGGACCGGCTCTGTAGGTCGAGCCGAGTCCGAGGGCGCGGTCGCCGCCGAAGCAGTGGCCTCGCTCGCACCAGACGTCTTCCGTAGCTTCCTCCCTTCGGCCGCCCCCCGGCCGGCACCACGACCCGCCGGGGGTGCAACTTCGCTGGCCGACACCTCAGAAACCTCCGAGGTAGCCTCGGTCGCAGTCCGCTTCCTCGACGTCTTATCCGCCTTTTTCTTCCGCTGCCTCTCCTTCACAGGGGCAGCATCCTCCACAACTCCACCATACTTGATCCCCAGCAAGTCATACACACGGTTCACCCAAACCACGCCAGCCATATCCTCCCTGATCCTCCTTTGCTCAGTCTCATCAACCTTCCCAACAAGCTCGATGACCTCCGCCTCCACCGTATGGTGGATCCTCTCCAAAGCCTCCGCCTGGCTAGCGGAGGAAGAAAACACCTCCGCCCAAGCTTCACGAAGGTTGCCCAAATTGAGATCCTTCAAAACCGGGTACCCTCGGGCAGCATAGGACGACTCCCCGTCCTTCGCCAGCCCCTTCTAGTCATGATTGGCTTTTAGCGGCACATTGGTACTCCTCGAAGAGGTCCCGTTGCGTCATGCACTGCGACAAGGCACGCATGGCGTCCTCGCAAAGCCGGGACTCAGCGTCCGACACGGCAGTCACCTTGACACTCTCAGGCAGTGGGGCAAGATTGCCCACTAGCCCTCCAACCCCCGCACTGTCTAGGCGATAGTAGAACCATCGCGATGCCCATCCCTCCCACTTGTTCTTCTGCGCCTGCACGGGAGTCACCGCGGTGGTCCGGCGATGAAATGTAAAGGCGCCAAACTGATATTCCTCCGTCACCTCCCGGCCATCAACCTCCGTCTTGTTGGTGCGTTTTTGCAAATGCAGACTATGCACCTTCGCAAACCCCTCCACCGTCGGCTCCACCCCCTGCGAGTAGCAACCCCACACAAACGCACACAGCTTCGGGAAGCTGTTAGGCATAAGAAGGTGGAACTGCACCCCAAACTTCCGCAGGGCACCCAACACCAGCGGATGAGGTGGGAATCGTAGCCTCGCCTCGAAGAAGCCTTCGAACACCACCACCTCATTGTTGTTGGGGAGGGGCGTCAACACAGAACCTCTGAGCCTCGCGCGGACCCTCTCCAGCCGCCCCTTCACAGCGAACTTATCCAAGTCCATTTCCTGCACCGTGCTAGCTCTGAACTCGTAGATGGCAACGGAGCTCATGACGCCCATGGACGAAGACCCTTTCGCCATCAAAGCCAAACCTCCGCTCGGACTTTCAAGCTCAAACCTCCGCCTCACACCTCCGCTACAACTGCGAACCTTCACGCTCAAGGAAGCTAAGGCAAAAACTCTCTGGTGGCAAGTGCGCAAGAGCAGGTAAAAAACTCCGCATTCACCCACCCCCACTATTTATAGGCTGGGGGGATTCACCGCAGTAACGGACGACCTGAATCCCAAGGAGATCGCGATCGAACGACACACAGCGCGCCGCACAAACCCTAGCCGTCTTGTCGCTGAAACAGTAACAAAGCCCACTCTGGCCCATTTGCAAAACACAAGATCTACCCTTTAACTAGGCCCAGCTATCACGGGCCGTGAGCAACTGCTGGGCATTGCTGCGGAGGACGACCCTGGGCAATACGCCCTAGGCCGAGCTCCCCATTTTCAAGGGCGTTGCTCCGACCCCGCCAACCGGGCCGAACCATCGAGGGGCTACTGTTGGGGGGAGCAACCTCCACTGGGACCCCCCGCGTAGGTCCGTGGCCCAAACAAGGGCCAAGACACCTTGCCGGGCAACCAGGCATTAAATAACCCTCGCTGACCTGACCATACTGTCGGCGAAGGTCCACGCTTTCATCTTAACTAATCGGTGAAGGTACGATAAACCAGCGAAGGTACGACGAACCTTCGCTAGTTCTGAATACGAAGGCCCTGGCCTTCGCGACCACTTTTGTTTCAATCGTTCCTTCTGCAGGTAGATGACACCCCAGTGAGGCTTCCCAGCACCTTCGACGCGGCGTTCTGGCGCGGTTGGTGTTAAGGACCTCGGGCGACCTCCGAACGGCAACGCAAGGAGTCGCCACAAGGCGGCATAAGGGCTCGACACGTGGATCGAATCACGGCTTGACACGTGGCAGCGCAGGATAGGACAGAGAGTGGCAGTTTGTAGTTTAGTCTTGTACCAAAATAGCCCTGCTGGGTCCCATGTGCAGTGTAATGGGGATGAAAACCCTAGTGTAAAAAGCCCCTCGCCCTTGGCAAGGTCTATAAATACCAAGGGCAGGGCACTGTGTAAAGGGGAGCACTGTTTTCATCTTCCAGTTGGGCCCACTAGCTCCCATTCCCCTGCAGTTTGGAGTTAGCACCCTTCTTTCTGTGTGGTGAGACCTTCGCCTCCCTCCTCCGGACCCCGGCGAAGGTAGGGGGGCAAGAGTCCATACCAACACCCACAATAGGATCGGACTAGCTTTATCTTTAAATTGAGGTGATTTTCAACTTCAGCCTTAAATATCTTAAATTTATCCAATGCTTCTGTTCTTTCTTTGATTGGATAAATGTATCCATAACGGGAGTAGTCATCTATGAATGTTATGAACGGGTCATAACCATCCACACTCTTGACAGAAAAAAGACCACAGATGTCCGTGTGAATTATCTCTAAAATTCCTGCACTTCGTTTAGCATCCTTTTTCATTTTCTTTGCATACTTTCCTTCATTACATTCTATGCATTGTTCTAATTCTGAGAACTCTAATTGAGGAAGAATTTCATTCTTCACTAGTCTCTCTATTCTCCCCCTCGAAATGTGGCCTAAACGACAGTGCCGCAATTTCGACGACACATCATGAGTTCTCTTTCGTTTTCTGTTTTCATTCACAGGCAAGGACATATTTTCATTCACATCACATACAAAATTCACATTTTCATGAAGTGATAATAAGTAAAGCTCATCACATTGAATAGCAATACCAACACATTTATCATTAAACAATATCTCACACTTGCCATCTCCAAAATGGCAATTATAACCATCATTATCCAAGCATGAAACACTAATCAAGTTTCTCTCAGAATGAAGGAACATAAAGATCGAACATCTCTCGAGCAAAGCATAAAGCCATTAGCAAGATCTAATGAAACATCACCAATGGCATCAACATCTCGCTTGGACTCCATTCGCGACTTTAATTCTTCTTGCACTTCTTTGAGTAGTCCTCGTCGAACGGAATCCTCGTAAAGAGTTAGCAACATGAATAGTTGCTCCGAGTCAATCCACCAAGTAGATTTTCATTATTGTACATACAGGATTCATTTATGAACATAATAATGTTCTCACCTTTCTTTGCCATGACCATTTTTAAGTAGTCGGGACAATCTTTCTTGTAATGTCTCCTTTTCTTGCAATGATGACACTGATCTTTCTCCACCACAAACTGATTTTGCAGGGGCTAATGGTGCATAGGACCCTTTCCATGTGGCTTAGCATTAAAGTTTTTTTTCTTGTTATCTTTCACATAGTTAATAGTACCACCATGTGAAATTTTGATTCTTTCGTCCTCCTACACACACATAGCTATGAACTTCTCTAAGTCCCACTTCTCGGGCTGTATGTTGTAGTTCACAATAAAAGTATGAAACTCTTTTGTCAATGAAGCAAAAATCAGATGGATAAGGAACTCATCCTTGAGAGCTAGATCCATTAGTTTGAGCTTAAATGCCAAATTGCTCATTCTAAGTATGTGCTCTCTTATGCCACTGCCATTGCCACCTCCAGAGTATCTTTCTGTCACCAGCTGCTTTATCATCTGGGTAGCATATGTCTTTGAAGAGCCATAAAACTGACTCTTTATTCTATCGAGGTATTCAGTGACCGTGTCACACTCTGGAATTGAGCCCACTATTGCAGGCTCAATCGTATTCTTTATCACAGCCAAACACTTCTTGTTGGCAATGACCCACTTTGTATGATTAAGATCATATGACATCTTTAAGGGAGCATAGTCCCTCTCTCTGACCTGCCATGCAGCATCAGCCTCATCAGCCGCCCTCACCGGTGCCACAGGCTTAGTGGGGCATGGTGTGGTGACTGCCCAGTCCACCTTAGCCAAGAAAAAGGCCAGGTCGATCTTTTTCTTCCGTTCAATGTAGTTGTCTCCTTTGAGAGTCGGGATATCTTTGATACAACTCATCAAGGAGTATCCTCCTGAAAATACAATTCATATAAAAGTGAGAGCCTAATAATAACAATAATTGCATGCCTTAGTTCCAACGTTGGTCAAAATTAAAACATACAATTTGTCCTCTACACTAATTCTACATCACCGTTGGGCAGAAATAGAATTAATGTATGACAAAACTCATATTTAATCATCATAATATTGCCATTATTCAACATTGATCAGAATAATAGCAATATTATAAACTCGTGAAATGTCCATTTTTCAAAATTAAATTCTCCCGTTGGTTCGAATTTAATAATAAAAATTATAACTTTAAATACGCAGCGGAAAAACGTGAATATTCTCATATTTCCGAAGCACTTCACAACACTTTACTGTTTTCAACAAAATTATCGTTGGATAAAATTGCATGGAAAAAATACATCAAAATTCAATTTAAGTCCTTCAAATATGCATCAAGATAATTTCTGGAAAATGAGTAAAACGTTACTGTGCATCCTGAGCCGAAGTCCAACCATTCGGCCCAAACAAGAAAATGGCCCGCTGGCTACGCGCGCATCGCACCTTCCCCGCCCCCAGGCCGCAACCCCATCTCCTTTGCCCGCCTGGGCCGGCCGCGCGGTCCAGTAAAGGCCGCCCATCGGATCAAATCTGACGGCTGCGTGGCGTTTGCGGGGAAGCAAAACCCCATCGACGGCCGCTCCCCGAACCCTACAGATCATTTCTCCTCCCTCCCTCCTCATCCTTCCACTCTCACTGGCCGCACCCAAAGATGGCTTGGCAACCGGAGGAAGGAGGACGGCACCGCCACGAGGCTCCTTGCAGGCGCGTACGCTCGCCCGAGGGCTGTGCGCGCCGCCGTGGGGCGGTGCCCTGAACCCCAGCCTGCGCGTCCAGCAAGGGAAACGCTGTGTGGTTCGGGAGATCTAGCCCGCGCGGCGTCATCCAGCAACCGGCAGTGGCGGCCAGCAGGTAGGTCTCATTCCCACTAGCCCTTTCTTTTTAATTTCTACCCCGATCTACTCACTAGACTGGAGCTCTAATACCAATGTTAAACTTTAAGGATCACTAACAGTAGATCTAGAAGGGTGTAACATTTCTATTGGGGATGAACGGATATAGAACTGAGAGAGGAGAAGCAGAGTGGAGATGTATAGACCACCAGTGTAACATCCCAGGCCCGGCACCCGGCCAGACCCACTCTACCGAGGGGTGGGTCCCACCTGCATCGTAACCCGCTTGAACTTTCGTCCTCGCTTCGTTCAAAACGGTTAACCGAAAATTACTACGCGTCCTTGGCCTGGCTATTTAAGTCGATCCGGTGATCCCTCAGTTTCTAGTTTGGTACTAAACCGCTGGGTGAACAGTGTTCTGAGATCTACAGTATCCGGCGCGCTACAGTACCCGAGCTACAGCCCCGCGGCCCAGCACTATTCAAATCGGCCCAACTCGGCCCATGGGTGGTTCTGTTACAACCAGTGGGGTTGGTGGTGTTGGATCCGGAGGCAGCCATGACTGATTCGGTGATGGAGGCTGCGCACGGGCTGCGACGTCTGGTGAAGAAGGAGTGGCGCAGTGGAGTCCGGCGGAGTAGTGCAGTGGTGATGGCGGTGAAGTCGGTGGCAGCTTCCCATCGGTCACAGCGCCCCTCTTGATCGGAATAGGGTTTAGGGCTGTAGGTGAGTGAGTGGCGGCGGCCAACTTCGTGAACCAAGCCCCTGCCCCCCACCTCCCTTTATATGCGCTGCGCGACGGGGGCCCACCAACCATGGAACGGTTGGGCGCCCCCGATGAGGATGCGGATCAAAGGCCCAATGAGCCATTGGGTTAGGAGATCAATCTAACACTTTGTTCTCGCCACGGCCTGCCTCCAATGGAGCCAGCAAACCATAAGTAGCACCACCGAAGAACACACCATCGTTCACACTCTCGAACACACCTCTCCTCACTGTGAATGGTAGCCTACAACTCGATATCAACAAGCTCCAGATGAAGCTAGGTCGCACTGCCTCTCGACTTGGCCGTCCTTTTTGTCTTCAACCACTTCTTTGGACGGTTTAACTCTGACCATCCAATCGTAGTTTTTTGCAACAATTATCATAGTAGCCTTTCTTGTTGGCTACTTACTAATTAACTATAACAACACATAGATATTATTGCTTCTTTTGACAAAATGATCGTTATTATATAAGCATTTGAAGAGGCCTGAACCCACGATCTAGATGAATTCCCTGGCAATGTTTTCTGAAACTTCTACAAAATTACAAGCAGCACCATAACAAGTGTCACTTGAACAAGTGCGCTGGTCACTACATACATGCATAACTCATCAGTCAGACTATATTGCAAACTGACAACTATAACAATGAGTTGGAGCTTTGACCAGGACTGCGGCAGCGAAGGCCTTAAGCCACCGATCGGCTGGGGGGGGTGGATGCATCTGTCGAGAGAACCCCAGCGTAGAGGGGTGTCCGTGACCTCAGTCTGCGGGGGGTGTCCTGGGGCACCCTAGCGAACATGTACAAGCAGGTTTGGTGTGGACGTTACCTGCAGGAGGAGCAGCTTTATCAGCACGAACATGACAGCCATGGCCCTTCAGAGCAATCGGAACGATATGGTGGCCCAACGCACTGTTGCTTCACATGGGCCTAATCCACCATGAGGCCGGAAGGTCACTGCATGTGCCGGTGGGCTACAAGGTGGCTTCGTCCTTGCTAGGAGAAGCAATAGGTACAGCAGTCGGGGGACCTATTGCAGGTGAGAGTGATTGACACAGTGAGCTCCAACAGTGGGTCATCGGCGATGTCCCAACTAGCTTGCCGTGCGTGCAAGTGGAACAACTCGCTCGGATGGCTAGCGGCGGCAGTGGCCACGCAGCCGGCGCGGGTTTGAATCCTGGATTCACCCGCGTTTATCACCGGGACACTGTTCACAGTAACAGTGTTTTCTAAATAAAAATCATGTTGCCTCCTCGCGTGATATCACAATGGTCAGAACGACGTGCCCGTCGTCTACGGAGCTCTGAGCAGTTCTGTCGATCTCTAGAAGGACACGATTTCTACCGTGTGTATAGTTGTAGGTCTGTAGGCGTGCATAGTGGGGTGTGTGTGGTGTGCGTGAGGTGTGAGTGTGTAAGTGCGGACATTGAACAGATGCTACAGCTGTACGAGGCAGTCAAAAAAAAAAAAGGTGGAACAACTCGCATCTTCAGGTGGCCCCACGGACATAATAGTTCTATTGTGAAAAATATTTGCAACAAATCTAATGGTATTTTTTTTTTGGATCACAAGTACTAATACTTTTTTTATGTAATCTAAATAACATAAATATAGTTTGATTCGATAATATGGCATTTTTTCTGGAATGGTGGCTCGGTGCCTCTAGATGATTTTTGTATTATTTATTCAAAATTTTCATTTTTATTTTATGAAAAATATTTTGGGTCCTAGGTTACCCTCTTAGTTCTTAAAATGACAAAGATAGTTTTTTTGGCATGCACCATGACAAGACGTTGGACTATATCGTTTTAGTATTTTTATTAAGCAGTAGTTCATAAAATTAAATTACTTATATTTATATGATATAATGTTTCAATCAATGTTTACTTTTTTTAAGATAAAGACTTATGAGTATTAATATAACATAAAATAAATTGTCAGTATCGTTACTATGTGGTCTGCTAAGGATATTTTTTCACACTTAACAAGCTTATAAAATAAATATTTATCCTAATGTATACATCATTCTCTGGTCTACATAGTGGAACGGAATTTTGTGCGTGCATAGTTTTAACTTAACAGTGATCACAGAAGATTGTATTTAGGACGGTACCCGGGTACTAAGTAGTTATTTGTTATCTATGGCCATCATACGCATGCTGCAGATTCCCAGACGCCGATGCCACAACACAGGCAGAGATGGACAGGTGCCCGGAGAAGACTATGACGCCACGGTCAGAGGGTATATGGATTCTGGACCAGGAAACCGTGGCGGCGGGAGACTGGAGAATGAGGGGTGGCAGTGATGGATGCAGACCGGGGTGGAGGAAGACATGGTATGCAGCAACCGCGGCGACCTCGGCAGCAGCGGTGGTGGCGTCCGTGGGAGCTTCCCCCTTTGGCAGCCACGTCAATGCATTGTGAAATGTTCTCTCACTCTCTCTCTCTCTCTCTCTCTCTCTCTCTCTCTCTCTCTCTCTCTCTCTCTCTTAGGAATAGCTGGGTGCAAAGGCCCTACAAAGAATCACTTAAGGGTGTTACTGAAAAGACACAAGCCATTCTACAATTACTTGAAAATACTTCTTATTCGGTCTCTAGATGACCAAGGCAAATTCTCTGAATATTTGGAAACAACAAGATCGCCGTACCAATCTATCCACCTAAGCTTCATGTGGTTCACTAGCACTGCTTTAGCTTCACGTCTGCAGAAGGACACTTGGCTTGCGAAGTAGCAATTCAGTTCAAATTTTTACAAAAGCGAAGTAGCAATCAGTACTCCTTGGATGGTGCAACTCTGTCCGTCCTGAACCTTGTAAAATAGAATCCTGCAAACTGTTACTGCTAGCAGAACAGCAACAGCTGCAGCAAACTCTTGGTACATGTTGCCTTCTTTTTCATTAGTCCATTACCGTGTGTCTGCATCCTGTTATGACTTCTGTTAATACTTTTGCTACAAACTCTTGAGAGAAGTTTGTTACCAGGAAAATGGAGATTTAGACACAAATAAGCAAGATCACTGGGCAGCTTCATGCCTTGTCGCTGATATGGATTTGGTGTAATCCTTTATTACTTTCTTGAGGGCGACTATAACGTCGCTCATTGATAATCTTTGGTGAGGTGCATCACATGAGCAGAATAAACCCAACTCAAATATTGGTGGCAGGAAGGGCTTCAGATCACAGACAGCACAGGAAGGACCTTGCAGGAGCCTATTGTCTAGAACATAGACAATATTTGACACGAATGCTTGATGAACCCACTGCCTGATGCTTAGATCTCCTTCGAACATGGGATCGGTGGGTCTCTTTCTGGTGAATACTTCAAGGAGCATGATTCCAAAGCTGAACACATCGCTCTTGCGGGATGCCTTCCCAAAGGATCCGTACTCTGCTCAATAATTCAGAAAATCAAATATTAGAAAAATTGAATAATTAGAAGGAACTATAATGATGATATACACCAGTCATGGGTATACCTATAGTATGCAAGCTAGGGAAAGTTCCTGGTGCCATGTACCCAAGTGTTCTAGGCATACTTGCTGTGACCATGGAGATGTCGTCACCCATTAGCAATTTGGCAATGCCAAAGTCTGCGACGTGTGCTGTCATGTCGCTGTCAAATAGCACGTTGCGTGGCTTAAGTCACAATGCAGGACAACCTGGAAATGCTGATGGTGCAGGTACTCCATCGCCATTGACACATCTAGCATGATCTCCAACCTCTTAAGGAATCCCATGCTACTTGCTGTACCTTCAGAGTGTAGGAGCTTGTCTAAGCTGCCATTGGGCATGTACGGGAGCACGAGTGCCCTGAAGTCCAGGGTGGAGCATGTGCTTAGTATTCTTATCAGCTTGCGGTGTTGAGCCATGCGAAGCACATGGCACTCAGCATCAAAGCTTCTAATGGCCTGCTCTAGTTGCAAGTCTAGAACTTTGATTGCAACAACCAAACCATTGCTCAGTTGGCATTTGAAAACTTTTGCAAGACTTCCAATTCCGAGAAGGTTGTTATCGCTAAAGTTATCAGTGGCAGAAATGAGCTCATGGTAGGTAACTAATATCTGTCTTACACTATTTCCTCGATCAATGACAGTAGCTTTCCTTCTAATCATTAGGTAGACACAAAGAACAATGGAGACAAATGCAGCAGTGACAACTGGAAGAAGGATAATTAGAAGGTCTCTTTTATTTGAGTGAGAGTGCAGAAGACAAGGAGAAAATCCAAGATTGGGAGATCCACATAGCCCAGCATTTCCAATCAAAGATCTCGACGTGATGTTTGAAAAAATACCTCCCTCTGGTATTTTCCCTTCTAGTTTATTGAAGGACAGATTTAAGGTTGTCAACTCAGTGAAATTGGCAAGGAACATGGGGATGGAACCTGAGATATTATTGTAGGAGAGATCCAAATTTGCTATGCTCGTAAGCTCCTCAAAGGAATCAGGGAACGGACCATCAAATGAGTTGTGTGATGGATTTAGGATGGTGAGCATCGTATTCTTTCCAAATGATACTGGGACGGTTCCATTCAAAAAGTTGGATGAGAGGTCAATGAAAACTATTTGTTTCAGCCCACCAACATCACTTGGAAGTGGACCAACAATGAAATTTTTAGAGAGATCTAGTGTGAAAAGTTTATCGAGGTGGAAGAAGCTTGCAGGCATAGATGAATTTAAGTGGTTACTAGCAACGTTTATAAATTCTAGCCCACTAAGGTTGCCGATGTTATCCGGAATAGAGCCACATAATTTGTTTTATTTTTTGAAGATACAACCTTTGTATGTTCCTGAGCATACTAATTTGTGTCAGTATAGGACCTGAGAAGTCATTATTCGAGAGATCAAGCTCCATGAGCTCTTACATTGCCGTGATAGATGTTGGGATTTCACCCGTGAATAGGTTATTAGAAAGCCGTAACATTTCAAGATGGCTTAAGTTTGACACTGTTGATGGAAGCCTACTTGTTAAATTGTTATAACCTACACTAAACCATAGTAACTCTGTCAAGTTCCCAATTTCATTTGGGAGCCCACCAAAGAATGAATTATCATACAGGTCAACAAGCTGGAGTTTCCTACAATTAGAAAGGGGGGACAAGAAATTAAGATTCCCATCTAAATTATTCCATCCGAGATGAAGCTGGTTAAGAGCTGGAATGTTCCCAAGTTTTGGTGGTACTGAGCCGGAGAATTGATTTTTTGACAGACTTAGCACAGACAATTCCGAAAAATTCCCAAGAAAAAATGGAATGGGACCTGTTAGCTGATTCATTCCCAGATCTAGTGCAGTAAGATGGGTTACATTGCTGAGAACTGCTGGCATATTGCCAACAAGTTTATTTTGTCCCAAGCCAAGAAAGTGGGGACGTGGCAGTTGAGCTAACCATGTTGGAATGATATCCTCAAAACAATTTACTGTCAAACAGAGGGTTTCTAAGTATTTGCATGCTGCAAGTTCTGATGGAACCGGACCTACAAAGTTGTTCCAGCCAAGATTAATCCGCTTTAGAAGAGGAAGGGTGAAACTTTGATTGTTCAGAATAGAACCCACAAAGTTGTTGTGATTGAGGTCAAGCCACTGCATCCATGACATGTTGTAGATGGTTGGGGGTACTGTACCAGATAGGTTGTTGAATGCTAGATACAAGAGTTCCAACATGCGCAACGAACCCATGCTGTGAGGTACTGGACCTGACAAGCTGTTGTTTCTCAAGCTGATATGCCTTAGGGATGGCGTATTCTTGAATAGGTATGGTGGTATGTGATCAGATAACTCGTTCCTAGCTAGAGAAATCTACTCAAGGCTGTGCATGTTCTACAGTAGTCCTGGCGGGATGTCCCCTGACAGGGTATTGTAACTAAGGCGAAGAACCTCAAGCCTTGATAGGTTTCCTATTTTACTAGGAATGGCACCGGAGAGGCCATTTCGAACAAGAGATAGAACCTTAAGCCGACGTAGGATGCCAAGTTCGTCAGGAATGGAACCAGCAAGGCTGATATTTGTGGTTGAGTATGGAGAGGAACGAAAGATTACCGAGGTGTGGGCTGAGCTCCCCTTGAAGCGGAACATTCGGCAGTGACAGAGCCATGACGCACTGCCGGTGCCGGCTGCACGAGACTCCATGCCATCGGCAGAAGGACACGTTGGATGTCCAGCTCCTGGCAAGGACGCCAGTGGGATCAGAGAGCTGAGCTTGGAAAGCCAGCAGCGCGGCTAGGTCGTTGTTGCTACCACCGGTAACGTTGGTGGCGCTCGGGATTGCAGAAGGAGAGGCGGGGGCACTAAGCAAGAGAGCTGAGAGTACAGGGATAGCCAACTTAAAAGAAAGATTTCGTGTGGCCAAGGCGTGCTCCCAGGGTGGCCACGACAGCAGAATTAATTTGGCTCTTTCGATTTGGAGATCGACGGTCCTGCTGTCTTCTCCCTATCCAATATATACCGGCTTCAGCCCTAGCTCGCTCTCACGTCCGCGTCCGCGCCTCCTCTCTCTCCCTCCTCCCTCGCGGTGGCGGTTAGGGCAAGCGCCCTGCGTGGCGGCGCGGCCCCTCGCCGTGGCAGCACGGCTACCCAGCATGCTGGCGCGGCGGCCCCCAGGCGCGGCGCCCAGCTTGGAGGCGGCCACAGCCGCAACCATGCCCCGGCAGTGGCTGTAGACGCGGGCGAGCTCGCCCTCCCTCGTCCTCTCTTGGTGCTCGCGGATTTCTTCTTCCTCTGGTGATTTTGTGTTGGATATTCATGGATCTCGTGCTTTTGCTTTGGGATTTCTTGATTTCGAATCTGGTGTGCACAGCAGCCTCGACGAGAGAGGCTCTAGGTGCAACGGCTTCAGTGAGGGTGACCCCGACCCGACGCGGTGGAAACGCAGATCAAGCGGCCTGGCACGGCGGCAAGGGCGGCCTGGCGCGGCGGCACGAAGGGCCTCGCCGCGGGTGGCCCTCAGCGTGCGAGCGGTGGCGTGCGGTGGCCTGTCGTGGCGGCCCTGCATGGCCCCGGCGCGGCAAACACGGCTGGGGTGGCCTCCCGACGCGGCGGCGGCGGCACAAATCCGAGGGAGGCCCCACGGCACGGGGGCCCTCGACTACTGCGGCCGTGGCACGGGTGAGTTCCCGGCGTGGCAGCTCCTCCCTCTCTCGAAGCGGGGCACTCACACCCTTTGCCGTCGACTCAGGTGAGGCCCTCTCTCCCTTGCTCCTCCTCCCCTTCCCTCGCCGGTGCCCAGGACGAACATCGATCTGCGGTTACGTCGCTGGGGGAGAGCTGTGTGCAGGCCAGATTCATAGTCTGGGTGCTGCGCATCCGCAGAAAAGTATTTGCTGCATAGTGGTGGTTTTCTTGGAATATCATCTTCATTTTGGGCGTTGGGAAGCCGGGTGAGGGGTGCAGTTTAGCCTACAACAAGGGTGTCGTGGGATTGTTGCTGACCATCCAGCGAAGGGCAAGCACACTGCGACTTCGTTAGACTTCAACCTGCATCTACCGGCGATTATATTGATTAATGATTTCTTTGCTTCATGTCCTTTCATTTGCTTAGGTGTGGGGTTTTGGAGGTGGTCTTCTTGTGCTGCCGTTCGGTGAGATTGAAGACATTTGCCATATCGTTCAGGCCAATCAGCTTGTGTTGACGCCGAATCTGCTCCGTGCCAACACACCAGCGGGCTTTGGACGCCCAAAGAGGTTGCTTGATCAACCTGCAACGCAGCAACAACGTAGCGTAACCGGCCAAACCGATCTAGAGACCGATAGGGCCGATGTGGAGCTTGTTGATGGCTGAATAGGCTCCCGAACCACCTCCGGAAGGATCCGTCAGGAGGAAGCACGTGGAGGATCTCTTAGGACCAGCAAGGCCACCTAATATGCCAATGAATCTCGTGGAGAGAGGCACCGGACAGCAGGTAGAGGGGTTGAGGAGAGAATTAGGGTAAAAGAGGTAGTATTGGTTGTGTTTGTTTGACGATTGATAGATGGGATCAATCGGTCATGATCCTCTCATTTATATAGATGGAGTGGTCTTATCCCAGTAGGAAACAACTCCTATACACGATCTTCAAGTTTTCTACGTCAAAAAATAGGTATAAACCGATTTGGAAACCCAAATCGGCTTAGGAAACAGCCTCGCACCGGCTAAGCCGGGTCTCAGTCGGCTAAGCCAGTTTTCTCGGGCCCGGGAGGCTGATTTTAGGCTGAAAACAGCCCAAGTCGGCTTAGCTGGCTTGGTGACCTGGCTAAGCCGGCTGGCAACTGGAAATTCCGGGTGAAATCTTCCAAAATTCATAATTAATTCATCCGGACGCTAAATAGGACGATCCATATATGTTTTTCGATCAGCTCGACGAGAGGAACGCAATGGTGAAGTCCAATCTTGCATTTGAGAAATTTGGTCAAACCGGCTTAGCCGACTTTAGGACCCGGCTAAGCTGGTTCTGGCTGATCCAATGCCCGAAAAGTGGTTTTCCTCGCCCAGACACCAAATGTGATGATCCGAGGGTGCTTTCCGGTCTTCTTGATGACAGAAACATGATGATAAAGTCCATTATTCCATATGGACAATTTTAGGTGTCAACATATGCCCCCCTGCTTTTCAATAAAGCTTGCGTACTGAAAAAGCATTCTTCAAAGCCAAAATTATCCTTTTGTTGCCTTTTTACACAGAAGTTTCATCAATGCTTGTTGTTTGTTGTTTTGAACTTTGACCAGAATATCATCCTCAAAACTTTCGGGTGAATCATGCTTGGACTAAGAATATAAGATATACTGAGCAGCAACGATACCCATCATATCAGCTGTTCAGTGGCTAAGGGTGATATATACATCGGCCATTTTTTTACTAAGGGCGATACATGTATCGGCCATTGCTTTAAATTGCTTATATGATGATGTTGGGCCGATTGCCAATCGGCTGTGCATCACCATGCTCCGGAGAAGGTTCATAATCAACCATCTCTTCATCAGGTGCCTCAGGAATTTCCATGCCCATTAAAGCAGCAACAGTAGCGGAAAAGTCTTTTGGGGGATCCTCAGAGGCATTAGAATATGCAAGAATCGACACGGATGCTTCAGGAGACATCGTAGCCGATTCACAGCTTGTCGGGGTAGAACTGACAGGGATAGTCGGCTCAGCCGGCTCTACAGTCGGCTCAGCCGGCTCTGCAACCGGCTCAGCCGGCTCAGGAGCTGCAGCAACACCCTCGTCGATCTTTGGTGAGGTTTCTTGGGGATTTCTTGGTGGAGCTTTATCCTCTATCATCCCAAGAGCCTCTTTCTTCAACTTTTTGCACCGGGCACGCTATAACTTTCGTCGTTGAGTTTTATCCAACCGTTGTGGACACCACTTAGGTTGAGTATACTTAGGATCTCTCAACGGCTTTTCTTCCTCTTCAACTCCAACAGCAATAGAATCTTTATCTTGCTTCTTTGCTGGATCTTGCCCCCCAGTCACAATTGGCTTACTGTCATCAATCTTTGGAGCAAGCTTCTCAAACATCTCAACCTTCTTGGATATGTAAACTTGCTGCAAAGGAGGATCTGCTGGTGGAGTCATAGCCAATTGCTTGTTTTTCTTATCTTCACGCTTGGGAGGCGTAGACTCTTTTTGTAACATCCTGACCCAGGGCTTAATAGGATTAATAGGATACTCATATCAACAAGTTGCAACTCCTTTTCCGGGAACCCATCTCCTAAAAACTCCAAAGTTAAGCGTGCTTGGCTTGGAGCGATGGGTGACCGACCGGAAAGTTCTTCCCGGGTGTGCACGAGTGAGGACAAAGTGCGCAGAAAAGGCTAGTGTTAGTCTGTGAGGGTAGTCTATTTTCTAGTAAAGCTGTCAGGATGTAAGCGGGCCCGGCCTCGAGGAGGCGGGACGTTACAAATGTAACTGTAACAACCCGAAAAATTCACCAAACAAAAATCCCAACTACAAAATTTTTTCGAAATAAACCCATGTTTGATGCTTGTCATGTAGGAAACCCTGCCTAATTGCACTTATGTTTAGTTACCATTGCTAAGCACTACAATATAACATCATCACATGTGTCTTAATTTTCCCTTAAGCCATATGTGATTGGGAACTTGATTATAACCTATATACCCTAATGCCATGACCTGGCACAATGCTATGCATTCCTTTATATTATATATGGACAAGCTCCTATAATGACTTCGCATATCCTATCCAGTAGAACCTATGGCCAACCATTAACCTTGATATACCCTAGTGATAGCCCCTAGGTGTTGACCGTAAAGCCTAATACACTCCTACTAGGATTAGTGGTGACATTACCAAGGGTCTAGTTTATCTATATGTATGCGCTCATCCAATAAAACCTACAATCAACTAGTAATCACCTATAACGATATAGTGGCCAGTGAGATCACACCAACCTAAAGACCCAGAGTCCTAAACCCATGGCAATAACCCCACACATGTGGATGTTGGCCTTTAACTCTAAGCCCTAGTTGTGGAGGCTATCCACACTAGCTTGATTAACTATTTAGCTACCCCTAGTGCATGAACCCCACTAGTACACTATAGTGTAGCAACATACCTACTATGCCAAATATAGAGGGTACCCAACCCTAAGCATATAATCTAGAGAGCCACCTATGTGACTTGGACTCCCAAATACCCCATGTAATGTTATGGGGCATATAGAGAAGCACCATAGCTTAGGCACTAAAGAATTCCCTTGATTCGTAGTTGACATCACATGATGAATTATAAATTAGTCATGCATCATTTGGCATATCAAATAATATGTGTGATTTGGTTCTTCTTGGATTTTTGTGATGTTAATAAAATCAATAAATATTTATTAATGTGATTAATAAATATCTACCCTGTGACGGTCGTTAAGTGCCAATTTTTACCGTCAACTAGACATGAAAAAGGACCTAAATATAATTACCATCTAGATATAGGGCTTACACTAATGGAATTCCACGAGTTTTGGTGAATGTCCTGCTTCAGGGTGTCACCGAAAATACCCAAGGAAGGCCCACATGTCGTTTACATAGAGATAATCGGGAACCGGTGAAAATTCTGTAACTGGAAGGTTCGAGAAGGCTCTGGACCAAACGGAGCCCGAACGGGCTCGGTGGAGAGTCGGCCGACTCCCACCTTGGGTCGGCCGACCCGTGACCTGGACCAATCAGCGTCAGCCTCGCGGATCCCTGTTCCACCGCCTTTGAGGATGAATAATAATCGTCCGTTTAGGTCGGTTTGATCCGAGGGCTGCGGTGCATCCTAGGGGGCTATATAAGCAGGGCCCCTGGCCCCTGGAGGAGGCATCCCATGAAACCCTAATTCATTATTTCCAGAGAGGATCAGGTGAGAGGGGTCCCTTGAATGGATCTCCTCCCTAGAGCATAGCATTCAAGATAGATAGAGAGAGTATAGGGTGGAGGTAGAGTTGGAGGAAGCCCGGCATGTCGGTGTCTCCTCTCCGGTTGTACTCGGGGATCAAGTCTCCTAACCCGAGGCTTGGTTCTAGGATTATTCTCGCAATTCAACTTCGATACTAGTAAGTTCTTGTTATTATTGCTCTTTGGTTTACGAGTTTACTTTATTCACTTCCGGTTGGGAATAGAGTAATCGTCGTAGCGTAAGCGTGGTGCTTGGGCTAGGTTCACTCGTAGATGCTCCCTATCCGCCGGAACCGTGGTAGTAGCGGGGGAGATGATGTCCCCTTTGTTACCTTTGTAATCCACTTCCCGTCGCAGGTAAGGTAGGTCCAAAAGTGCTAGGTTAAGCATCCTCTCGTGGTGTCTTTTCTTAGGTGCTCCCATAGAGTAGTAGTTGCAAAGCTTGCCATAGGTTGGAAGGAGACCGTGGTAGTAATCCTCTCTATATCGCTCATTACCTTGTCTCGTAGCTCGGGGGTTAAGTATAGACTTGGGTTAGTCGGAAGCACGTTTTCTCCTAGCGGATAAATAAATAACGATACTGAATATCTCCCGGGTGAAGTGCTCACCGATATCCGTGCGCTTGCGGATTATTTCTCTTTGATTCTTTCGTGTGCGTATCTAGTATCAACAAGCATTTCGGCGCCGTTGCGGGGAGAAAGACGGTCTCGCGAGATAACCTTAAGTCCCGCTTTAGCCTTGTATTATACTTTTATCTTTTTGTATTTGCCTTTTATTTTATATCCTTATGGATAACCCAAATTCCACGCCTATCCATCAATATCTTGCACCCATGAGCACATGCTTAGAGCCTCTAGAACCCATGATTTTCACATCTAGCTATGAGCTACACCAATCTGTGGTTGCAATAGGTCAAAGCCAACCCTTTTCTACAGCTAGAGTCCTATCTTCTGATCAAGTAGGTAATGAACTTTTTGCTACACTTAGGGAATCTTTTAATTTTCCTATAAATTTAGGTTTAGACCTAGCCTTACAAGACCATGTTCTTCTTCAACATCTGTATATGGGTCTTAATAATATCACCTTTGGAGGAGTTTTCCTTTCTTTATCCATTAGTGAAGTGAGGTTTGTCCTTATTAGTGGACATACTCCTTGCACTAGCCTTCATGATCACATCCTAGAGGTAGAGAAGGAATCATCCCCCAAACTAGAAGAGGAAGTTATCATAGCCACATTGCAAACATTTCAATCCCATGATTTGGCTATCCATCCCAAACCAATAGTACTCCAAAATTCTCTAAGGAAAGAAGTAATTCTATCCTTAGAAATTCTTTTTGATGGCGATTTTGGGAGGAGCATAAACTTCCCGCTTCATAAGAGATCTTTTAGTGCATGCATTATAAATCTTCTCAGGAAGAGATCTCTTAGAAAGCATCTCACACCCAATTCCTTTGAAGGACGTTTAGAAAGACTCAAGGATGGCATGCTAAGTGATGCCATAGAAGGAGAGCGAAGCCATCTAGGATCCACCTTTGTCTTCTCTCCTTTTGTGCCCACATTAGATATAGAATACGAACCCATCTTTAACCCCATCCTTGACCCCTATGACTCATTCTATGCCCTTTCTCCTAAACCTCCCCGATGATCCTAGAAGTCCATCTAGATATCCCATACATAGAAATCATCGAGAACATATAGAGGACCACGAAGATCAACATCCATGGCTACGAGCATTAAAAACCTATGTGCTATGGCCACCGAATGGATGGATAAGGCCTTAGATGAGATCATTTCGATAGACGATCCAGGGGAATTTTGGACATTTATGTCGAGTCACCCTTGGAAGTGAAAGATGATGGAGGCTTCAATGAGCAAAGTAGTTACTTCTTAAACACCCCATCAAGACCTTGCTCATATGAAAAATCTCCGATTCACTTAGTCTCTCTAACATTGCCCCACACGAGATCTTCAACCCCTCATGCTCCCCGTTCCTAAAGATATTAAGAGGGTGGTTGTAGACATATATACTTATCATAAATATTGTAGATCTCATTGTGTTGAATCCCGAGATTAGTGCACATAGATTGGTGTTGGAGGGGAAACCACTTCACCAATTCACATCTTGAAGGTTTCCCAAGGACAAGCTTAGTGTCCTAAAACAAGCACTATTCGATCATGGCATAACCTGTTCACCTTTCTATTGTGTTGTCCTTGTTAAATGAGCATAGAGTTATAATTGTGAAAATATTCCTTCGGTATTCGTGTCACTAACCTTTCCGCATTCAAAGCAAAAAGATCAAAGGAATAACACATGCAAGGTATGCCCAACCAATCACTATGCAACATTGAATTGCATTCATCCAATCTTGATTTCTGCCGAATTCAAGCTTGGGGGATATACTTCCATAAATACATCTTTTGCCATGTTGCTACATTATTTTGGTTGTCCCTACCTTAGGCATGCTCAGTTTGCTAAACATTAATCATGCCCTGCCATCACTGTTTGAGTAAATCTCTGTAGTGCTCTTATGCTACCTTTGTTTGCTATCGTATGCTTTGGTTTGGAGGTGCTTCATAATCATGATATGGGTACTTCTATTGGCATTTAAATTAAGCGTGGTGCTTAGGTTAAATAGCCTTCCTTAATCTGATTAGACATGGAGTCTAGTTTGGTTATTGAACTAAAAACTGCCGTAGTAGACATTGGTATATTTTGTTGGACTAACCCCCGTAAAAACTTCCAAATCCAAATTGGGAAAGTCCGTAGATGAACTCACATTGGAGATGAATCAAGGCATATGATGAACTCCAACAACTTCACATAGAAGACATAGCTCACTCATCGTCCAAGAAACAAGTTGAAGGAATTTATGGCGTGCATATTCATGGTGAACCTACCAAAACACCGCTTCGATGGAACAAAGGAGACAAGAGTGCCACAAGAAGGATTTAGATCAAATAGCACTCATCGAGAGGTGGTGGATGAACAAGGCAACAAGCCGTGAGCAACCTTGAAGACATCATAGCATTGAACCCAAAACTCGAGCTAGGACACCAATGAGAAGCTAGGTGCAACTCACCTCATTTTGGCCAATCAAAGGCCTCGCTCTCGTTGTTCTCGAAGCCACCATCTTGCACGTCGACAAAGAAGGACAAGCATGGCATGATAAGCATGCTTCCTTGTGTCAACCAATCACCATCAAGGGTTGACTACCGACCAAGTCCATGAAGACCATCAACAACTACATTTGCAAGATGATGTCCCTATGCCATTGGAGATGAAGCCTGCATACAATTAATGATGTCCCTTTCTTGATCATCAAGAAGGATGGCGTATCATTAACTGCAACTCTTCGCCATGCTGCTAGAAGACAAAGACCATCAAGGAAGAACTCCCGTCTACATCTCCAATGAACATCAATTAGTCGACCAAGGCTCAAAGAAAAATCAAGAATGGTTGACAAAAGAAGATCATGCAACCGTCCGTCCTAGATTGGATAGTTCAAAGAAAAGAAGAATGCAAAGGAGAGATCTTTGCTCAATGGACCTAGAATCAAGATCCCTCTCCAACAGACTTGAGAATCGTAGGATGGACAATGTCTAAAGAACATATAGTTACAACACACTTCGAGGGATGATTCAACACATACACTTGGCTTCCAATGATGAGCAACAACAAGCTTGGGGGAGGAAGGCCGCCGACACCTCTAATGATGATCCAACAATGCCCTTCCTCTTCTCAAACCCTCGTCACTCTGGCACACTGGTTTGCAATCCCTCCACTCGCAATTACTTCCTCTCTATAAGTTTGACTATTTTCTATAGATTTCATACACAATCAAACTTAAGACATAGTAAAATCAATCTTTAAGAGAAGAAGTAATGTTGAGTAAATGTTCTACGCTAATTAAAATTTTCAACCCAACTTTCGTAGCATAGAATATGACCTTTAGCTTAATGACATCTCTACCCTTGTTATTATTTGTATATTCCTTCGGGTATGTGTTGTCCACTAATCCTCTCGCAGAGAAGAAACAATAAGTGGAGCATAAGGTCAAGGGAGAGGCCTACTAGAAGCATCTACTCTTCATCCCGTGGTGCTCCAGTGATAAAGTTCTCAACCCGCAATATGCACACTAAACAAGATGTGCTAGCATCACAATTAAAGGTTCACTTCAAACCGTTGGAGAAGGAAAGAACATGGATGACCCCTTCCTCAAGAGATATCACTCAAGAGGTGCAGTTCTCATGGTCTCTACCTTTGGGATCAAATGATGCACCAAAGGATTGAACATGACAAGAAGTCCTATTCGAGGACTTAAAACACCGAACCCTCGCCAAGGAGGTAACTTGGTAGTTATCCATATTTCCCATTTTAGCATTGCACTAGTTTTTCCTTTAGCATATTTACTTTTTGCATAATCAGCTTCTTGTTGCATATTTACTTTGATGCATCTCGCATTAGAGAAGAAAATAATTTTGTCTTGCATTGCATCTAGAAAATGCTAAGCCCCATGTGAATAATTTTGTGGTGCGACACCCACAAAGATATCCACCGTGGTGGCATAAAAATAAGTTTTAATCTTAGTTGCATTTTTTCTGTCTACATACCATAAAATATAAAATTGCAAAAATATTAAGATCCTGCTAAAAAGATTTTTGTGTTAAGAAGGTTCTAGACATCCAAGGCTTAAAGTGTTATCACTAATGCTTAATCGGGCCCACAAGCTTTGTTGTCTATTTGAGCTTCACGAATTTAAAGGATCAAGAAGAGCTAATAGGCGTAAGGACGTCCCGTCCCTTGTCAAAGTGTCTTTGTCTTCAATGATCCGCAAAGGTCTTGTCTCTACCCCATTATCCCCGACACTCTAAGAGGGGCAAGACGCCTTCACCGCGCAGAACATCAACATACTACGTCAACATCCAGCTTGGGGGAGAGCACCCCGTGTATCAAGCTAAGTGTTCCAACTTGTCTATTTATTTATAGAGCTTGCTTTGTTAAAACAACTAAAAAATGCATAACCTTAGAAACCCGAAAGATTTCCTTATCTATCTTTTCTACTTTTGAAGAGCTCTTGTTAACTGCCTTTAAGTAATCCCCGGAGTAAGCTCTTATATGGAAATGATGAATAGTTGCTCGTCGTAATTCCTTTCAAGTACCTAGTTTTCAACCTTGCACTCTCCCGAGTTTTGGACACAACTGTTTAGATTTGAGATTTACTCTGAACCTGAAACTTGTGGGTAGCGAATGTTTGATCTAAGTCTAGGTAGTTGACGGATATGATATGGGAAAGTTTTGAGCTGTTGTCCATCTTGTTCCTAGAGATGCTAGAGTTCGAGAGTTTATCTTTTAAAAATCTTAAAATTTTTGCATGATGAGTTCCCGTATGACGAGAGTTCAAAATTCCTACCACAAACCATACATTCATGCTTGCTAGATTAGGAAAACCCATCTATTTATATAGATCATATTGTAGGCTTGAGTGTAGTCTTTATAGGCATTGAGTGTGGTTATGCTGTGGACCCATAAGGAACCAGTCATGCAGTTAAAGTCAATACTATGTGCTCTCCATCCATTGATCTATGCTAGTTCTGTCCTCAGAAGCATGCACCCATTTTATAAATACTACATTCATTCTGTGCTACTTCTGTCCCTAGAAGTACCACCTACATATAGATCCACATCCACTACAAATCGTGCTATCTCTACCCTGGAGATACGCACTTATGCTGCTCCTACCTTGGGAGAACGCATTCCCCCACATATTGTGCTGTCTCTACCCTGGAGATACGCGCTTATGCTGCTCCTACCCTGGGAGTACGCATCCATCCATCCATCCATCCACAAAATACATACGCCACTCATTTCACTTCATCCAGAAAAGGTTCTACTCCTATCCTGGGAGTGAACATCTAGAAATAATCATCGCCGTTCCATTTGCCTACATAAAAGCTCCAGTCATTATCATTTCAAGTTATACACTCCCCGTTGCTAAAGTTTCGTTTTCAGAGGATTGGTTGCTCTAAAAAAAAGAGAGAGAAAAAAAAAAAAAAAAAGAAGAAAAAAAAGAAGAAAGGAAAAAAAAGAAGAGAAAGAAAGAAAGAAAGAAAGAGTAGCCAAGTCCTTCCTTTCAAGAAGTTTTAAGGTTTCCGAATAAAGGGAGTCATGTTATCCCCAAAGGAGCAAGTGTAGAAGTAGATGTTCACCAAGTGATCACCCTTCATAATCATTTCCTTATCATCATCATCTTATCATTCATCCCATTTCCTCATTCACATGCACATATGACTTCATTATTTTAGTTCCTATTGGATCCATGGTATAACTGTGCAATATATGCAAGTGAGTTTGAGTGTCTCCCCACCTATAAGCTCCACATAAGCCTATTAGAAGTAGGGTGAGAGAGAGAAGGCACTTTCCACTATGCCTTAATTCCACAAATACCACATATTTTGAGAGAAGAGAGAAGGCATACACTACTCATGCCTTGGAGAGGATCCAGAAATACCACAAATGAGAGACTTGAAAGGGTCATACAAGGAAACTCTGAGTTTTATTTGAAAATCTTGCAAAAACTCGGAATAATAGTTGATCAAAGAGCGAGAAACATAGCGCTCGACTTGACCGTTCTGTCTTTCAACCGCTCAAGACCCAAGTGATGGCTACAAGCCCCATGGTGAAAGGTAATATGAGTAAGTTTTGAGTCGAATAGTTCACTCTAATCCGGAGGAGAGTTCTTGTTTGAACGCATGTGTACTTTTGAGGCGTGAAAGCATTGTAGCAACTCCTGATCCACCACTGAGTTTATCTTTGCTCAGGGACGAGCAAAAGGTAAGCTTGGGGGAGTTGTTGACGGTCGTTAAGTGCCAATTTTTACCGTCAACTAGACATGAAAAAGGACCTAAATATAATTACCATCTAGATATAGGGCTTACACTAATGGAATTCCACGAGTTTTGGTGAATGTCTGTTTCTGCAGGGTGTCAGCTGAAAATACCCAAGGAAGGCCCACATGTCAGGTTTACATAGAGATAATCGGGAACCGGTGAAAATTCTGTAATCTGGAAGGTTCGAGAAGGCTCTGGACCAAACGGGAGCCCGAACGGGCTCGGTGGAGAGTCGGCCGACTCCCACCTTGGGTCGGCCGACCCGTGACCTGGACCAATCAGCGTCAGCCTCGCGGATCCCTGTTCCACCGCCTTTGAGGATGAATAATAATCGTCCGTTTAGGTCGGTTTGATCCGAGGGCTGCGGTGCATCCTAGGGGCTATATAAGCGGGGCCCCCGGCCCCCGGAGGAGGCATCCCATGAAACCCTAATTCATTATTTCCGAGAGGATCGGTGAGAGGGGTCCCTTGAATGGATCTCCTCCCTAGAGCCTAGCATTCAAGATAGATAGAGAGAGTATAGGGTGGAGGTAGAGTTGGAGGAAGCCCGGATGTCGTTGTTTCCTCTCCGGTTGTACTGCGGGATCAAGTCTCCTAACCCGAGGCTTGGTTCTAGGATTATTCTCGCAATTCAACTTCGATACTAGTAAGTTCTTGTTATTATTGCTCTTTGGTTTACGAGTTTACTTTATTCGCTTCCGGTTGGGAATAGAGTAATCGTTCGTAGCGTAAGCGTGGTGCTTGGGCTAGGTTCACTCGTAGATGCTCCCTATCCGGCCGGAACCGTGGTAGTAGCGGGGGAGATGATGATGTCCCTTTGTTACCTTTGTAATCCACTTCCCGTCGCAGGTAAGGTAGGTCCAAAAGTGCTAGGTTAAGCATCCTCTCGTGGTGTCTTTTCTTAGGTGCTCCCATAGAGTAGTAGTTGCAAAGCTTGCCATAGGTTGGAAGGAGACTGTGGTAGTAATCCTCTCTATATCGCTCATTACCTTGTCTCGTAGCTCGGGGTTAAGTATAGACTTGGGTTAGTCGGAAGCACGTTTTCTCCTAGCGGATAAATAAATAACGATACTCCGGAATATCTCCCCCGGTGAAGTGCTCACCGATATCCGTGCGCTTGCGGATTATTTCTCTTTGATTCTTTCGTGTGCGTATCTAGTATCAACATACCCTACAAGCCACAAATGATGGTTACAAGAACCTACATATATCTAAATTAGCACATACTATCAATATAATCGGGGGTAGACCCCAAACCATGACCTATGGCTACCAGGACACTTGGCATAATTAACAAAACCCAAATTACCAAGCTAAAGACATGGCTTATGAGATAATTAGTTAAAACCTAGAATAGAAAAACAATTGAAAAAGGAAAAGGGAAGGAAGATGGCAAACCAGCCCAAGCATTCGGCCCAACCAACTTCCCATCCCATTCCTTTTCCTCTTTCTGGCCTCGAATCTAATAGCCCAGCTGGCCTGCCTAACCCTGACTACCACTGGCCCAGCCTGCTACCCGGTGTTTCCCCCTTTATTTCTCTCCACCTTGGCCCATGTCTACATAACGGCCCAGCTCGTTCTCCTTTTCTCCTAATGAAGCCGAACCGTCCCAACTGGACCAGCCCAGCAGGCCGCCTAGCCTCCCACTCGCGGCCCAAAGGAGCAGCTGGCCCAGCAAGCCCGCGAACGCAGCAACACACCATGTGCTCCTGTTCCATCTCTGCTGTGGATGACGAACGGGGCCCGCCTATCATATGCCTCCCCAACCACTCCCTCTCTGCTCTCCCATACAACGCCGAGCGGGAATCCGAGAATTGGGAGAGGGGATCCCGCCCGTCCCTGACCAAACCGCCTCCATGGGGCGAGCGGATGTGCGCCACGTAACCCACGGACACCGACAGAGTCACACGATCGGCATGACCCTCCCGTGTGCGCGCCAGCTCTGCCCTGGGCGGGGAAATCATACTGTTCCCCGCCGGTCGCCACCTTTTTGACCCGAGAGCACCAATTCGAGACCGTCGCTGCCATGTGGAGCCCGCACAAGGCCGAAAGCGACCCTTGGAGCTCCCCCTGGCCGCTTGATCGCGCAGCGCCCCGTATCACCGTCCGTCGCGCGCCATCGAAGCCGCCGCCTATAAGTAGTGCACCCCGGGTGCTCTAGGGTTCCATCCACCCCGCCGCCGCTCTGGTGGCCAACAACCACACCACACCGCACCGATCTGAGAAGAAGTGGGACGAGGAGGAAAGGGAGGGGAGGAAGCTGCTGCCGGAGAGAAAAGGAGGAACAACACCGGAGCACCGCCGCTGAGCACCTACTTCTTCAAGCCACGACGCCACGGATGCCGCTGCCACGCCGTCCGCAACCACCCGCGCCTACGACGCAACACCCTGAACCGCGAGCCCGAGAAAGAAGGAGCCACCGGAGAACTTCTTCCTCGCCATGGAAGAAGAAGGAGACAGCGCCGTACGCCGCACGACTACCACCACGACCCCGCCATCATGCTCGACCGTTTCGCCGAGCCCTGCAACACCTGCTACGCAAGGTGAGCCACCACCGCCGCCTTTTCCCCTCACCCCGGACCTTGCTATCGGCCACGGTTGCCCTGCCGATTCCGGCATAGCCAAACTGGCAGAATTAGGGAGACCTCCACCTCGGCCCTCGCCATGACCTGGGACGCGCCGTGCGCTCGTTAGGAGTAGAAGATGGGGCCTGTAGGATCTTAGCCATCTTGCTGCCATGGCCGATGCGCTGTGCGCGCTCTGGAGCACCGCCATGCCGTAGCCGAGCCGCCGTTCCGGCGCATCGGGGAGCCACTGGACTTGATGACTGCCAGATCCGGAACCGCCATGAAGTCGTGCACCCCGTGCACACGCTAAGACAAGTGGATGACCACTGGAGACGCCTTAGCTAAAACCATGCCGGCGTCGAGCTCAAGCCAGAGCTCCGCCGTGTTGCTACCCTGGACCCCTACTCCGGCCGCCTTGCATCACGGTGATGAGCCGACGAAGCTTCGCCTCAATGTCCTGGACCTATCTGTGTGGATGATGGAGCCCGAGGAGCCCTGTACGCAGCGCCGCCGTTTCGCCGGAGCTCCGCCGTGAACTCGCTACTCGCGCGGACGCTGCCGTGATGCTCGGTCGCCGCCGTCGAGCTAAACTACCTCCAGAGGAACCGAATTGGCCAGCTGCAGTTTCAGTTGGATGATAGGCCGCTTTGCCCCTCTGTTGTGGTGCGCGTCAGTGCCGCCATGCTGCCAACCGCCGCCATGGATAGCAACACTGGGTGCTGCTCTGGCTCCCTTGCCGCACCGGTGTGGTCGCCTTGAGACCGTGATGTTGACGCGCTCAACACCGTGAACCGAGGACGACCGCGGCGCTCCAACGCACGACCATGCCGCCAGCGGCCATGCTGTCGTAGCTCTAGACAGGAAGAGGATGGGGATGAGGCAAAGATGGAGATGGGGAAAGAGACGAGGAAGCTGCCGTGCTGGAGATGGACTCGGACCAGGTGAACCAACGACACTGACGATGGGACCCACCACTGCTGTCCACCATGCGCCCTGAACCTGTGGACCATGTTCTGCTGTACACCGCCCATGGACCAAGAGCATGTGGACCAAGAGGACCAGAAAGGGACACAGACTCAGATCACAAAGACCTTTCCTGCGGTCTACGGACCACGAAGACTGGTCCACCATGAACCAGCGCCCGTAGGCCAGAACCCGATATGAGCCTAGTTGATGACGTGTCAAAACCATAGAGAGACACGTGGTGGGCCAGCCCGGACCACACCAGACCATACGGCCCATGTCCAGGCCCTGACCCGGCCCTACCGGGCCCATCTTCGGCCCATATGGGTTGACCTGTCAACGTGACGTCATGCTGACGTCATCAGCCACGTCAGCGCCACGTCACCCGCCGCGTCAACGCCACATCATCAGCAGCCACCACATCGTATACCACGTGGACCTACCAGATGCTGCCACATGTCAGCCTTAGGATAATTCAGCCTTTTATCTTTTTCAGAATATTGTATAAACTTCGGAAATTCATAACTAATTCATACGAGCTCCAAAAATAATGATCTTTGTATGGAAATTCATCTAAAATCGAGCACTACGCAATGAGATTATGTTTGAGTGCATTTGGATCTTTTTGTTATTCAATCGTTCTTTTGTGAATTCTATAGGAGTCGCTAACGTGACTACTACGTCTCGTTTTCAGAGTCGAATCGGGTGAGGAACAATCTGAGGAAGGAGACTCCGAACACGGGGAGACCCCGCTGATCGACTACATCGGACCAAGGAGGACTTGTACCACTACTATCGGACTCGTACAACTACTTCCTCGACATTGCAGGTGTCATGGCAGCACCTTCTTTTACAGAATCCTATTAGACATTGCAAATAGAATCGCTAGCGCTTTATATTTATTTCTTTGCTAGTATATTGATGCATGCTATTGCCTGAGCCGTTATTACCTTGATTGAAACCCTTCACCATGTTACCCAGCTTTGCGCTCGCACTTATATTTTTATTACCTCTCTGCTTGCTTGCACTTTATATCACCATATATACTATAACTCCACTTCGCATTGTATCTGTGATGTGATACGGGTGGTGAACCCCTGAGAATGGTTTGGCTTGGGATGCCAGACTTGGTGGTGAGGATCTGGAGGTATTGTGCGTGTGACTTGGGTACGTGGAGGGTGAGGGTTGAGTCGGCTGGACAGGATCTACGACGAGTCTTGGGGTGGGCCCTGAGACGAGTCCTGCCGGGGATGCATCCTAGGCATCCCGTTGAGACGTACCTGTGGCGGGTACATGAGACTTGAGAAGACCCCGCTGTGGAGAGCCCTCGGGATCGAAGATATGTGACTCAAGGAGATTTCCCGGTGTGGAGAGCCCTCGAGAAGGAGGTGCTGTGGTGGCACGGTAAACTCAAACCCTATATGAAGATATCCTGTCTGGTCCTACCTAAGGACTGATATATCGGGAGAACCGGAACCACGAACTCTTCGTACACACCACTCGCTCTTGCTTCTGCAAGGGACGGAAGTTCGACTAGTCTGGACGATGCCATTGCTGCTTGGAGTTGAGGGGGAATGGTATGTGGTGAGCCTGTGCCACTCTATTCAACAGTACCATTGGAGGGGTAGCCGGTTACTGTTGATCCCAGTCCCAGTGTGTTCTGGTAAGCCGTCACTTTCTAGGGCTGGGTGGCAGGATGGTGTTGTCTAGGTTAGAAGGTCGTCTGGAATCAGCCTAGGCGTGTGCACGTCTATGATGGCGATCTGGTGGGTACAGGTGTACATACTCTGCAGAGTTGATCGATCTATGCGCATACCGCGGCCTCGGTTATGGCCATTCTGTGATCTACGTTTCTGTCGAGTAGAGAGAGGAGTGTTCTACCTTCCTCGAGAAATGATTTAGGCCATGAGCCTTGGGTTGTGGCTGCGGGCCTTTGAGACAATCCGAGAGGGAGTTGGCCTGCCGACTTGAGTGTGAGATGTGGTGAGACTTGATGATGGAGATGTGGTGACGGACTTGAGATGGATTTGGGATGGATTGAGATGGACTTGGGATGGATGGGATGTGTGCGGGAATGGGAATGTGTTAAACATGACTATTATTACTACTACTACTATTACTTGTTGCTACTTGCATGCGCTAGGATGCAAACCACAACCAAACTATAGGATCGCCAGATCCCTTTATTTTCTCTTTTCCACTAAAGCTCATTCGGTGCTGACCATGGCCTGCACACATCTGGCGGTGTGCAGATTTCCTGCTTCTCAGAGTTGTCGAATGGATTAGATGGTCTCGTGCCTGTGCTCAAGTTGGAGTTTGAAGCTGCTTCCGCGTTATGCTTCCGCCTTCTCAAGCTGTTCTGGATGTTAGAGATACATTGTTTCCGCCTTACGGCATTGTAACTATTATTGTAAACCCCTCTATTTGTACTCTTTAGATTTACAATTCGATGTATGGAATTGATTATCGACTAATGTATATCATTCTGTGAAATTTCCCTTCGTGGAAAATTGAGGATGTTTCAGTTGGTATCAGCTCCGTGCTTGACCCTAGGACGAGACCCTCAGGATTGGACGATAGAATAGGTTGAGCCGGCCCTTCTTTCGGTTATATTACCGACCTTGCACCATTTTGTGCATGGCTTACCTCTTACAATGGACTTGCTGACCATGTTCTGGGTCCCTTATGAAGATGACGACCTTTAAGAGCATGTCGTTCTACCACGAGTACCACGATGGATACGCCCAACTTCGGCAAGAAGTGCTTCAAGAGTTTGGAGTCCCTGAAGACAAGTGACAATAGACGTGCCACAAATAGGTAGTGCCTAGAGGAGCCGAGGTCTGCTACATGGTAACTCTATAGATTCTCCCAAGTAAAGAAATGCCGCACAAGCCCTACATCATTCGTGAGATAGGAGACGCCATCTTTACTTCTGTGCAACCTATTGCCCATGCAGCTGTTCAATTTGTGACGCAAGTCGCATACAAAATCCTCGAGCATGGCCCCCTGACGTCTATTACCCCATGCCCTCGACGCATCCAAGTGTGCCATAGGGTAGTGGGATGAAGTCGAACACACCTAAACCCAAATGATCGGAGGACAAAGATGAAGGAAGTTTCTTACTCCACCGGTTCAACTCCACAAGCAAGATTCATCATGATAAGGGGGTAGGTAGAAGATAATGAAGATGAACCCTATTTGGCTACAAGTCACACCATGAGTAGAGTAGAATGTCTACCACCATGAACTACCTACGCGTAGTGCGTTTCCTCGTGAATCTCTTGGTGTAGCTACCAAGGATATCGCCTTGTAATTCAACCCAATGTAATGAGTGCTTGGATTTTATCGCATTTTATGGTTCTTCTTGCATCTTTGATTGAGTGTAGGTCTAGCTTAAAATGTTTTAAATTGCTTAAAACTGCTTTATTATTATATTAAATTGCTAATAAGTCATATCACTTGCACTAATCTTTGGGACCGCTGCATCCAGATGACGACCCGTCGCTCTGCACGCCTGAGGAACCACCGTGCCCCTTCCCCAGCACCGATCATCTGTGGCCGTGCACTTGGTCGTAGACATGGACGTGGTCACCAGGGAGGACGTGTGGAACCTCGCACTCCTTCTCTGTAGCATGGTAACCCGTTCAGTCATGGTTCGCCTGATGGAGCCCCCTATCGGCAGAGATCTTCCTCCACCTCCGCCACCACCCACTGGTGATGCTGCTGGAGGAGACAATCAACCACCTCTCTTAGCTGATGTGATGTCCCAGCAAACCCAGCTTCTGGCAGCACTGGTTGATGAAGCGAACCGCCACAATGGAGATCACCAGAACAACTTTCAGTGGAAATTGGAGGGATTCATGAAGCTCAAGCCACCCACCTACGACGGAACTGGCCCTGAACCTCTCGCAGCCGATGACTGGCTCAGGGAGATTGAGAAGAAGCTTGCCATCATAAAGTGCACTGATGAGGAGGAGCGTATTACAGTCGCCACTCACCAGCTCACAGGTGCTCCACGCGATTGGTGGGATAGCTACTGTGACGCACACCAGGACCCTGCCAACATCTCCTGGGAAGAGTTTGTAGAAGCTTTCATTAAGCACCACATCCCCGAGGGAGCCTTCGAAGCCAAGACCGAAGAGTTCCGCAACATCAGAATGGGCAAAGACAAGATATGCGAGTACACGGCATGCTTCACTAACTTGCTACGCTATGCACCCCCTTCAGTCAAGAAAGATGAGATAGAAAAGATCTACTACTATAGGAAAGGACTGAACTCAAAGATCAAGTTGAGCCTTAGTGGTGTCAAGAGTTACACCCTACGTGACTTGATCGACAGATGCATCCATATCGAGAAAGACCGCATGGAAGCTATCAAGGAATACAAGGAAAAGAAGCACCAACTAAAGGAATCGTTCCACCCTTCTGATCGCAAGAGGTACCGTGAAGATGCACCTTCGACGGACCACACTCGCTACGTCAAGGAGGATGTACCCGATTTGAGTTGGTATGATGGTACCTATACCACCGACTACTCTCACCCTACTCAGGGCCGTTTCACTCAGGATCACCTTGCTCAGGACCGTTCTACACAGACTCGCCATACTCATAGTCACTCCATATCTACACAGCCTGCACGGAACCGCTCTACTCCAAGATCTGGCAACCAAAAGGACGTTGTGCCAACCCCTACAAGCTGTGAGCCTTTCGCTTGTTTTGGTTGTGGTAAATCGGGTCACAGAGTCATCAACTGCCCAAGGAACTACAACACTCCACCAGCTGAGATCCAGTTCAAGGTTCAGCCAAGAAGATTCGAAGTGCTACTCGAGCCGCCCGTTTCTAGCTTACCCACCTAGTAGCACATAATGCCCCCTGATATGGAGAATGTATGATCTACAATTCAAGCTGAGGCTTCAATGATGTCTTATCTAGTACCTCAAGTTCATGTACGATCCCCCATATTGTACCAGAATCTGGTTTACCATGAATACAAGTTTACCTATTCATCATCAATTTACCTTTTTAATATCAATTGTTCTTTCTACAATTCGCCCAATAAGCCTTAGAGATGTAGGTTAGGAATAGCCCTACCTTTCAACAAACCCCCATCTCGGTTGACCCCACCTTACTATACCCTTAGGCCTAGATGATCATCTCAGTTTGAAGAATGCCTACCCAGACGGAAGACAAGGAGGTTATCTACGCTTATCAAAGTAGCGCAGCGGAAGCGTGGTAGACCCATAACCCACTAGACCCTAGATCGAAATCAGGAGCCTAAAGGACACCTCTTCAACTAGAGAGACCTAATATGGTTTAAACTAATCTCAGACCCTCTCATCGCTAACCCTGTGTTGGAACCTCCTACAGCTACAACTCCTCAACTATCATCAAGTGTCCCTTGCGAAACCCTAAGATATACATGGTGCATCTACATTAGCATTGAGCTTACTCACACTCTATCATGGATCTAGGCAGAGGGATCAAGACTTCACTACTCACTCCTGCAACTCAATGGAGCAACTACATCACGCTACGGTGAACAAGAATTCAGATTGGAGTAGACTTCACGTTACCACCTTCGAGTAGTACTACACACCTTAAATCTCGGGGACGAGATTCTGATAAGGGGGTAGGACTGTAACAACCCGAAAAATTCACCAAACAAAAATCCCAACTACAAATTTTTTTTGAAATAAACCCATGTTTGATGCTTGTCATGTAGGAAACCCTGCCTAATCGCACTTATGTTTAGTTGCCATTGCTAAGCACTACAATATAACATCATCACATGTGTCTTAATTTTCCCTTAAACCACATGTGATTGGGAACTTGATTATAACCTATATACCCTAATGCCATGACCTGGCACAATGCTATGCATTCCTTTATATTATATATGGACAAGCTCCTATAATGACTTCGCATATCCTATCCAGTAGAACCTATGGCCAACCATTAACCTTGATATACCCTAGTGATAGCCCCTAGGTGTTGACCGTAAAGCCTAATACACTCCTACTAGGATTAGTGGTGATATTACCAAGGGTCTAGTTTATCTATATGTATGCGCTCATCCAATAAAACCTACAATCAACTAGTAATCACCTATAACGATATAGTGGCCAGTGAGATCACACCAACCTGAAGACCCAGAGTCCTAAACCCATGGCAATAACCCCACACATGTGGATGTTGGCCTTTAACCCTAAGCCCTAGTTGTGGAGGCTATCCACACTAGCTTGATTAACTATTTAGCTACCCCTAGTGCATGAACCCCACTAGTACACTATAGTGTAGCAACATACCTACTATGCCAAATATAGAGGGTTACCCAACCCTAAGCATATAATCTAGAGAGCCACCTATGTGACTTGGACTCCCAAATACCCCATGTAATGTTATGGGGCATATAGAGAAGAACCATAGCTTAGGCACTAAAGAATTCCCTTGATTCATAGTTGACATCACATGACGAATTATAAATTAGTCATGCATCATTTGGCATATCAAATAATATGTGTGATTTGGTTCTTCTTGGATTTTTGTGATGTTAATAAAATCAATAAATATTTATTAATGTGATTAATAAATATTTACCCGACAAGCCACAAATGATGGTTACAAGAACCTACATATATCTAAATTAGCACATACTATCAATATAATCGGGTGTAGACCCCAAACCATGACCTATGGCTACCAGGACACTTGGCATAATTAACAAAACCCAAATTACCAAGCTAAAGACATGGCTTATGAGATAATTAGTTAAAACCTAGAATAGAAAAACAATTGAAAAAGGAAAAGGGAAGGAAGATGGCAAACCAGCCCAAGCATTCGGCCCAACCAACTTCCCGTCCCATTCCTTTTCCTCTTTCCGGCCTCGAATCTAACAGCCCAGCTGGCCTGCCTAACCCTGACTACCACTGGCCCAGCCTGCTACCCGGTGTTTCCCCCTCTATTTCTCTCCACCTTGGCCCACGTCTACATAACAGACCAGCTCGTTCTCCTTTTCTCCTAAAAGCCGAACCGGCCCAACTAGACCAGCCCAGCAGGCCGCCTAGCCTCCCACTCGCGGCCCAAAGGAGCAGCTGGCCCAGCAAGCCCGTGAACACAGCAACACACCATGTGCTCCTGTTCCATCTCTGCTGTGGATGACTAACGGGCCCGCCTGTCATATGCCTCCCCAACCACTCCCTCTCTGCTCTCCCGTACAGCGCCGAGCGAGAAGCCGAGAATTGGGAGAGGGGATCCCACCCGTCCCTGACCAAACCGCCTCCATGGGGCGAGCGGATGTGTGCCACATAACCCACGGACACCGACAGAGTCACGCGATCGGCATGACCCTCCCGCGTGCGCGCCAGCTCCGCCTTGGGTGGGGAAATCATACTGTTCCCCGCCGGTCGCCACCTTTCTGACCCGAGAGCACCAATTCGAGACCGTCGCTGCCATGTGGAGCCCGCAGAAGGCCGAAAGCGACCCTTGGAGCTCCCCCTGGCCGCTTGATCGCGTAGCGCCCCGTATCACCGTCCGCCGCGCGCCATCGAAGCCGCCGCCTATAAGTAGTGCACCCCGGGTGCTCTAGGGTTCCATCCACCCCGCCGCCGCTCTGGTGGCCAACAACCACACGACACCGCACCGATCTGAGAAGAAGTGGGACGAGGAGGAAAGGGAGGGGAGGAAGCTGCTGCCGGAGAGAAAAGGAGGAACAACACCGGAGCACCACCGCTGAGCACCTACTTCTTCAAGCCACGACGCCATGGACACCGCTGCCACGCCGTCCGCAACCACCCGCGCCTACGACGCAACACCCTGAACCGCGAGCCCGAGAAAGAAGGAGCCACCGGAGAACTTCTTCCTCGCCGTGGAAGAAGAAGGAGACGGCGCCGTACGCCGACGCCGCACGACTACCACCACAACCCCGCCGTCACGCTCGACCGTTTCGCCGAGCCCTGCAACACCTGCTACGCAAGGTGAGCCACCACCGCCGCCTTTTCCCCTCACCCCGGACCTTGCTATCGGCCACGGTTGCCCTGCTGATTCCGGCGTAGCCAAACTGGCAGAATTAGGGAGACCTCCACCTCGGCCCTCGCCATGACCTGGGACGCGCCGTGCGTGCGTTAGGAGTAGAAGATGGGGCCTGTAGGATCTTAGCCATCTCGCTGCCATGGCTGATGCGCTGTGTGCGCTCTGGAGCACCGCCATGCCGTAGCCGAGCCGCCGTTCCGGCGCATCGGGGAGCCACTGGACTTGATGACAGCCAGATCCGGACCCGCCATGAAGTCGTGCACCCCGTGCGCATGCTAAGACAAGGGGATGACCACTGGAGACGCCTTAGCTGAAACCATGCCGGCGTCGAGCTCAAGCCAGAGCTCCGCCGTGTTACTACCCTGGACCCCTACTCCGGCAGCCTTGCATCGCGGTGATGAGCCGACGAAGCTTCACCTCGATGTCCTGGACCTATCTATGTGGATGATGGAGCCTGAGGAGCCCTGTACGCAGCGCCGCCGTTTCGCTGGAGCTCCGCCATCGTGATGCTCGGTCGCCGCCGTCGTGCTGAACTACCTCCAGAGGAACCGAATTGGCCAACTGCAGTTTCAATTGGTGATAGGCCGCTTTGCCCCTCTGTTGCGGTGTGCGTCAGTGCCGCCATGCCGCCAACCGCCGCCGTGGATAGCAACACTGGGTGCTGCTCTGGCTCCCTTGTCGCACCGGTGTGGTCGCCTTGAGACCGTGATGTCGACGCGCTCAACACCGTGAGCCGAGGACGACCGCGGCGCTCCAACGCACGACCATGCCGCCGGCGGCCATGCCGTCGCAGCTCTGGACAGGAAGAAGATGGGGATGAGGCGAAGATGGAGATGGGGAAAGAGACGAGGAAGCTGCCATGCTGGAGATGGACTCCGACCAGGTGAACCAACGACACTGACGATGGGACCTACCACTGCTGTCCACCATGCGCCCTGAACCTGTGGACCACGTTCTGCTGTACACCGCCCATGGACCAAGAGCATGTGGACCATGAGGACCAAAAAGGGGCATAGACTCGGATCACAAAGACCTTTCCTGCGGTCTACTGACCACGAAGACTAGTCTACCATGAACCAGCGCCCGTAGGCCAGAACTCGATATGAGCCCAGTTGATGACGTGTCGAAACCACAGAGAGACACGTGGTGGGCCAGCCAGGCCCACACCGGACCATACGGCCCATGTCGAGGCCCTGACTCGGCCCTACCGGGCCCATCTTTGGCCCATATGGGTTGACCTGGTCAACGTGACGTCATGCTGACGTCATCAGTCACGTCAGCATCACGTCACCCGCCACGTCAGTGCCACGTCATCAGCAGCCACCACATCGTATACCACATGGACCTATCAGACGCTGCCACGTGTCAGCCTTAGGATAATTCAGCCTTTTATCTTTTTCGAAATATTGTATAAACTTCGGAAATTCATAACTAATTCATACGAGCTCCAAAAATAATGATCTTTATATAGAAATTCATCTAAAATCGAGCACTACGCAATGAGCTTATGTTTTAATGCATTTGGATCTTTTTGTTATTCATTCGTTCTTTTGTGGATTCTGTAGGAGTCACTAATGCGACTACTACGTCTCGTTTTCAGAGTCGAATCGGGTGAGGAACAATCTGAGGAAGGAGACTCCGAACACGGGGAGACCCCGCTGATCGACTACATCGGACGAAGAAGGACTTGTACCACTACTATCGGACTCTTACAACTACTTCCTCGACATCGCAGGTGTCATGACAGCACCTTCTTTTATAGAATCCTATTAGACATTGCAAACAGAACTGCTAGCGCTTTATATTTATTCCTTTGCTAGTATATTGATGCATGCTATTGCCTGAGCCGTTATTACCTTGATTGAAACCCTTCACCATGTTACCCAGCTTTGCGCTCGCACTTATATTTTTATTACCTCTCTGCTTGCTTGCACTTATATCACCATATATACTATAACTCCACTTTGCATTGTATCTGTGATGTGATGCGGGTGGTGAACCCCTGGGAATGGTTTGGCTTGGGATGCCAGACTTGGTGGTGAGGATCTGGAGGTATTGTGCGTGTGACTTGGGTGCGTGGAGGGTGAGGGTTGAGTCGGCTGGACAGGATCTACGATGAGTCTTGGGGTGGGCCCTGAGACGAGTCCTGCCGGGGGTGCATCCTAGGCATCCCGTTGAGACGTACCTGTGGCGGGTACATGAGACTTGAGAAGACCCCGCTGTGGAGAGCCCTCGGGACGGAAGATATGTGACTCAAGGAGATTTCCCAGTGTGGAGAGCCCTCGGGAAGGAGGTGCTGTGGTGGCACGGTAAACTCAAACCCTATATGAAGATATCCTGTCTGGTCCTATCTAAGGACTGATATATCGGGAGAACCGGAACCACGGACCCTTCGTTCACACCACTCGCTCTTGCTTCTGCAAGGGACGGAAGTTCAACTAGTCTGGACGATGCCATTGCTACTTGGAGTTGAGGGGGAATGGTATGTGGTGAGCCTGTACCTTTCTATTCAACAGTACCATTGGAGGGGTAGCTGGTTACTGTTGATCCCAGTCCCAGTGTGTTCTGGTAAGTCGTCACTTTCTAGGGCTGGGTGGCAGGATGGTGTTGTCCAGGTTAGAAGGTCGTCCGGAATCAGCCTAGGCGTGCGCACGTCTATGATGGCAATCTGGTGGGTACAGGTGTACATACTCTGTAGAGTTGATCGATCTATGCGCATACCGCGGCCTCGGTTATGGCCATTCTGTGACCTACGTTTCTGTCGAGTAGAGAGAGGAGTGTTCTACCTTCCTCGAGAGATGATTCAGGCCGTGAGCCTTGGGTTGTGGCTGCGGGCCTTTGAGACAGGCCGAGAGGGAGTTGGCCTTCCGACTTGAGTGTGAGATGTGGTGAGACTTGATGATGGAGATGTGGTGACGGACTTGAGATGGATTTGGGATGGATTGAGATGGACTTGGGATGGATGGGATGTGTGCGGGAATGGGAATGTGTTAAACATGACTATTATTACTACTACTACTACTATTACTTGTTGCTACTTGCATGTGCTAGGATGCAAACCACAGCCAAACTATAGGATCGCCAGATCCCTTTATTTTCTCTTTTTCGCTAAAGCTCATTCGATGCTGACCATGGCCTGCACACATCTGGCGGTGTGCAGATTTTCTGCTTCTCAGAGTTGTCGAATGGATTAGATGGTCTCGTGCCTGCGCTCAAGTTGGAGTTTGAAGCTGCTTCCGCATTATGCTTCTGCCTTCTCAAGCTGTTCTGGATGTTAGAGATACATTTTTTCCGCCTTGCGGCATTGTAACTATTATTGTAAACCCCTCTATTTGTACTCTTTAGATTTACAATTCTATGTATGGAATTGATTATCGACTGATGTATATCATTCTGTGAAATTTCCCTTCATGGAAAATTGAGGATGTTTCACTTTTTTTATTGGCTGATTCTCGGAATCGGCCTTCTATTTTTTGTACTTTGCCATAAGTCAATCAAAAGCACAAAGTGGCTTGACCACTGGTTTCTTGCCTTTTTGCTCCTTGACCTTGCAAGCTATAACCTCTGGCTTGTGTGGAATGAATGTACGCAAAATGTGGATACCGGAAGAAATGGAGCTGCTGGAGGCCTGGGAGTTGTCTAGGCCGACTTGGATAGTCGGCTCA
Organism: Themeda triandra; assembly: GCA_018135685.1. NCBI lineage: Eukaryota > Viridiplantae > Streptophyta > Magnoliopsida > Poales > Poaceae > Themeda > Themeda triandra. The sequence continues at coordinate 31,852 of JAENPR010001653.1, read as the reverse complement.
GCCGACTTGGCCTGAGCACAGGGGGAACCGGCTTGGCCGACTTGGAAAGTCGGCCTAGCCGACTTTGGCTGGGCACTGTTGGGGTCGGCTTGGCCGACTGAGACAGTCGGCCTAGCCGGCCTGTGTTGTGCCGCTTGCACCTCGTGCCATCTTTGCCTTCGCAATGCCTCCGCTGATGCAGCGGTGATTGTAAGCTTAATCTTCCCTTGTTGGTCCCTCTCAAGCACCACCTTGCGCCGATAATTATATTCTTGCCTTGAGCTTTATCGGCTTGCTCGGGACAGATCAAAATAGCAGGTGTTCCAGCTTCGACCACATTCATGTGTGCTAGAAAAGGATTCTTGTTGATTTGCATGTCGGTAAGACTCAATCGTCCTTCATTAAGAGCCGATTGGACCTGCCGACGAAAAACATTATAATCATTAGTGGCATGAGAATAAGAGTTATGGTATTTACAATAAGCTCTTCTCTTAATCTCATCTGCAGAAGGCATGGTGTAATGGATTCTAATATGTCCGATTTTGAGTAATTCATCAAAAATACGGTCACATATAGAAACATCAAAAGTAAACTTTACTTTTTCACTCTGATTCTTTTGAATCAGTTTGAGAGAAGGACAAGTAACAAGTTTATTCTCAGCAGCCAACGCTTCTCTACTTTCATCATCCGAAGAATCATTTGAATGATATGTCCAATGAGCATCATGAGATTCTTTAAGGCGCGATTCCTAGAAAACGGCCCTCTCAACCAAATGGTTATAACTAGTAAACTGAACATTTTCAAGTTTATCTCGAATACTAGAATGTAAACCATTTAGACAAATATCAACAAGATCCCTTTCGGAGATCATCAAGTGAAAACATCAGTTCTTAATCTCTCTACACGTTCTAAAGAAATCAAGAGCAATCTTATCATGCCCCTGACAAACCGATGTAAGAGGTGATAATGTAGTTTCTTGGGCTTCGATATAAAAGTAATCATGAAACTTCTCTTCTAACTCAGCCCAAGAACTAATACATAATGGTGGTAAAGAAGTAAACCAGGCAAAAGAAGTGCCCATTAAAGATAGAGGAAAATTATGAATTTTCATGTAATCATGAGCACTAGCCTCTTCTAACTGAGCAAGATACATGCTAACATGCTCAAAGGTTGATTGGTTACCACTACCACTGAATTTCTGAAAATCGGGTACCTTCCAGCCATCAGGATTCCACATGTAATCAATAGCTGAAGGGTATGGCTTGGAGTACATGTTCTTGGCAGTTTTAATGTGAACACATAAGCTTTCTTCAAGAGATTTAGTATAGTCCTCTCTAAACTGATTTAGAACATTAAAATCGGTAGAAGAAGTACTTTGATTGTTTTCAAGCATAGGGTTCCTACTAGGAGACTTCAGTGGGCTTGGCAAAATGTTGTTTCCCTCCGAAGCTCTTGATGCCCTATAATCGGTTCGTAATTGACCCGATTGTTGAGCACCACCTACTGCAATTATACAACATGATCGGCTTTATCGGCTAAAGAAGCCGAAGGAGCCGATTTTAAACTAGGAGCGCTGTTGGAATTTACCTCATTTGCAGAAGACGTAGAGGTCATGAATTCAACAATGTTTAGCTCCTTAAATTGCGTAATCTTACCGTGTTGATCCTTAGAACATCCTTCTAAGAAGGCATTCTTGAGATCGGCAAGCTTGGCTTGTAATTGTCCTTGCAATTCTGGAAAAAACTCCTCCAAAGACGTGGGGTCGATGATGTTGCTGCTATGGACTTCGGCCGAGTCCTTCACTGCATCGCCATCTGATCCCATGTTACAGGTTGATGGAAACTCTAGCTTGCGCCTCGGTTTCCCTAGTGGAGTCGCCAAAAAGTATGTTGACGCCGAATCTGCTCCATGCCAACACACCAGCGGGCTTTGGACGCCCAAAGAGGTTGCTTGATCAACCTGCAACGCAGCAACAGCGCAGCGTAACCGGCCAAACTGATCTAGAGTCCGATAGGACCGATGTGGAGCTCGTTGATGGCTGAATAGGCTCCCGAACCACCTCCGGAAGGATCCGTCAGGAGGAAGCACGTGGAGGATCTCTTAGGACCAGCAAGGTCGCCTAAGATGCCAATGAATCTCGTGGAGAGAAGCACCGGATAGCAGGTAGAGGGGTTGAGGAGAGAATTTGGGTAAAAGAGGTAGTTTTGTTTGTGTTTGTTTGATGATTGATAGATGAGATCAATCGGCCATGATCCTCTCGTTTATATAGAGGTGGTGGTCTTATCCCAGTAGGAAACAACTCCCATACACGATCTCCAAGTTTCCCACGTCCAAAAATAGGTCTAAACCGATTTGGAAAGCCAAATCGGCTTAGGAAACAGCCTCGAACCGGCTAAGACGGGTCCCAGTCGGCTAAGCCGGCTTTCTCAGGCCCGGGAGGCTGATTTTAGGCTGAAAACAGCCCAAGTCGGCTTAGCTGGCTTGGTGACCCGGCTAAGCCGACTGGCAGCTGGAAATTCCGGGTGAAATCTTCCAAAATTCATAATTAATTCATTCGGACTCTAAATAGGGCGATCAATATATGTTTTTCGATCAGCTCGACGAGAGGAAAGCAATGGTGAAGTCCAATCTTGCATTTGAGAACTTTGGTCAAACCAGCTTAGCCGACTTTAGGACCTGGCTAAGCCGGTTCCGATCCAACAACGAAAAGTGGTTTTCCTCGCCCGACACCAAATGTGATGATCCGAGGGTGCTTTCCAGTCTTCTTGATGACAAAAACATGATGATAACGTCCATTATTCCATATGGACAATTTTGGGTGGCAACAGCTGGTTTTGGTATGGTTCCCTCGGATTTAAATGTCTGACTAATTACATTTGTTTGTTGTTTTCTTCTTTGCTTTCCTGTCTGTTTGTTGCCATATTGTTCCGGTCCGATCCAATTGTAGCCTTGCATTTGGCCACCTGGATGATTAACTGAATCTGTTCTCTTCTGGTGTGCAGACTGAAGTGGTCCAGCCAATGAACAAAATTTGGTTTCCATATTGTCGTTGCAGTGAGTATGCAGATCTAGTAATTCCTTTTTAAAATACGCTTATGTAACTATATGTTGCTACTTGGGAAAGCCAATTTCATATGAAAACATCCTTTGTGATGGTTTGTTATCCTCTGCCTTTTTGCACATGTTGCGGTTCTATCCAGTCTATTTCCTACATGCTTTTTCTGTTGTTTAGGTAAGCAGACTGGCACTTCATGTCTTTGTGGCCTTTATTCCACCCCTCAAACTATGCCTTTAGAGTTAGGCCCCGAATTTGCGTTGGTTCCTTATTCAGATAAGTATTACAACTTCATTGTGCTCAGAAGCGAACACATGCTACCATCTAATTTATGCTACCAAAATATTGTTCGGTCCTGTTTGGTGTTCTCTTCATTTTAGTTTAGAGTAAATTGCACCCACCATATAACAACTTGTAAGGTGGGTGTAAATTAGTCCAAAAACTTGTAAAATGCTCGATCTAGTACAATAACTTTACAGGTGGGTGCAAATTAGTCCAATAACTTGTAAAATGATCAAATGAATACAATAACTTGATCAATGGGTGCATCCGCAGTTGAATGTTATAATGATAACCATGTTTGCTAATGTCTTATCGGAGTAAATTAAAGTCAAAATTAATAAACTATTAAGCAATATTTTTATGTGTTCACATCACAATATCAATATATTTAGATAAGACTAAAACCTTCACTATTTTCACATATTTGATTATATACATTGTTGAGATAAAAAACTAACATGTTAATGGATACTAAAAATACCTTCTAGAAGCTTAGCATAAATATTTTTAATGACTCATACTTATTTAGAAAATAAAATGAGCTAAAATAGTAGAAACAAACATGATTATGTACATATGTTAAATACATGAGCAGAATTACGGAGAAAACCTAAGGTTGCAGTCTCTTTTATGGACCTGAATGTTTCGGTAATGCCAATACCAATATAGTAAATATGAATTTTTTTATTCAATTTAACTATGAACAAATAAATCATATACATAGTTGAGAAGAAACAACCTAATCATGATCAATAACTCTTGTTAACAAGAAGAAATAAGAACTGTTGCCTAAAAGAAAATTCATATGTGTATCCTTGTTTAAAATATTATAGTTCTAATATTTTGGACTATAGGTGCACCAATTTAGAAAGTTATTGTACTAATTTTATCATTTCACAAGTTGTTCGATCAATCTACACTCACTTGTAAAGTTATTGTATTAAATTGAGCAGTTTACTAGTTGTTGGACCAATTTGCACCCACCTAACTAGTTGTTGTAGGATGGGTGTAATTTACTCTTTAGTTTATTATTATTAGAGTAGCCACTAATTTGTGTTACCACACAATATTGTTTGGTCCTGTTTAGTGTTCTCTTCCTTTGCAATTCATTGTATATTGAGATAAAGGTAAAATGATAAGTTTTTCTTCATTTTAACCTGATGATACCTTGGTGTTTTCCATAGGTTCCAGCATATTTTTTTATTTAAAAAAAATGAACAACGTACCATTACAGTAGGGTTGATGATGGCCCTATGCTAATGGCACCCACACAAAGAAGAATGCTAGTGCCCAATTCTATATGCCCCCAATGCTGGTATCCGTAAAGGATACAATGACGATTCCACATCCCGCGACAACGAGCTACAGACAATAGGGAGATTTCTACAGAATGGATGTTTGGCTTGTTTGGACCTAAATATTTTACACATGCAGTTAAGGTAACAACAGCAATGAAATGAGAATCTAATTTTGATGTAGGTTATTACATGTAACTAGTATCTTACCCGTACGTTGCTACGGGATAAAACTTTATTATAAAAATAAGCGGATCACACGATAAGATAACAACGTTTGAGGGCACCAGCGATGAGGCCTAACTTAAGGGCATGGGAAGACAGATTCCTAGCTGTTGCTCTAGTTCAGGAATCACACAATAAAATATAAGATAACAACATTATGAAATTAAATAGCGTGCTTGAGGGCACCCCCGATGACGAGGACTGGCTTAAAGCCACGGAAAGATGTTCACAGCTAGTGCTCTAGTTCAAGGTGTTGAGCGACATGTGATATGTCAAGGTCGCTGTGTAATTGCTGGTTTTCCGACGACGAGGCCTGGCTTAAGGGCACAGGAAGACGGTTTCTAGCTGGTGCTCTAGTTCAAGGTGTTGAGCGACATGTGCTATGTCAAGGGCATTGTGTAATTACTGGTTTCAGAATGATCGCATGCGGAAGAGGAGTCGCGATCAACATGGGGGAGTTGTTTCGTACCGTGAATGATCATGGGGAGGTGCATTTAGACAGGATCATGCCCATGCATTGCAATGGGAAAAAATTATGAGACTAAAAATACTAATCCAGTCCCCATGTCCAACGCCAGATTGGTCACCAAATCCTAGAAATTGCAAGTTGTAGATCAAGAATGCACAGTGCACACAAAATTTTTCCAAGTTATTGCTCACAAAGATGTGATGTACAACAACCGAAGCAGCCATAGGCTCAAATTTGTGGTTTGAAACTACAAGAGATTAATCCCATTTGCTCTGATGGCACCATTTGCTCTGATGTCAGAGCGCTTCTCTCATGTGTACCTGCAGCCTTGGTTGGCACCCATTTGAAGTTCTGCATATGTTGGATTCTGAATAATTTTCAAATACTGCAAGTTAGAGAGATGCGAGGGAAAATTATTGAACTCAAAGTGCTTGTCTTTCACCTAAATAACCTACTCAGAACTCAGAATAATACCTAAGCTTTTTTTTGCGAATAAGAATAATACCTAAGTTACTTTTGTTGGCATAACCATCGTGACATCACCCTCTCATTCCTGAGCAAACAATTTTGCAAGTTCCCATTGGAAGGCCAATCTCTAGGATTTAAAGTTAAAAAAACAGTGTTCACAAGAAATATGAACACATATGGCAATTAAAATTTAAATAAGTGTTCAAGAAATATACAAAACAAGCGGCGATAAAAAAATACAGATCTCCACCACTAACTAAATTACATGAATGAATTTATAAGAACAATATTCCACTTGAATTTAATGTCAGCACTAAATAACCCTGCCTATAGTCATTCTAGGCATTTAAAGCAACTGAAAACAGAAGCAGAGTGCCTGAAATATCAATTGACAGTTCACTCACTAAGGGCTATAGTGTGAATGTGGTTATGAGCAGAGGACAAATAACGAGACTGGTTCTTCTATAGTTAACTGAAGTACTTTGAACTGAGTTCATGCACCTTAGGCCCCCTCCAATGAAAACTACCAATATTGTTTTTCTCAAAATAGCTAAACATGCATATATGACAAAGGGCTAGAAGCCCCTCTCCATCCAATTATTTGAACAAGGAGGCTCAGGATAGATGCATATAAAGGTTTGAACTAAAAAGAGAAGTCCAATTCAAGAAGTACATACCAAAATTGTATCAAATGCTATGGATCCTTTAACCATGTGATTTCAGAACAAATAGCTCTGGTTGACTCCATCTGCTACTCATGAGTTTGTATTCAGAATCTTCTCAGCAAAGTCAATTATTGGCCAGGATGAATGGAAGTTGCTGAAGACATATCTACAACAAAAGATGTGTTACACCTTATATCCCTATAGACACTGTAATGAAGAGTGGAATTGCATTTCCCCTGAGCAGTTACAAACAGAAGGCAATAAGTTCACAATTTTGCAATTAGTATACAATTTTAATTTACAATCCACACAGGCTTGCCCGGCAGCGGCGGCGATGATGAACCAGCGAACGGGCCATGGCGTTGTGGAGGCGACCTTCATGTCAGGGACTCACGGGCCCGCCGGCATCGATGGTAATTAATGGTGGCCTAGCACGTGTGCTACAAAAAGAAGATCTTGTTGCCATATGAATTTTCTTCACTAGAGTTACAGGGATTGAAACTTAAGCCTAGCATTAATATCGTTGAAAGTCTAAACTGAACATTTAGATGGCATCACAATATAACATAAAATTACATGTAAGGTGCTGCTGCATCCTTTTTCAATCAAGGCCGATTGCAAAGACCCAAAAATGCAAAGCATTTTATATACTCCTCGTACTATAACCTCAAGTACACCTCTGAATTTTCTGAAGTTTAATATATAACTTTCAACACAAAAATGATGCATGGGAGTAGAGGCTAGGATGCAGGATGTAACCAAATTATTGAATTGGAGAATAATGGCCCATGGTATCACCAATTATATGTGACTGTATTTATATAATGCAGTTAAACCCGTGAGCTCAGTCAGCTATATCATACTACTGTCCATGTGAACTTAAAAATCCTAAGTGATAAAAAGAAGCTAAAGCAAACCACAGAATAAAAAGGCATTTCAGAGCAAGCTGACATCCTGCTCATCATGCCAGGACCTCCTAATGAACAACTGTTTTCAGGTCCTAAGATCAGCTCAGTTAATCAGTCGAAGTCTGCGCTAATTTACTAACAGAAGCACTAACACAAATCAGAGGTACTAACAAAATTTTGCCTGAATAAATATAATGATCATATTCACCTGAAGGATGATAAGGTTCCAAAATAGTCTAATTTATCATTTTCAGTGAGCGGTTGTAGTAGTTCTGATTTGTTCTGGGATGTAGCTTCAACAAGTAGATCTTCGAATCGAACAACCGTACAGTCTTTCCCGACAGCCCAGCTCTTTGCCTACAACCAAAGTCAGGGCTGTCGGCAAAGAAATCCTTTGCCGACAGCCTCTGTATGCTGTCGGCAAAGAAATCCTTTCCCGACAGCCCCTGTATGCCTGTCGGCAAAGGCTTTCTTTGCCTACGGCATACGTAGGCTGTAGGCAAAGAATTGAATTGTTTTTTTGATTCTTGAGTCCAAACTTTTTCTGTGGTCATTCTAAATTGTATTCAATCATATTTTTGAATTTGAACTTTTTTTTATAATTTTTTGCTATATATTTTCAATTAATTTTATTTACTTGCATTTTTCTCGAAAAAGCAAATTTCAACTAAGTGCATGAAATAATAAAAACTAACCATTCAAAAAATTATATTCATGTTAGAGAGTGTATTTTGAGACCGTATCCAGGAACTCACCCAAAATATTTAACTCCTTGTTCATGAAACATGACCATCCAATTGCGAAAGAAGTGTTTTTTAATTATATAAAATGCAAATGAAGTCCGAAAATCACGAAACTTGGCGAGATGTCATCCCATCGTATGTGGAGGTTGTGGTAAAAAATTCAGAATGTTTCGAGCAAATTAGAACGTCGAATGGCTAAAACCCGGACATCTCCACATTGGATCCCTTGTGGTTGCATGTGGAGATGTCTGGGTTTTAGACATCTGACGTCACAACTTGCTCGAAATATTCTAAATTTTTTATCATAGGCTCTTCATGCGATAACATGACACTTCACTAAGTTTGGTGAGGCAATTTTTATGTGAGGCAATCATGTGTCTGTTATGATTACTAGTTGTAGTAACTGTGAGAAATAAAATTACTTGTTCATGTGTTATGAACTGTGGTCTTTTGAATGTGAAATATGCTATCAGTTAAAATTTGTTCTATTGTAGAATCAGATAATCATCTTGTGCACTAGAGTGCAGCTTCCATACTTGGAAGACTACATGTTTTTATTCACTAGTACTTTACTGTATTCTAGATGCATATAGCCATTTGTTTCAGTGAATGTTTTGTTCATTTGCAGGTTGTAGCCTTGCACCGAGCAAGGCAAGTGAGGGCATGGGAACTAGGCACTTCATGACAGATTTTTTGCAAGGTGCAGTTCTACTTGTTGTTAAAATCAGGATGATTTAGATGCCTTGAATGAGAATAGCAAGTTGTTTCTAGAATAACAAGCTGTTTCTAGGTAGACAGATTTATACTGGATATGCTGCAAGATGTTTCATTGCTGATCAGGCTGTTCAAATTGAATTATGGCTTATAATGTAACTTCCAAATTATGGCTTTGTAATGAAAATTAATTATGGCTTGTAATGAAACTTTCGATTTTTTTTATAAAAATGAAAACCCTTTGCCGACCGCCACGTCACCGTCGGCAAAGGGCAAAGGGCCACGTCTCCTTTGCCAACAGAATACGTGGCTGTCGGCGAACCTTTGCCGACGGGGGTACACGTGGCTGTCGGGAAAGAGACCTTTGCCGACATAAACTTCGCCGACAGGGCTTCGCTGACAGGAAAAGCTAAACCTTGTCGGGAAAGCCTTTGCCGACAGGATTAAAGCCTTCGCCGACAGCTTCAAGCTGTCGGCGAAGAGGGTGTTCCCAGTAGTGGTAGTACTGCGTGTTCGGAACTGCATGCCATCCGAACCAAGAACAAGACCAAATCCATCACTGCTTGTTTTCGGAAATCTCTTTTCACTTGGATCTGGGAGACAACCTGTCATCCTTGCAGCCTGTAGAAAGACAACAGAAGATTCAGTAAAAGCAAAACAAAGAAACAAAAAATAGAACAATCTTTATTTCTTGGCAGGTTGAGCATTTAAGTAGCAATATAATTTCTTGACCAGTTACCAGTATGTAATTGTTCTGGGTGAAGGGCTGCTTTTATTTCATTAGGACTGTGTATCTAGATAGTATCATGGTACAACACATGTGAAAATTGAATTAGCATGTTCTCGATGTTGAAAAGAAGAGATTAGGAGATACTTCAGATATCTGAGGTCTCAATCAGCCTTATTTTGTCCTCGTTCTTCACTTCATGTTTCTCTGGAAAGAAACACAGTGCCATCAGTCATCACACACACAAAACAAGACCAGCCAGAAAAAAATGAGATAATGAGTGCATCGCTGTTGGGACTGAGAAGTTAGTGAGGAGGAGCCAGGATGCCACGCTGCTGGCTGCGGAAGGGTGGGCATACTTGTTGATGAAGACATGGGCTCCTTGCATGCTACAGGGGCGGCGCCCAGCGGCATCGGTGGAGACCTGTGCGCGCCACCGGCGGAGACCCGTGCGACACGACACGGGGTGATGGCGATGGCGGCGTTGGCGCGAGAGATGGCGACCGTCATTGGCGGCAGACGCTAGATGTTGAGTGGGCCACGGCCGACCACGGTCCGTCGGAGGCGCCGCGCGATGGCTGGGCAGGGGCACAGGACGGGGGCGGGCGGGGGCGTTGCGACGGCGATGGTGTCAGGCGTCGTCCTCGCCAAAGGCCGTGATACCAGCCGATGACGACATGCGAGGAGACGACCGAGGCCCCAGGCTGAGTGGACGACGGACGGGCACACAGTCCGTCCACCCGCCCTTGCAGGCAGCACCTCCAGCAAAGTTCCACCCTGCAAAAAGGAAGGATCGCAGGAGGAATGCGAGGAGCGTGTTCCCGTGTGCCGTGTTGTTTCCTTCTTCAATGCTGCGGGGAGGAAAGGAGCCGCAATCAACGCCGCGGCGATGAGGTCCCACCTGACGGGGGAACTGTAGACCCAAGAGGCAATTGTCGCACGATTAGGCAGACGGACGACCTTACGGTTAATGATGCATAATTAGGCAGTCTTAATCTCTTTCTTTTTATTTGTGGGAGATAAACATTAGATGGTCATTGTAATTCTCTGCTTGGAAATTTTACTATTCAATTATGATATTCTGATCTGTTTTAGTTTCTTGCTATTCCCATGGATCAGATGAGATTTTAATTTGGATGCATAAAATATGTCCCACTTACACTGATTTGTAGGCTAGATGCAGGGATTCCAAAATTTTTTGTATCTTGTCTAAGTACTATTGTATTTCTTACAGTAGCTCATAAATGCCTAAGGTGAGTTGACTGCGACCGCAAACATGGCTTGGCGCAACCTGTTGCTCCTCACTACAGAAATCAGCCAACAGAAATTGCTCTCACTTTTAGTTCAATGATGATGTTTCAGGGTAAGCTATGACTGCACTACTGCTTGTTTCCCCTAATTGTACATGCATGTCAGTATGCTCAGCCAGGTTCTGCAGATTAGATCTTTATAGAGCTTGGCAGAAAACATGGTTTGACAAAGTTTATTATTCTATCAATTACCTTGGTTACACAGCTCATGAACTACCTAAACTATCTCATGTCAGTACATAACAACCTTTCAGTGTTTGTATTCAGATTTTCGCATCCAAGTGCTCTCTCATGAAGAACAATGGATTGTCTATGTTGGCTTACTGAGAAAGTGTCTCCTGTGTTTACCATCTAAATTCTTTGTGTCCACGTGCTACCTTATGAGGAACAATAGTCTGTCTATGTTGGTTTATTGACAACAAGTGATTCGCGTAACATATGTGTTTATGTCAACTTATATTATATATATCAATGTAATGTGCGCTCATCAAATATTATGTCTTTGAGTCATATCTATTCGTTGTCATGTATATCATTGTTATGTATATATTGAGATTATTCCACGCATAGAATTATCACGCACGCATGGACGCGCGCAAATCACTAGTAGTATTACAGCGGCCATTGGATCGGAGTCTGCCTTCTCGTGACTGTGTGTATGCTGGGGCCAGAGCTGTCCAGGGGTGTTCTAATGCTGGCCAAGGCTAGTAGGGACCAAAACAACAGTGGACCAAGAAAGAGAAAAGCGCGCAATGGCCCTCCACGGGCCATAATGTATAGTACGAAATGAGTTTTGGTTCTATTCCTTTTTCGGAAGCATTTTTTGATGAATGAATTTAAATGCATAATCTCTACTCAAATTTGAACTAAGGTGAAAATTTGACTAAAGAAATAGATGAGTAATGTAAAGTGCTTCCGAATTAGAATTGTTTGAAGAATTTGTTTATGTTTCCGCTGCAAACTCAAAGTTTATCATCTTCTGATTAAATCCAAACCAATGGGAGGTTTTAATTTGAAGAGAAGTTAACGTTTGTTCAGAAATTGAGATTACGTTTATCTTCTAATTTAAATTGGAGGAGGAGTCATTATGATATTGTTATTTTCTGACCAACATTGATGATAACAATATTATAAGTTTATTTATGAGTTTAAGATTGAAGTTTAAATCTCTCGATAAATTTTGCATCAAAGTGACCTTTTTTAGAGAGTAGATAAAGATAAAGAAATGTCCCTGAAAGAGAAATGTATTTTTCATGTTTCCGCTGCAATAAAGTTGATTATCTCCTAATTAAGTTCGAACCAACGGTAGAATTTAATTTTGAGGAGTGACGTTTTCAAGGTAATTGATGTTTCTATACGTTAATCCCATTTCTGCCCAAAGGTGATGTGGAATTAATGCGAGAAGAATGATGTTTTATTCTATTTCTGCCCAACGATGATACGAATAAGACTTAAAGTTTTAAAGTTTAATGTGTATGTTTATAACCATACCAACGTAGGGTTATTTTCATGCTCATTATAGTTGATTATTGATTGATTTTTTTAGATAAAGATCTCTGTGCTTTCATTCTTGGAGGCAGTAAAGTAGATAAGCTGGGTACTTGTGACTCAGAAGACGATAACTATAAGAAAGACTCCCTTTGCATGAAAGGACTGTGTTCTCCTTAAAGAATCTTGAAAAGAAAATAATTCAGGGACATTGGTTCAAGAAAAGAAAAGAGCAATAAGAGTACAGTTCAAGAAATGTCTTTTATGTACTTGTCTATGAAGAAGTATTTGATTTTAGTGATAAGAGATGTAATAAGTCATATGCATGTGTAATTTGACCAACGTCGGGTTAAGCATGTGTACTCCCTCCGTAGCACAAATAATTGCACATCTTTGACTTTTACGGTTCTTGTTTGACCACTCGTCTTATTTAAAGTTTTTATACAAATAATAAAGTAAATTAATTTTTATATAAATATCATGAATAATAAATTAAGTCATAATAAAATAAATAATAATTATGAAAATATTTTGAATAAGACGAACAATCAAACAAGAATCATGAAAGTCAAAGAAGTGCAATTATTTGTGCTACGGAGGGATTCGGATTTATTTCTGAATTTGATGATTGAATATGCAATTATGTCCTGTATAGGGAATTATCCTGCATGGCATGAGAAAGTAGCGATTACACATGTGCCTTTAATATATCCTGCACAGGGAGAAAAGTTTAGGGTAGCTCTTATGCTATCCTAGTATGTGTTTAAGAACAAAGAAAGTTGCATACGAACCTCAAGATAAGAATGACTTGCAAGTGTGACTTGCAGAAGTAATGGTAATAAAGGACTTTGTAGAGTTTTGAAGTGAAATTAGGAAAATGTACTCCTATAGAATTAAGAAATAACTTTGTTTGCATGGCATAATCATGTGAATGAAGTAGGTAATCAAAGTTTCCTCATTCACAAGAGTGCTCATTAGTTTTTCAAAATTATGGCAATAAAGTTAATGCCATATTTTGAGGGGGAGGATTGTGACATAAAGAAAGAAAGATAATTGAAAGTTAGGAAAAATAATTGAAAGTTAGGAATCCAATTGAACTTTATTCCCCATTCCCTTAATGTATAGTTTGCATTTTGGGCAAAAGTGATCTATGAAAGATGAATGTGATTGTTGAGGGAGTACAACGATCATAATAACGATATCCCTAAGTAAAGAAATAGCTAAATTCCTGGAACTAAAATTCCGAGTGGAAGATAGCGTACTCAGCCGGTAATTATACTGGGCGAGTTTCAAAGATACTAATATGGTGCTTAAAGCGCCATATGAGACGTGTTTTAAGAATAAACCCAAAACAAGAAAGTTGCAGATACTCTATTGAAGATGGAGTAATCTGGGGGAGCATGGTATGTAAAGACCTAAAGCTTGAATAGAAGTGGGATTACATGCCCACTACAATGATTAGAGGGATTACATGCCCACTACAGTGATTAGAGCAACAAATCGCTCAATACCTGTTGATGTTGTATGACTTATACAACACCTGTCGTTAGCTCTTCAAAGAAAATAAATAATGTAAACAAGGATCTTGTGACACAGGACTCCATAGAATCAATTGCCCCTTGGCAATGAAAGAGCAACAATAGCCCCATATGAAAGAAGTGCCGAGTTGATGAATAAGGATAATCAACATTTTATGATGACTAGAAAGTCTATGGTAGTGTAAGTTCAAATGGAGGGCAATCACACCTCATTTGAAGAAGTCATGAGAAGCGCTCACTTGACTAAGATAAAATGAAATCGAAAGTTACCAACGATTTTTGAGACTCAAAGGAAATTCCTAATGGAGCTAAAACAAAAGAGGGTCATGTAATAGGTCTACAAAACATAATGTAGCTCCAAAGGGAATATAGAAAGATATAAAGCATGACTTGTATTGAAAAGGATTTATGAAAAGAGAATGAATAGATTACAATGAGTGTTAGTGGCACATTACGATTTGAATCATATCGTATGGATGTAAAGACAACATTCCTCAATGGGGATTTGTATGAAATGTTTTCATGGCACAACCCAAGGGTTTTGTAGTCGAAGGAAAAGAACGTGAGGAATGTCATTTATAGAAATCCTTTATGATTTAGAGCAAGGCTCTAGACGGTAGTGTTCAAAGTTGAAGAATCGGTGAGAAAGTTTGGGTTTTGAAAGAGAATGAGAGGACAATTGCATTGATGCAAAGTTCAAGAGTGGGAAATTCATTTTCCCTAATCGTATATGTGGATGACGTCTTGCTTGCTAGTAATGATGTTAATCTACTATTGGAGAAGATAAAGTTCTTGCCCTCAAAGATTAAATAAGAATTGTTTGGGTAAAGCGTCATTCGTTCTCGAAATTGGAACTTACCGAGACGGAAGAAAAAGGGGTATTAGAATTATCTCAAGTATATACTTAGAAAAGATTCTAAAGAAATAAAGTATACATGCGAGTAAACCTATGCTTGTTCCTATAGTCAAGGGTAATAGTTTTGGGAACTTTAATGTTCTAGGAACCAATGTGAGATAGACCAAATGAACATGGTTTCATATGCTTCAGCTATTGGAAGCTTATTGAGTGCGCACAAATAAGAAGTTACCTGGACATAGTTCACGTATCTGGGTTGTTTTGGCTAGAGTCCAGTCCAGACATAGATCACTGGAATGGAGTTTAGGATGTCGGCCTCATGCTAGGTTTTAAAGAACAAGTACTCACAAATGATTGTGGGCACAAAAGACTAAGTTCTGGCGAGTTATGCAAAGAAATCGACAACAGTTGCTAACACTCGCAGATGAAGTTTTATTGTGGAAAAGCTCCAATGAAAAAAGGTTTTAGGATCATCAATGATGCAAAGTTATTTTATAGCATGATATGAGGCTGAGGGATAGGCGAAATGGTTCATAGAACCTATACCCAGAATTGATAATGGTTGACAACAGCAATGACCATTTAAGAATTTTACTCCTATGACAACGGATCAAGTGTGCTGCCAAACACATTGACATTCAGTTTTACGTTGTAAAGGAGAAAGTCCGGAATCATTTTGAAAGTATTGAACATATGAGTAACAAGCAAAAGCTTGCGGATCCGCTTGCCAAAGGTTTACCACCCAGTGTGTTCACAGAACACACAGTCGACATGGGTTTATGGTATAGCATATTATTTCTGGACAATAAAGGGCCCAATTGAGAATCTATTTCAAAACAGAGGTGTGTATTGTAACTGATTAATCTAATGGCAACAAACCGTGACGATGAGACACGCTCTATGCACTGATCTGTGACGGAATAGTGAAAGAAATAAGTGTTAAAGTTTGAGACTAAAGTTTAAGTGATAAGTTGAGATCAAAGGGGAGAATGTTAGGTTGATCTCCACTCAACTCAGTCCAACGACCGAGTCGGACCTTGACTCGCGCCCTGATCGGGGGGCTCTCAGCGGTACCAGCTGGTGGGCCCCCGTTGTACAGTGCCTACAAAGAGGTGGTGGGGGCCAGGGGCTCAAGGCACGAGGTTCACTGCTGCCACTACAGTACCCCACTCTAGAACCCTAATCCGATCCAGAGGATGGCACTACCAGCGACGGGAAGCACCACCAGTGCCCTCACCGTCGCCTCTGCGCCACCCCGACATCCACAACGCTGCCGGGATGTCACTACTACTCTTCCACCGACACTCCGCTTCCTCGTCAGCGACACCGACGCGACGGTGGAGTCGGTTTCCTCCGTCTTCAACTCCGATGGTCAGCTACCTTTGCCTCTCCACTCTCTCCCTTCTCCTTCCCCTCTATACAGTCCATGTTCCAGGACTTGTTTATACTAATTGAATAGAAGTAACCCGCTAGATCTACACCTAGTGATCCTAGATTTCTAACATTTACAACGTCAAATATATCGTTGTATCCCGAATTACTGCCAGTGAGTACTGACTAGTAGCAAGCTTCGTTCTTAAGTTATCGTCGTAACATTGAAGTCTTACCTCTGGTACCGTATATATATTCCTTTCCTTTGGTAACTAAGATAAAAAACAATTCTGTACATGACACCGGAAAGGTACGGTCAAGGGTGAAACTCCCCCCCCCCTCCCCCTCCCCCAACACCCACAAAAAACAGATGAAAAACAATTCTACATCTCACCAAGACTGGAAGTGTTTTAAGTTTGATTATTAAGTTTATAGAAAATAGTATCAACAATTTTGATTCCGTATAGACATGTTTGCTTCAGGGATTCTCTAGTTGGTTTCTAGCCGAACAAATTCGTCCCCACACCTGAATTTTTTTGGGTTTCGTTTTCCTTTCTTCTTTTCCTAAATAACATGCATGCATGGTAAGGAATAAACTAATTTTGGTGAAACAATACTTCTCCAGCACCCAAATTTTTAGTTATGATCCACATGTATATTGTATAAACACCCCACTTCCAAAATATGCTTATATGGCCCAGTTCCACATGTGGAACGAGCTTACATACGCGTAGCACCTCTTAGACTTTCGCCCTTGCTTCACTTAATAAAAGAGTTAAACCTGAAGTTCGGTGCTAAGTTTGTAGGGATAAGGATATAAGCTGACCCTCAACCTTCCAAAACTTCCAAGAGGGTATCAAACCCAACAACATAACTACTATAGGGTTCTAACGGGCTGGGGTATTACATCCACCCTGCCTTAAGGGCCGACGCCCTCGGCCAGTCACCACCATCAAGCACTACAAACTTTGATATTGGCTGTGCCTCCATCCGGTATTATTTCAAAATTTAAAAAATTGAATCCAAAAATGTCAGAATTTAAAGCAAATATTTGAGACACTTCAAATAAAAAAAATTATCAGCAGAAAGAATGTTGATCGGACCGGCTACTACAACTTTGATATTAACCACTTGAACATTCAAGGTCGTTTAGGAATTCTAAAATTTAAATTTCGAAATCTATCAACTTACGACACATATTTGGGACACCAAATGGCTTCAAGTCAAAAGCTTTTCGGCTGAAATGTTGTACATTGTATTCAGAACTACAACTTTGATATAGACCATGTCAACATTTGTGGTTTGTTTGAATGTTCATATTGTAAATTTCAATATCCATGAACATAAAAAAATTTTGGGACTCAAAACAGTTTCAAACGAAAAACTTTTTAACCACAAAATTGTAGATAGGATTGACAGCAATAACTTTGATAGAAAGTTTATCTTTATCCGAGTTCATATGAAGTTATGAATTATTTTTTGAGGCAACTATTTATAGAGATGGACCTCTAAGGCGCTTGCCACTATAAATCAACTTTTAGATACGGACACTTAGAGTGGCCACCACTGAAAGTCATCGGTTATCCAAGGCATCTCAAGATGCCCACCTCCAAAAATTGATTTACAGAGACCGGCGTCTTAAAATGACTGCATCTGTTAATCGATGATTTCCTGAGGCAGACACGCCCGCCTCCGTAAATAATTTTTAATGGCGGGCATTTTCATGGAGACCACCTGCACTACTGTAGGATTGATTTTGCATGACACACCCCTAAACTCCCTCGGTTAATCGATTAATCGCGGCGGTCGCGTTAGTGCGCCCTTCTCAGCTAACGGGGATTAACCGTGGCGGGTGTTTCTAATTTGCCCGCCTCCGTTAATCATGTGGCTATAAATGCATAGCAGCCACCCCTCTTCTTCCTCCTCGGGTCTTCCTCCTCCAATTTGTGGGGGTAGGCTTTACCCTAAAAATTGACTAAATATTTGAATTGAGGTTTAGGCCTTGGATGCGGGGAGGAGGACGGGGCAAGAGGTACATGAAGGCTCTCCCATCCTCCTTCCTCTCTCTTTTTCATCACTTTGGGTGCTCTAGATCTAGATCTAGATCCATTTTCATGGAGGAGAGAGAAAGCTTCTATTTCTTTAGATTTAGATGCAATATGGATAAAGGCTCTCTCCCATCCTTCTTCCTCTCTCTTTTCATCATTTTGGGTGCTCCGAGATCTAGATCCTTTTTCATGGAGGATAGAAAACTTCTATTTCTTTAGATCTAGATCATCTATTCTTCCCGTGCGGCGCTTTGTCTTTTCTAATTCTTCTTATTTGTTGCACGTGTTTAAGGTTCGCGGTATGGACGAGTCCGAATGGATGTACCGGTTGCCGAAAGTGAGTGATCCGCGGTACCTGGATGAAGTGAGGAAGTTTGTTGCCACTACGAAAACTCACTGTGGTAGTCTAAATCGGACAACAACCATATGTCTGTGTTCTCACTGCAAGAACCTAAAAGCCCACGTAGATAGCACGGTGCTATCTCATTTGATTAGGTATGGTTTTGTGAAAGATTATATGGTTTGGACTTTTCACGACGAAAAAGTAGATGCGAGTTGCGTTGCATCTGGAGGGAACTCATCGTCGACAACGACAATGGTACCAATAAATCCAGATCCTGTAGGAGCACCCGTCTCATCATCAACAGTAGAAGCGCCAGCTGGCAGTGACAATGGTGCTCGTGATTACATCATGATGGAGGATATATTCCAAAGCATGGCTGACGTCGACGACGACGGTGGCGGTGGGGATGGTCAGGAGGCTACTGTGATGGAACCCGAGGATGTGCAGCTTTTTGAAGATTTAATCAACCACATCGATGAAGACAACGTTGTGTTTGGCTGCCCGAGTTGGCTGGAGGATTTCAGGGAGACGAAGCAGGTGGCAGTTGATCCTCTCTATAAGGACAGTCCAAAGGAGTGCACGGCGCTGCGTTTTAACCTCCAGATGCTGTTGTTGAAGGCTCGGCATGACTGGCCTGAGACTAGTTTCAATGAGCTCTTAAGTCTCCTTGCTACCATGTACCCAACACCTAGCAAGGTTACCACCAATACCTATCGGACGAAGAAGCTGGTCCAACCAGTGCGATCAAACTTAGAAAGTTCGATGCCTGCCCTAACCACTGTATCCTATATCGGGGCAAGGAGTATGAGAATTTGACAAGCTATCCGCACTGCGGTGTGAGTCGATACAAGAGGAATGCCAGCTGTCGCGTGAATGAGGACGACAAGGGAGCCTTGTGGGGTGGCCAAAGAAGAAGAAGGGGGCCAAGAAGCGCAGTGTTGCGAAGCAAATCTCGTCTCAGCAGGACAACGAAGAAGTGGGTTACACTCAGGGGAAAAGTCCTACCCTGTTGATGTGGTACCTGCCTGTCATTGATCGCCTGTGGGATATATTTAGGAACCCCGAGAATGCCCAGCTGATGTCCTGGCATGCATTTGGCAATCGTATAAAGGGCAATGGCAAGCTATGGCACCCTTCCGATGGCAAGCACTGGAAAGATTTCGATGCCACCTTCTCGGAGTTTGGCAAAGAGGCCAGGAATGTTAGGTTTGTGCTGAGTACCAACGGGATTAACCCATTCGGTGACCTTAGCACCACATACAGCACCTGGCCGGTAGTCCTCACCATCTACAACCTACATCTATCGCTGTGTCAGAAGCACAGGTATCTTTTGCTGACCATGCTTATTTCCAGACCGAGGCAACCCGGCAACGATATAGATGTGTTCCTAGAGCCATTCATGTTGGACATAAAGATACTTATGTTGGGGTTGAGATGATGGATGTGTCATTCAAGGAGAAGTTCACTTTAAAAGCTTAAGGTAGTTTGCACTGTCGGGGCAGATCAAAGGGAAGACCAGCTGTGTAGTTTGCATCGACGGTACCTGCTACACTTACCTTAAGGGATCCAATAAGGTGGTGTACATGAGGCACAGACGGATCCTCGTCAAAAAGCACAGGTATAGAACACGTATGATGAATAAATATTTCGACAACCAGGATGAGTTGTAGCTTGACAAACTGACATGGACTAGGTATGGGCAAAAGGTGTTTGGCATGGTGAAGGACATGGAGGTTGAGTTCAGAAAGAAGAAGAGAGGAAGAGGGCACCAAGACAAGGAAGAGAAAGTGGGATAAGATGGAGGAAGCACCACCTGCTGTCCCCGCCATTCCTTTCAAGAAAAAGTTGATTTTCTTCAAGTATCTGTTGTAGTGGAAAACACCAGATACACCCCATGCAATCGACTATATGCACCTAGAGAAGAATGTCTTTGAAAGCATGATTGGTGTCCTACTGGATATCAAGGACAAGACGAAGAATGTTCTTAAGTCACGGATGGATCTTGTCAACCAGGGCATCAGGCCGAAACTTCACCTAGAACCGTCTCAGAACAGTAAAGGCAAAATCCTGGGTACGGCCTACAACCTAATGAAAGATGAGAAAATGGCTATGTGCTGGTTGCTTAGGGGTATCAAGGTTCCAACCAGTTTCTCTTCCAACATCAAGAGCCTAGTCTCCATGGAAGACCTCATAATGACCAACTACAACTCACACAACTACCATGTCATGCTGACAGTGGTCCTTCCAATTGTGGTCAGGGCTATCGGTCCAGAGTACGTGAAGATGTTGATCACAAGGATATCTACTTCTTTAACCACATCACCCAGAAGGTCATTGATGAAGCTGAGCTGCCTGCCCTGAAACAGTTCATCGTGGAGACCTTTTGCCAGCTCAAGATGTACTTCCCACCGTCTTACTTTGATATTATACCACACCTAATGATGCACATGGTCGATTAGATCTAGCAACTGGGCCCCGTGTACCTACACTAGATATGGAAGTATGAGCGGTTCATGTCCACCCTCAATAGATACATCCATAACTGTGCTTACATGGAGGGCTCTATGATTGAGGCATACACAACCGAGGAGTCTGTGAACTAGTGTATGAGGTACATAAGAGATGGGAGGGCGATTGGGCTGCCAGTCCATTAGCATGAAGGTAGAACCTTGAGGATGGGGTGCATAGGTCAGAAAGTACGCACAGATGTACCATATGAAAAAGTGCACGAAGCTCATTACAACATCCTTCATCAGTTATGGGTCATGGACAAGTACATTGAAAAGCACCTGGGAGAGATCCGCGCTAGTCATGATGGGTAGTGCACGGAGGCATGGGTCCAAAAGCAGCACAAGAGCAGTTTCATGAAGTGGCTCCAAGAGCAGGACATAGCCCGTGGAGGATCTGATGAAGTGGAGACCATTAAGAAGCTTGTGTCTGGCCCGTCCACCCAAATCACCATGTGGCAAGGCTATGACATCAAGGGGTATCGGTTCCACATGAAAGAAAAGGACAAGAATGCAACACAGAACAGCGGTGTTCAATACGAGGGCATCAATGAGTCCACGGGCCAGAGGAGGGCATCGATATGGGAACTTGACTATGGCCAAGAGCTACGCATAACCATCTTGTGGTGCCAGTGGGTCAAGCCAAAGGCGGTTGCAGTGGACAATTATGGGCTAAACACCGTGGACCTCCAAAGTTTTGGCTACAAAGATGATCCGTGAGTAGTAGCAACCGATGTCGCACAAGTAGCCTACTATGTCTATCCAAAGGACACAAAAAAGGCACATGGTTGTGTCAGGAAAGCAGCGGATCGTGGGAGCTGATGGGTCCAGAGTCCCGAACAATACAACAACTACGAATAACTCCAGCTTTTTACCAATCATCCAAAGAAGATCAAGGCCGTCGAGGACCGATTCAACAAGACCAACATGATGCCCTAGGCCAACCCCGACAGTGAGAAGAGGACCATGAAAGCACCTACAGTGAAATGATATGTCTTCCATGTAATAATGTAGTGACTTATCAACTTTGAACTTATTATCTATGGATTTTGTAACTTGAACTTCTTATCATTAGTGACTTTTATGAGTGGCATGTGTATATATACATGAACTTGTTATCAATGTGAAAATTGATAACAAGTTCAAGTATATCATGTGTATATACACTTTTATTGAACCTTAACATGCATTTCAATAAGATATAAAAGCTTAACAAGCATTATATATGACATATATATATTAAAGACCAAAGTAAATTAGTGTAAAAACTGAAATTAAAAAGGCCACGGTTAACCACGGCGGGCACCCTAAACGACCCACAACGGTTAATATTAATCGAGGTGGGCACCCTAACTCACCGGCCACGGTTAATCGTCCCCTATATACTCCCCACCTCACCCAAATGGCAAAGTATTCTTTGGCTGTTTCAAATCGACCCCGAAGGGATGCCAAATTTTCACGCCGCCGCTACCGACCTCCTCCTCCTCCTCTACCGCCCCGTCCTCCTCCCACGCCCCCGTCTGCGTCCCACCCCGCCCCGCCCCACCCCGGTCCTGTTCGCTCGGGCTAGAACCCTAGCTCCGGCCGCCAATGCCAACACGGGCCGGAACCCCAGGTCCGGCCGCTGACAACAAGGGTCAGAACCCTAGCTTCGGCCGCCGCGCCACCATCTGCATCCTCCTCATCGCATCCGCCTATATCCTATTCGTCCGCAACCCCGGCACCACCATCACCTCCTCGGCTTCGAGCATCTCCTCTGCGCTGGGAATCTCCTTCGTGCCGGGCATCTCTTCCATGCCGGCCCATTAAATTGATATCTGGCTCTACTACTACTACTCTACTATTGTATCTAATATCTGGCTCAACTTGAAGCACTGCCCATCAAATTTTTCTTACTTGATTGCCTGGCATGTCCTATCTGTTCCTATCTCTCTACTCTCCTATCTCCTCTACTCTCCTATCACTCTACTCTCTATACTACTATTACTACTACTATTTGGCATGTCTTAACTTGCTGTTATGTCTACACATATACTACTTATACTACTAGTCCTATACTATACTGTCTTCCTCTTCTACTACTTATAATCTGTTATCAACTTAGAATTCACCTGATTTTGACCATAATTCACTTGATTTTGACTATAATTTATGTGGCCTATAATCTGCTATCTTCTTATCTATCTCAACTTGCTTACTTAACTCTACTACTGCTACTAAATATTCTCAATTTTTGACCTTAACTCTACTACTACTGCTGTGGCTGCCGCTGCTCTACCATCTATTTGGCCACTACTGCTGCACTCTCTGTAACTCACTTCTTTTGATTTGTGCAAGTTGTTTTCAGTATTTTACTATCCACTACCACTACTGCTAGTTACTTGCAGCTGGTACATGATTTAAACCCTTTTATGCTGAAGCAGTGGCATATGCAATGATGTAAACCCTTTTATGCTAAGGCTATGATGGTCGAATGCCCTCTACTCGTTGTAACACCCCGTGTTACGATCTTGCTTAACCCCGAGTTAAGGCCTAAGAAAAATCATCATAAACGAATTCCACGGGCTTTAAAATTTTGATCCGCATGAAAAGACGAAACAACTTTTATAAACCAAAAATAAATATATCTTGTGAGTGTAAACTCTTTCAAATAGGTAAAAGGAAAATATAATAATTAACCTTTGCTTGAAAAAGATCAAAACTTGCTAATGATAAAAATGTGCGTGATATAGTGTTGCTTGAGTGCTTTGCATGAACCTAGTTTATATATAATTGTTTATTATGTGTTTGTAAAGAAAAAGGAAAAGAAAGTAAAAATAAAACACACGTACACTACAACACACTCATGTACGCACACAGGAATGACTGGCCGCTTGCTCAGTTGCCCCTGCTGGACGCCTGCTTGTCTGCTTGTCTGCGTCGTGCATTGCACAAGTACAGAGTGGGATAGCAGCGGCGGTTGCACAGGGTTTTTTTTTTTTTTTTTTTTGAATTCGAGGGCAAAACGCCCCGGCCTTTTGATTAATAACCAACAGACCACAGTACAGTTTAAGCATAGTTTTTGACGCAACCACACCCCTCCGGGTGGTGAACAGAGAGCCCTGGCCTCAACCAAGACACAAGGAAGTTTAACTATCCTATTACAGCAAAAGAAAAAGACTGCAGTTCAGCCAAAACTAGCGACACCAGAAAACTTTCAGATGGAGAGGTTGTTCGCCATCTTCCATCTTTCTTCCACTTGCTCTTCTTGCTCAGACTTCGCTCAGCGAGCAGTCCAGCGCTGCCCACCACTGGATCCCTCCACACTTCTCAGCCGACGTCAATGCCTTGAGCTTCTTATTCTCTTCCCCAGCTTCAGCTTTGTTGTTCTTCACATTGATGTCAGGGTCCCAAACGGCAGACAGATAGGTTGCACAGGGGTTTATACTGGCGGCGAACAAAACCGCTAGTGGCGTTCGACAGTAGAACTATTAGATTATACAAGCGGTTGCTTCTGGTCCGCTTCTATTAAGTCATTTGTACTGGCGGTTACTTTAAGAAGCCCGCCTTTAATGATGCATTTACACCAGCGTTCAACACTGGCGGTTGTGGTAGCGCCGCCTGTATATGTCATTAACACTGTCGTATGCATGGAAAAACCGCCGGTCTAAATCCATTTACACCTGCGGTTCTTATACAGGCTCGCTTCTGCTAATGCTGTTAACACGAGCGGTTCTTTATATAAGCCGTCATTCTAAATTGCTTTCAAATTCAAATTTTTGGTGCCCAGTTACCGCGCGCAATGCACAGGCGCAGTTATTTTTAAAAATTCAAATGTTGGCGCCATATGATTCCTGCACCCCATAGGATATATATATGCGATTATAAATATAATATACAAGCTTAACTCAATATAAATCCCAAAGCAATTATTAATTTAAATCACAGTCAACTATTTCTGCATGCATAATTAATGAACAGCTCGATCGATCAGGCTAGATTCAAGACAACGAAAAAATCCACCATACCAAGTGATGAACATCAAAGTTTTCCTTTTCCATTGCTTGCTTCTTAATAAAAGTCCTCATAGGGTTCTCTAGCCTGTCATCGACGAGATCTAGGTACTTTGGTTTCGCTAACTCATCATCGCGATCAAAATACTTCCCATCCTTGCTAAGTACTTCTTTCATGATGAACTGGCAAATCTCATCGCAAATGCTATAGAGCTCTTCAACTGAAAGATGGTTATCCTTTGCATCAGCACACTTGTATACCTGCAAAAAAAATATTGAGCCATCATACATTAACACACTAACCAATATGGAGACGGCGTCAGTAATGACATTCACATGGGACCTTACTTTCTTAGGGTTGGTCAGGTACAGACCGTTGTGTCTGAGAAACTCGCAGACATAGTACCCACAATGCACCGATCCTGAGGGCTGCTTATGACACTATATAAGAATTAAAAAGTAGTAGTAAGTGCATGTTTCAAGTAGTATATAGTTCAACTACAGACAATAGGAACAAGATCAACCCAAAAGAGTGTTCTCCTAACCCAAATTCTACTCTTTACCAATGGTGCATATTGACATATACAAATTACTAATGAGCAAATATTAGAGAGATTTTAGCGCTTTAACAGCTGAGATGGACTGTATTATATGATACTCAAGCTGTAGAAGAGATCTTCAAATACCTTGACTGTACTGCTACTAATTTTAAAGCTTTACAACATCTTCAAATCCAAAATTATACAGAGGTAAAGTCATGTTTCTGAATTTTTTACTCAAGGTTATGAGATGGATGCACATTAAAAACTTCAAAAAGAGACAAAAACAAGAACACCAAACGGCCTGATTCGTTTAAGGCTAAATTCTGCCCAACCAAATGCAGCGCCAAAAATTGGGCGCTCGTTTTTATTTTTTAAGGAAAGGGTACCCACTAGTGAGTTCATGCTTTCAATGGTATAATGATTACCTACAGGAGAAACCTGATACCTCTAGGTGGAAGCACAACCACCACCATATTGTGTGCAGAAGCTTTAATTGCTCGATTTGGAATTGGAGCTACCACACAGCAAATTAATCGCCATTTCAGACAAATCAAGAAGTTGAAATGGATAAAACTGGCTCTGGACAATAGTTGCTATGTGGTTTTGATGCAGCGTCATTCAAGTTCAATATTCACTATTCAGAGCAAACCCCTACCAAGCTTTATCTAGTATAACATGGCATAGTTTTTTAGCTTACTGAAATCAATCATTGATAATTATTGCAGCCTGGAAAATACAACTGTCTTACTCGACCTATTAAATTTTTCCATCTCATGAAAGATCTATTTGGAGAATCTGCCAAAGCTAATTGATCCTTAGCTGATGATGACCAGTTTACTGTGGATGCTGAAGATGATAATAATAATTGAGCATATATATACTCCTGCACATGCTGAGAATGATTAAGACATCATTGCTCATAGAAGCTCACCGATTTGGGCATCTAAACGATAAAGGCGGAAACGTGCTACAGCGTGCTACAGCAACAGGCCGGGATGATGAAATAGCTACAAATATTGCTTCAAGTTACTTTGCAACTACATCCTCATGCCAACCTTTAGAAACGTAGTAAGGATATACCTCTCCCACCAAGGGACAAGGTTGACATTGCTACCAAGCTTTTGGAAGCCGAGCTGGTTTATTTGTGAAATTACTTGAACGCAGTGTCAGATCATATTTTTCTGTCTTTCTTGATTCACTGATGGTAATCCTTGGAACTATGTGCATCCTTCGGATCCTTTCTTTTATTTAATCCAAATGTTGCGAGGGGGTTATCTCATACCCCACGGTTTCAGTTCAAAAAATAATGTACAGACTTTATTGTTCTGTATGTGTAACTAATTTCAACTGCTAATGTCATTATATATATCAAATATCTTTGGAAATTCTAAAACTTGTGTAAAGAAAAATACATCTAGGATGTCAGTAGACAAAAAATGTGTGAACTTTGGCATTGTCTCACGATTACTAATAAATGGTTTATACACTGCTTGTCTGCTATTTTCTTGACAGGCACTATACTAGTATATGACACTGGAAAGACACACTGAGTTTTGGTTTCAGCTTGAGCGTTAGCCCTGCTAAAATCAAGAGGTCTAGTACGCTATCAGTAGTTCTAACTTATGATGCAACAGTCAGATTTGACCCATCTCATTTCTATTAGCTTCAATCATGTGTGACTCAGCTATCAGTGAAGCAATTTGCACGTTTTGTAGCTGAGAACTGCCTCCTATGCCTAATGTATTTAATCCTAGCTGCAGCTTCTAATTAGTTCTCACATGACTAAACGTATCCTGAGGTGTGAGCCACCTAATCTCATCATTTTATATCTATAACCTTTTTGATTTATGCTGCAGCAGGTGAACGTTTTTTGAAACACTGTACAGACCCACAAGCAAAGGTATAATCTCCTCTTCAACAAGGCTATTTCTTTCTAAAAAAATGCCCATGACATAACACCTACGGAAAAGAGTCCGTGCAGAATGTTGCAAGTGTTTAAGGTCACAGAATATCTACATATAGACACAACAAATGTGAATGCTAATTTCAAATTACCTCATATTTAGTCCGCATGTGTAGCGGTTTGTTTTGTTTACTTAAATTGTACTGTCCACCCTTCATCTTATACAACCTGTATGCCCTGCAGATATTGAATGATTTCACCAAATCGTTTCCAAGTCTCTTAGACAATATGGAAATATTGCAAAGAACACATGCACTTCATGACTTACTGATTTAAAATATCAATGAATTTTTGATAACTGCCCTTTTGGAAATCTGCGGAGTCAAGGACCAAAACCCGTGCTTCATAAAGATAAATGTACATACAAATCCAATGCCCCGGCCTGCACCGATTTATCGAAGTTGTGTATTAAGACAGTACTAAGTTTGTGAATAAATATTTAGTTTATGAATAAAAATTTAAGGGAATTTATGAACAACATACTTGAAAAAGTATGGTGCACATACAACACTCCTGTCTTGGAATTCAAGAAACATGTTTGCTATGTAGGTAGCCACAGCAAATTCCTGCTTCTCTTGCTCCTCCACTTTAATTATGGCTATTTCAGCCTCGGTCTTGCCCAAAAATAGGTTGTTATCACGACCCATAACCGGTGTGTGAGCGTCCTCACTTATTATGAATGGGTTGAGATACCCAACCTTTTTCCCCTTGTGAGGAATCAGGTCCTTAGTAAACCGCATCTCCTGCTCGGCTATTTGCATTGTAAAGCACATGGCCATGTCGATGTCATGTCATAACATTATATTAGAAATATAACAAAATTATATACGAGTGGAACTTACATGCACCACACCCTCACGAGCTGTAGTTCGAGTTTGTCGAGGTGAAACATAAACCAAATGTCCTCGAAGTCAATTGGGATCTTCAATGGCCCAACCAAAAATGTAAGTGGTGGTACAACTACGTTGAAGGCATTTATCTCAACTGAAGATGCTCTCATATACCAATCATGCAACTTCCTCATCCAAGTTGGAACACAAATGAGCTCATAGCTGTGGAGTAGAGGCCTGCCCGGAACATATCCTTGGGGTACATTCTCATAACCCTCCTTCGTTGGCTTCTGGATGAGCTCTTCCGTGGTGGATGAGTCCGCTTCTTCAATAACTGGTGTCTTTGAAATTCCATTCAGCCACTTCTTCATGATCAGTGGTGATGCCTTATCACAACAGGCCATAACCATTCCTGGCACAGAGGTTAGTTTACCCTCAGCACCTGTAGGTTCCGACAAGGTATCCTTCTGGCTCAGGAGTGGTGTATTCTCTTTTGGCAATGGGGTTGGTGGGTTAGATAGAGGATCTGTGGCAGGGTTGAGGCTAAATGATTGTGGTGGTTTTGGTGCAGGTGGTGAGTTATGAGATGGTGTGTCCTGAATAAAGGTTGGGTTAGGTGTCGGGGTTGCTGCGACCTGAGAAGATGGATGGTTCTGAAATGGTGGAGAGGACCCTCTA
Source organism: Themeda triandra (assembly GCA_018135685.1). Taxonomy (NCBI): domain Eukaryota; kingdom Viridiplantae; phylum Streptophyta; class Magnoliopsida; order Poales; family Poaceae; genus Themeda; species Themeda triandra. Next base: position 2,856 of record JAENPR010001653.1, on the reverse strand, counting down.
TCATTGCCAAGTCTGGAAGTTGGGATTGATGGAATAGGATTGTGCAACCTGATGTCACGTCGAGGCCATAAGATGAAGTCGTTGATTGCTTGTCCAAGTTTTTGGATATCCTCTTTAGTGGGGATGTCTAGACAGTCGTCCATATGTCCTTCCACAACTCTCAACACTTCAACCCTGGCGTAGCCATTGGGAATTAGATCGCCATGAAAATTGCGGCCAGGGATCGCCACACCTGTGGCAGCTATTAACGTACGGACATTGGTGATACCATAAGATATAACTAGGGAGCAAGGCGATAGTCCAACGATGTCATCAACTGCATAGTGCTCCTTGTTTGCTGCAGATCTGATACTACTCGGAAATAATGGACCTGAGGGAACCATATCCATCTCTGGCAGCTGTGTGGTCATCTGCGGCTGCTGCATTGTGGGCACACTACTCTGAACTAATGTACCCGAGGGAACCATATCCATCTCTGGCAGCTGTGTGATCATCTGCGGCTGCTGCATTTGTGGCTGCTGCATTGTGGGCACACTACTCTGAACTAATGTACCCGAGGGAACCATATTCATCTCTGGCAGCTGTGTGATCATCTGCGGCTGCTGCATCTGTGGCTGCTGCATTATGGGCACCAGTTGAGTTGACGTTAACCTAGACAATTGTTGCCTTAACTCAGAATCAGGATTGGCCATGATTTCAAACAACATTTGAGTCATTTCTTTCTTAGCCTCCTCCCTAACACAATCTCTGATAGCTTCCTTGTATCGGTCGTGTTTTCTATACATGTCGGCATGATCAGGAAATCCTTCCTTCCAGCCCAACCTCGACGACAAGCCTCGCACACGACCAGGATGCTCTGGGTTTCCCAGACCAACACTAAGGGCATCTCTCTCCCTTGATGGCTTGAATGATCCTTCCATCTGCTTAGCTGCCACGGCTAAAACGTTATTGGCTGCTTCATTGGTCATTGGATCTGGCCATGTGAAACAACCAGGCTTAGTTTCTGTTGGCTTTCAGGCAAGAAGCCAACGTCTGCCCCTTGGCTCAACATTTTCAAACCTCATCGGTAGCCCTGCCTTTTGCCTTGCAGCATCTTCTGCCTCCCATTTAGGAATCTTACAGAAGTAACCACCCGTGCAAAGGTGGTGGCTGTAGATGTTCTTCTTAGCAAATTGACTATTGGCCTCACTCTTAGCTAAGAACTCATCACATGTCTTCTGCTCAATAAAGGTCTTCCACTTATCTGCAATAATCTTTCTGTACTTCTTTGGTGGGTCCAATCCTTTCCTCACGTACCTGGTAGTTAGTTCAGACCGAAAGCCACGAAAGCTGATTCTAAACTGCCTCATTGCATACTGCTTTGCGATAGCTCGTAACTGCTTTCTAAAAATAAACCTTGTTTTCAGCTTTTCCATAAATCTTTCCTTGTTTCCAATGGCACTAGATCCCAGTGTGAGATTGTAATGTCCATCTTGTCTCTCACAAGGAAACCGATGGCATTCCGAAACTTAGCTCGCACCTCAACAGGTTCTAGAGGCTCTCCTTTAGGGCTTACTACTATTACAGAATATGTATGATCTGGCCACTTGTTCCCGCCTCGTCCTCCTCGCTTCCGCTTCCGCTTCCTCTGTACTTCGGTGGTGGTCGGCCCTTCTTCTGGTGCGGAAGACGATACATCTTCCCCCGGTTGGTCCCGCAGTTGAGAAGTTACCTATGAAGAAAAATTAACCAATCATATATATTATAGGTACTTCATACATGAAGGAATGTAGGCATTCGTAGCTGCCCTATTTCTGAAACTATACCTCATTTGGTACATTGTAGGTAGGATCTCTGGCTTCTTCACATGCAGCCACCCTATCTATGCTAGGGCACGGATCTGGCGGCGTTTGCCATGACGATGATCCACTTGTGGTGTTCTGCTGTGACCCTGAGCCATGGACATCCGCCTGCTGGTCTCCATTGTTTGGAGAACTCATTGCGCAAATTCTGATTTAGTGAGAACAAGTATTAGTTAACGGCAATAAATGCAACACATATAGGCATGTATTACCTCATATGGTACTTAAATTGCTTGCAGACACATATATATGTACGAGACCAAAAGATCAACTACTACACGATGACTTGGCCATATAAAGTATAGAAGTTGAATATGAAAGATCAAAAGAGCTGTGCACACATAAAATTCGACAGCATTTTGACTAACAATCTATAAACATCGGAAATTAATAGCACACACACATCTCAGAATTTTTAGAAATGCATAAGCTCTTCCATGGTGGAAGCAGGAGAGGGAGCTCACATTTTGACTAACAATCTATATAAATAGCAGAAATTAATAGCGCACAATTTGCACTGCACTAAACCACACATCTTAGAAATTTAAGAAACGCATAGGCCCTTCCATGGTGGCTGCAAGAGAGTGAGCTCACCAGGAGAGACCAGCTGTGCTGCCTGGGGATAGGGAAGTCGCCGGTAAGGGGGGCCGTCGCGCCGGCCCGGGGGTGGGTTTTGGACGGCACCGCCAGCCCAGGGCCGCGACGACTTCCTTCGAGGCCCTAGCCCCCGAGGACGCGGGGGGGGGATGGCGATGACGCGGAGCCGCGTGCACGCGGCGCGTGGAACCCTAGCCGAGCGAGAGAGCTGGAGTTTGTGTGCTCTAGACGAGATCTCCTTGTAGACATGCTTGTGCCTTGTGCTATGCGCTTGTGTTAGAATTCCAACTTTGGTTGTCAGGCTTGGAAATTCCTAGGTCTTAGGAAAGTCCAAGAAAGTAGGAATTTCCAAGGAAAATTCCTGTCGAGGCTCTCTGTCCTATTTAAGGTTTCTAGCAAAGAGTTTCCAGACCCTGCC